>JAZKJV010000571.1:681705-1281705 GCA_037367405.1 Ottelia alismoides
TGGTTTGAGGGAGGAATTACGATGTTTCAAAGGTCGTAGGAGGTAATTGACAACGATTATAGGGTCTGCCTGGTAAAAATCCCTTCTATTTTTTTGTTGTTCTTCACAATTCTAAAGACACATCTTCCACAAGTGCTCATCAACATGCCTAAATTGAGCCGAAACCAACAAGGACCCGGATAACTTTAAGGATGAGGTGTCAATATAGTGAGCGGACACTTCTCCTAAACCACTTGCATGTGCTCAGTAGGGGCATGTTTAGTAACCTGATTGGGTTGAGTTGGAGTATCCTCCTATGAATAGTAGCTGTTTGGATGGTTGGGAGGGTTGGGAGGGTTGGAGAGGGTTGGAATGATAAATGTAATGTCACATTGATTGTGTTTATTAACTTTTCCTAAGATTATAATATATTTTTATGTTAATTTTTTTATTTGAACGTTGTTAGAAAATTATAACAAAGAAATTGTGGGGTCCATATAACTAATTCCAATCCAAGAATGCATGGGTAGAGTTGGGGATATGCCAGGTTGCCCGGGGTAACCTGGCAACCAAACGAGCCCTAGACGAAACTGGTGCCACCCTCTAAGGAGGGAATGCCTCCCCAACACCATGAACATTTTTTTCTCTACAGATTTTGGGCATCAGACTACCACAACGCAACAACCAAAGGAACATCTTGACTCGTAGTGGCACATGAGAGGACCAAGTAAGACTACAGTCACACTGCATATCTACATGATCAAAGATCCTAGGACCATAAAGAGCCATGTAAGCCTTCTTCACTGAAAACTCTCTTTATCCACCTCCAATGATCTCTTAACCTGGATGAGCAATCAATATGGTCAAGGTCCTCCAACATCTTCAGAACTCACAACAAATGCTAGTTGTTGATTAGGTTCAAGAGATGGTACAATTATTCATCTAATTTTAGTTAAATTGCTCTCCATGTTTTTTGTAAGCAATGTGGCCAACACCAAGCAAACATTTTCCCTATTTGAATCGGTTCGGCCATATGGATTCTTTACTTCCACAGATCATACCCTTGGTTTGGATCCAAATAGTCATATCCATCTTAATAGCTCCGACATTTCATTGGTCTTTATGACCTCTTTCATTAGGCTCATCTTCTAATTTCTCCCACCTTCAAATCAGAGAACTAGATGGCATTCTTGCATATGTCCAAAACAGTGTTTTTGAAACCGGATCGGATCGGCCGGTTCAACCGGTCCGACCGGTGAACCGGGCCTGGATCGGTCCGGTTAACCGATTTATGCCGGTTCGGTTCGATTATTCAAATTTTAATTAACTCGTCCGGTTCAACCTATTTTTTGACCCGGTTTAACCAGGTTCAACCAAAGTTGAACCACATTTAATTTTTAAATTATTTAAAAATTTTATTGGTAGTGGGAGTTGAACCCATGACCTCTAGTTACCTATTTCACATTTTTAACCAACTACACTAACACAACTTTTTGCATGTATTGAGTTTTAAATATAATTATACTATTATCATGTTATAGAGTATATAATCCAAATAATATGTATATATATGATATGTATGATATTTGATGGTGTATAAGAAAAATACTTTATGTATAGTGTGAAATATATACATTATCTATGTATTTTATATATATTTCAAGTATATTAAGTGTATATTATATATATATATATATTACTTCATTTCGGTTTGATTAACCGGTTCAACCATTTTTTTCACTGGTCCGGTTTAATATGGTTTTAAATAATGATGATGTCATCATCCGGTTGAACCGGTTTGATTACATGGTTCGACCCGATCTGACCATTTCAGCAAGGTTTCCAGTTCGGTGTCCGGTTCGGTTTCAAAAACCTTGGTCCAAACCACCTTATTTGACTTTCTATCATTTTTTTCTTCTCTATGTGTCACACCAATTTTTCATTTGGTACGTGTTTATTGTGATTTGATCATTCCGTGTGGTCATACATCCATCAGAGTATCTTGATCTTAGTTATTAACATTCTTTGTGCATGTTTGTAGTTGACTGCTCAATACTCTCTACAACAAAGTATTATAAGTCTCGTCGTGTATCAATTGATCTTCAAATGTACCTTCTTATCATAAAGAACACTAGAAACTCCTCTCCATTTCGTCCACCTTGCATTAATTCTATTTGTGATATTAGTGTATTGGTAACATCTCTAAATTTCTTGTCATTGAAGAAATAATGCTTTTACTTATGAATAATCTAACAATTCTTTGGAGGAGAATGATATTGATAAATTGTAAAAACCGTCCAAGCAAAAAAAAGAACTTGGAAAACATGTATGCAAAAAAATAACTCTCCCCCTTATAGGTAGAGTATAAATATGGATCATGCCCGACTTGCCACACATTATATTAATCATGCCTAATTTGTCACTTATTATACTTTGTTTTTTGGGATTTTTACCCAGCAGACCCTATAATCTTTGTCAATTACCTCCACAACCTTTGAAAAAACCTAATTCCCCCCACAACCTTGTAAACTTGCTCCGTTTTACCCCACAAACCCTGCTGTTAAATTTAGCTTTACTTGAGTCAATACCTTGTGTTAACGTAACCAGAGGAGCATTCCACGATTGATCTCTCACCTCATCATCCCCTTGCTCTTTTTCTTCCTTTTCCATTCTTCTTCCTCCTCTTTATTTTTCAGGTGTGCGGGCCGAGTTCCAGACTGATGGACTCGAGATGTGGAACAGTGGTGGGAAATGGAGTCGACGAGGGTCCTTTGGGCGGAGGGAGTGGAGCAGTGGTGTTTCCTCGAGCACGATGAGGATGCATGACGGAAAGAGCAACAATGGAGCGTGGGGTTGTGGCGGAGGAAACGACAACAGGGATCGAATCCATACCTCCACTCAGCATCGACACCACATTGCCCGCCTTTGACGTGCCCCTCCACTGCCATCTCGTCCGGGGCTCCAAAGAGAAGGTGGTCTTCGTGCTGGGGGCCACGGGCACCGGCCAGTCCCGGCTTGCTGTCTACCTCGCGCTGGCCATGGGCATCGAGATCGTCAACTCCGACAAGATACAGGTCTACGAGGGCATGGACGTTGTGACGAACAAGGTCACCGAGGAGGAACGTGCAGGGGTGCCCCACCACCTCCTGGGCTTCCTCCACCTCGACGTCGCCTTCACCGCCGCCGACTTCCGACACAGCGCGACGGACTCCATTAGCGACATCATCTCACGGGGGAGGCTCCCCATCGTCGCCGGTGGATCCAACAACTACATCGCGACACTAGTGGATGAGGGGTTCGATCTAGGTACGACTGCTGCTTCCACTGGGTGGACGTGGAGCTCCTCATGCTCGACGAGTTTGTGGCGGAGAGGGTGGCACGGATGGTGGGATCGGGGTTGGTGGATGAGGAGCATCATCTCTTTGATCCTCTTGTGGAGGTGGACTACACGCATGGACTCTGGCGGTCGATAGACATGCCGAAGATGGATGCCTACCTCAGGGCAGAGCGGGAGGGGTCGCCGGCAACGAGCGGGCTGTTGGAGGTGGCGATCGTTGAGATCAAGGTGAACACGTGCGCTCTGGTGCGGCAGCAGCTGGGAAGATTCTTCTCCGAGCGGTGGAGGTTGGAGGTGCTACGCCTTAGTCGAGCAGGGTGCGGCGGAGCGCACGACAATGGAGCGTGGGGTTGTGGAGAGCTTCTTCGAACGGTGGAGTGAGGTCAGGTCGGTGGTGGATAACGGAGGGGGATCGGTGGAGAAGGGGTTGTGCTCTCCAGGTGGAGCTGGCGGAAGGCGAGCAGGGGTCGGCGGACTGGCCCGCGCAGGAGGAGGCTACGGGGGTTTCTTCGTGTGGGGGCGCACAAGCTTCAAGGTGGTGGAGTGCCTTCGTGCGACGGTTGCTGACTCAGGCTTCTGGGGGCAGAGGCGGAGGAACAATGGGAGGGAGGAGGAAGAGGAGTGGAAAGAAGAGGTGGAGGAAGATGGTATTTTTGTAAATTTATCAGATAAAGATGACAACTCACACCTCTTTTCCACGGAATCCGATTAAATTTAGCGGGTGAATTGATGGGAGTTAACCGCAGGGTTCGTGGGATAGGAGTTAGCAAGTTTACAGGGTCGCGGGAGAATTAGGTTGTTTCAAAGATCGTGGAGGTAATTGGCAAAGATTATTGGGTCTGCCTTGTAAAATCCCTTGTTTTTTTTCAAAAGCTTGTCACGCAAAAATCACGACATTTCTTGGAAAAACCTGTGATGATGTTTGCAAGTTGAAGCTTAGAGATATAAGGTGCAACAACGTTCCTTCAGTGACAACATTGCGAATGGTATAATAATCATGCTCAATGTGCTTTATCCGCATAGAACACGGGATTTTATGCGATATTAAGAGGATCTAAAAACACGAGTTAATGACCCACTTTCTGGAAGATGTCGTGGATGCCAAGTTTGCTGTATGCTTTATAGAGCAGGTGATGCATTAGGGCATATCATGCTCATTAGACAGACATAGTCCTCCTATGATTGAAAGGTTTGACACAAACAATCTTAGTACCAGAAAGTTGTATATAATCATCATGTAAGGGACCTTGATTGGCCCAGGATAGCTTAGTAAGCTTTTCCTTGTATATGCTATCTCGACCATGACCACCATCATGGTTGCACACTGACCATAGCATCCATAAATACAGATCGTTGAACAGTTAGCACAGTAGTATTATCGATCTTTAGAAGATGATCATATAAAGTTTCCAGATCAAGAATGGGCACTTGTTCCAGTATTTGATCTCAATCATCTTAACAGAGGACTAATGCTGTCCAGATCACGTTGATCCGCCACTTGGCTCTTTAAGTAGTCTACTTGTTGCAACATTAAGGTTCAAAACAGACAGCTTCTAGAAAAGAGGCTCCAAAGGCTGTAAAAGTCATATAGGGACATTATTATGTTTGTAGACTAAGGTCTTGCTATAAATGTCAGTCAATCTCATGTTGTTAGCCTGGGAATACATCCTCAAAGTAGCCCATATATCCTTGGAAGTTGCTACTAGAGTAGGTTTACCACCTCTTTTTCTTTATGCTGAAAATGAGCCAATTCATAGCAAGGTAGTTTTCCTTCCCCCACTTCTCGTAGCCTTCATCAGTAGGTTTTTGAATATTGCATGCAGAATGTACAACTTCAGAACTCCAACAAATATCAGAAAGAGTCAATGGAGTAGGTTTACGACATCTTTTTTTTCATGTTAAACGTGAGCCTCTTCATAAAATGTAGTTTTCCTGCCCCCACTTCTCGTAGCCTTCATCAGTAGGTTTTTGAATATTGCATGCAGAATGTACAACTTCAGAACTCCAACAAATATCAGAAAGAGTCAATGGAGTAGGTTTACGACATCTTTTTTTTCATGTTAAACGTGAGCCTCTTCATAAAATGTAGTTTTCCTGCCCCCACTTCTCGTAGCCTTCATCAGTAGGTTTTTGAATATTGCATGCAGAATGTACAACTTCAGAACTCCAACAAATATCAGAAAGAGTCAATGGAGTAGGTTTACGACATCTTTTTTTTCATGTTAAACGTGAGCCTCTTCATAAAATGTAGTTTTCCTGCCCCCATTTCTCGTAGCCTTCCTTGATAGGCTCTAGAATATTGCATGCAGAATGTGCAACTTCTTCAGGCCAACAAATATTAGAAAGAGTTGAGACGGAAGAGTATAATCAAGGGCACCATTCTTTGATAGTGCCATACCCTGCATCATGTTGGAGGAAACTCATGGTTTGTTCTTGGTAGTGAAAGTCCCAAAAGCATCCGAGGAAGTAGTTGAGGAAATTGACACGACAAACAAGTAGTGGAGGAAAAATCAAACCAATGGATCATAATAGTAGTAGAAGTAGATGACTCAAGTGAACCAGAGTCGCAGTAGACACATGACATCTATAGATGTAGGATGCCTGAATTGGTACAAAAGGCTAGGGCAGTGAGTCAGCCAATGACATCTGTCAGCCTGGTCGAAGTCCTCGCAGAAGTTGCTACCTTATCATACATCTCTTATCAGGTCAACATACAAAATTGGAAGTCTCCTTTTCTATAGAACCATCCATGATTCTTTAGGTACAGTGTCATAAGCCTTCTCTAGGTCAAGGAAGACCTAATAAAAGTCCTTTCTAATTTGTATATTATGCAGATGATACAAACTGGGGGTGCTAGATTCTTAAACAAAGGGACTGCACTGAGTTTCGTGTGCTAGTTTCTATATTATTAACATTTTGTTGGGTCATGCATAGATGTTTATAAAGCGGATTCTTTTTTTGCAACTTCTGCATGGAAGCTCTATGAATTGTAATGAAATTTTGGATGACTAGTGCTAGAAGTAGACATTCGGTCTCATTACATGAGTGGACAGTAGATACAAGGTTTTAACGAAGCCATATGATTGTTGATCTCAATGTTACTGTTGTTTTCTTTCTGTTTTTGAGTAGAAATTTGTTATTTTATTAATATCTAAAAAATTGCAGAGATGGGTCATGTGGATTACATTTAACAGCATGTATTGTCGAGAATAAACGGGGGCAATTTTGTTACCTTTCAGTTTCACTTTCATAATAGATTTGAATTAAGATGTGTTTGAGGTGTATTTTTTAGAGCTTCGTATATTAGTCAATTTCCTCAATGTTGTATTTGAAATTCCTCCATTTTAGACAATAACTCCAGTTTTTTTTTTCAAGTAAATTGTTTTTTGGTAGCATTTCACTGTATACCATGTACATTGCGTCGTTTGGATGAATTTCACCAAGTAAGAATAAATGGGGGTTTGATGGGCTCTAGCTAGTGAGTGTAAGAGAACCTCATGTGTTGGGTTGTAGTCATTTCAATGACATCTTTCGCTGGTTATCCCGTACGTTGTTGTCTCAATCTCCGTATTACATCGTCAAATATCTAATCACTAAACTCTTATCTTCCTACAGTCAGTTTCCAGATACCTTCATGATGGCGGGTTATCCTCGGATAATGGTGATGTTGCAGTTGATGTGGGGGCCTCCACTTCTGATTTCGACGTAGGGGCTGGTAGTTGGGATCCATCCTTCAAGCCATCAACAGTTAGGTTCTCCAGAATCCGAGCTGCTGAGTCGCATCTGCTGTCGTTTATAAGGCAGATGGATGCACTATTTTCTGTTGGGGTTTTGTTTCTCAGAAGGAATCCGAATGCTCGAGTGTGGTCGGCAATTTATCTGCTCTTGCTGCACACATGGGTTGTGTATGTGTTTTTCTCGCATTCTAAACCGACCAATGCGCATGGATCTGGTGCTGTTTTCTCCTTGGAGAACATCAACAAGACAGTCCCATGATATTTTACATTCTTTTTTTATAGATAATCACATCCAAAGTTACATTTGTCACTGCCACCTATCTGTAAAAAGTTAAGCATGTATGTCTGGTCTTGTGCTTTGACGTAGTTGCTGTAGAGTTATAGATAGTAACAACAGGTATCTAATAAAGTTATAAGACGTAGGTGTTAGGACCTGGTGCATCTGATGGGATCGAGTATTTCTCAAGTGAAGGATATGCTAATTTTACATGTTGCCGCACGACGCTTCTTTGCTTCGGTTGTGCTTTTTAATGAAGGGAATCCTTTGCTGAGACAAAAGATTGGAGAAAATTTCGCCTGGGTGGAAACTTATTCCACGTGACCCTCAAGCGAACTTATAATTTGTTAAGTACACCAAGCATAAACATGGGCCTAACGAAGCAAAAACCACATCCCGTTCTTATTAGATTTGTTCCATTAATTCGAACCCCCTATATCCATCAAGGAAATTGAAATCTTTGGAGAGTTTATAAAGGTCCTTTGTTTCTATTTGTAGTACTTGATCGACAATCAAATCCAATTTTTAGTGTGACCAAGAGTGCTGTGTTTGGAACCCATATTGATGATTTGGAGGTTGAGCAATGTGCATTCTGCCCAATGGATTTGAATATATGTTTACTATTTCCTCGAGGAAAAAAAAGAAAACGCCAAAAATTTAGGTCAGATGGAATTAGAAGTGAGTTTTTCTATTGAGAAAATGAAAATCGTAGAGTTAGAATCCATGCAGTTTTTTTCACGTTGAATGTTGATAGTTCCTAAACAACTTTATTATATGTGAGTATACTTCAGTGGTACGATGAATCTCGTAATTCAAATCGACCCTCATTAGGTTTTTGTCAAAGGAAAGTTCTAGTATATCATAACTGTCAAACCTTATTTTGTACACTACCTCTTGAAGATGCAAGAGGTGGCTTTGATTTTAGCTAAAGCTGCCTTTAGAAGAGGTGGCTTCCCATACAACAAGATCGTTATATATTGATATGACAATGATGTGACATTTGTCATTGACTTCAAGTATAAAAAATATTTTCGTGACTAACAATACATCGTTATATATTCTTAAAAAAATTCATCGTTATATATATTGTGTGAGAAAAATTAGGTTGCCCCCAAGGGGCAGCCAATGGGTTTCCACTGTCATAGTTTTCAGCTAAGCTTTTTAATTTTTTTTGGAAATTATCATCATATATTTTTATCATTATATCCCTCTATTATGTCGTTCCAATTTCATCGGAATTAGATACTCATATGTCCTCCATCCAGAACATGTCATTAGTCGAAAAATAACGCAAGAGGATTTTCACGTTAAATACATGTGCAATTGTATTTGATTGTTTATCAATGATTGAAAATACTATGTAACACCATGCTTATTTTTAGAACATTGTGATTGTGCATTTCAGGTCATTTATTCTGATCCACCCATACCATGAGCCAGGGTCCGCACGGGGTGTAGAAAACCAACAATAACATTGTTATTCATTGCTATTTAAAAAATAAATAAAAAATTATAGCTAAATTTTGAACTAAAAAATATTGATTAGAAAAAATTAGAAAATTTGCAAAAAAGGGGTTGGTATATGCTAATGATATGATTATAGATATGACATATGTCATTAATTTTCAGTTTCAAATATAATTTCACAATGAATAATTTCATTATTTTATATTTAACAGTGAAATATAATGTAGATTTTATTAAAAAAATCGTCATTGAAGACGTATTTTGCTGGGCAGACCGTGATGTCAATGGATTCCACTCCAGGCTCACACCCCTGTATTTCTCAATTTTATGGGACAACATGTGGGGATATGGAATAAGGCGGTACTAAGGATAAGTAAGATTCATTTCTCATTTTTGTTTCGATTAGCTTGAAAGATAATGAATAGATAATATTTGTATAGAAACATAACAGATGATGTAATCATGAAGTAACCACTTGTGCCAAATAAAGTCCCTTGATTTCAAGAAAATACCTACTATCTTGCATCCAAACAAAAGTTTAGGTGACATTGGAATGGAGTGTCTAGTATAAAGACTTGTGCAATTTACTTTTTAAGGGATTTCTTACACCACATCTTCGGCAAACTTTGTAAATTACACCGCAACCTATGACATCTTCATATTTACTCAACGATTCCTACAAATCTACTAACTCTTACACCATGACCCACATGATTAACTCATAACGGATAGAGTGGACGGAATACATAAAAAAATATGTAATATTTACCCTCCATATTGAATAAAATTTACCATATATGTCTTTCCTTCCTCATTTCACCTTCATCAGATGCCCCTCCCCCTAACCCCTTCCTCAGGATGCTACCTTCCCCTCTCCACCTTGCATCACCGCCTCCTCCATCTCGACTCCATGTGTTACTGATGTCTCCTCCTCCTCTCCCTCGCTTCGAATCCTCACCTCCCTGCATGACATCATCACTATCACACCCTTGAGTTTGGATTTGCATGATAGAAGGCGACATTGCACCTCCTCGACGAGAGATGACACCGCACCTCCAAGCTCAGAGCTCACTATCACCACATCAATGTTGTGCGATCACTCCGCTAATGCAGTCACGCTTCGACATTGTCAATACCACATGTTGCATTTAGTTCGCAACAAGGAGGACAACTACTCTGCTTCCCACTGCCCGAGGTTCACCACCACAATCTCCAACTCTCCACCATGCTCCTACCCCCGTCTCTCATTAAAGGGTGAGCACCGTCGCCACCACATACAACTCGAAAGGGGCCCTCCTTAGTTTGAGACAAGAGAGGAGGTGAGGGATGAGATGAAAAGGAGTTAAAAAATCTATAATTGGATTGTTTGGCATTTTTTGTTAAATCGATGAAAAACATAAGAATAGTAAACTTGACGACAATGGTTGCTAAGATTAGAAGGTTTACGAGGTAAATATGAAGTTTGCATGAGCTACTCTATAACTGCAAAAATTTGCAGGGATCGTGACGTAAAAATTCCTTTTTTAAAAATGTTACATGAATCTCCGGAGACACGCCCTCTGGTTTGGTAACATCACAAGGATCCATTGGTTTGATTAAAAAAATCACAAAATAAATAAATGCATTCCTACTTTTATATCAACCGCGTTAACGGCACCTCCCAACGCGCAGAAGCAGAGGGCAGAACAGAAGGAACCCCAATCCCCAAAAAAAATCAAATCAAATTCCCAATCTCTCGGGCGCCGAGATGAGCAACCCCCCCTCCTCCATCCCCGAGCGCGACGTGGCCAAGATCTTCCACCGCTTCGACTCCAACGGCGACGGCAAGATCTCCGCCTCCGAGCTCCTCTCCCTCCTCCGCTCCCTCGGCTCCCCGGACGCCTCACCCGACCACGTCCAGAAGATGATGGACGAGATGGACTCCGACGGAGACGGCTTCGTCGACTTCGCCGAGTTCTCCGCCTTCTTCTCCCGCCACGGCGGCGACGCCCACGAGGAGGACGTGCAGCTCAAGGACGCATTCAACATGTACGATCTCGACGGGAACGGCCGGATCTCCGCCAAGGAGCTCCACCTTGTGATGAGTAGGCTCGGCGACGGCTGCTCCGTGGAGGACTGCGCCAGGATGATCAGATCCGTCGACGAGGACGGCGACGGCTGCGTCAATTTCGGCGAGTTCAAGAGGATGATGACCTCTGGGGTTTCGAAGAAGGTCTGACTCCGCCGCGGGAGAAGTGATATCTGCCTCACTAACCGGAGCTAACGGTGAACGTCCTCAGGAGCCATTTATGGAGGCAAAGATAAGGACATGATGATTTGTTTTTGTTTCTTGTCTCTTTCTCAAGTTTATTCTAGTGATTCTATTACCTCATCCTATTATTCACCCCCCCCCCCCCCACCCCATATTTTTATTTGAGAATATGGTAATCTGTGAGATTTGAATCAACTCAACTATACCAGACCATTGTTGGCATGACAAGATCCGACCTTTATGTTGTTTATTCTGTGTTACTGTTAGAAGCGATTTTGTGGAGTGGGTCATGATTTTAGATGGAAGTAACGCATCCTTTAAAATAAGCTACGGCATGATAAGAGTTCGTTTGGTTGTAGGGTTAGACAGGTACCCTGTGAATAGTAATTTAGTAATTTGTGAGGAGGATTGGAAAGGTTGAAAGGAGGGGTACACCGAGTATCTCAACCCAACGCTGCCCAACACTGCAACCAAATCGTCATTATGCATTTGTCTACAATATTTGTCTTTTTCTTTCACTTATCCCTTATTCATTATACACAACATGCAATAAAGGTTAGTCTTCTTCCCCATTTCATTAGACATGTTTTCACCCACTTATTGGTTGACATTAATATGACAGGTGAGGGGCCATGGATGGTATCCTGGTTTGTGTTTCACCCATACGGACTTTTCATAGGCTCATTGTGCTACATTCTTTGGAAACGAGGAAGGCTTTTTTTTGTAGGAATGTTACTCCCCGACATTCATCTTGCATGAAAATGAGACCTCAAGATCCTTCCCCTTTATTGAGATCTCTGGTTAACTTTTGAGTCAAAGAAAGCCCATGTCATTTCATTAGGCTTCAAACTATTTCTCATTGTTGAGTCATCAAACATTTGGTGTACTTACATTACAATGTGTCATAAAAATTGTATACTTAAATATTAGTCATTACATAGAAATTGATGGGAGACGGGCAACAAGTTGCGTTGCCAATCCCTTTTGGATGACAAATCCTATCTTTCGAAATACACCATTCATAGATCTAGGAAACACAACATTGCTATGCATATGTCTATGGAGGTCCGTAGTGTTGTGTGAGTTCTAGCTTAAAATATATACTAGCTTTATTGGGATATGTAGTTTGAGACGAGGATATCTCAAGCGATCCTCCAAAGATCAAAGTAGCGGTCACCATCTTAGCTTAACAGTAGTGTGGTTTCACTTCTGATGATGCCTTCCTTCAAAACCACTACCAGTTATATATACTAGTTGATGAGGAGCTGAAGTGGGAGTTCATGCAGGAGGCATATCTCTCCCAATTGATCATTCATCTCTTGAGCACAAATATGTGCATAGACATGAGGTAGACCTACTGGTGATCCGAGATGGAGGAAGCGACATAATTTGTGCAGCAATTTCCTATGGGTTCGTTTGGTTGCAGGGTTGGGCAGGATTAGGTTGGGTTGGGTTGGGTTGGACTAGGTCAATAGTAAACTGTGAGGAGGGGGTACCCCTGTGAATAGTAAGTACCCCAACCCAACCCAACCCTGCCCAACCTTGCAACCAAATGAACCCTATGTGTCAATATGTCAAAGTTGAACCCAAACATCCCGCATGATTACCGAGGTTGCTTCCCAATTTTAAATACCCAGACATCAGTCCTCTATTATTCCATTTAGGTAATCATAAACTTCCTCCAGAAAATGGCCTACTTCCACAATGTGAAGGTGTATTTCATCAAGATTCTGCTTAGACCTTATAACATAGAGTAGAAGGGATATTGGATAAATCGCATACACCAGATCGGATTCACTTGCAACTACAACTTCCACAAGAGTATAGAGGTGACGCCTTCGAGGCAGCATATGATAGACAACGTCACACCTTAACTAGTTGGGCTGAGATTGGAGAGGGAATCTAGTAGCTTAGACTAGAGAAGCTCATGCACTTGTTGATAGGATTTTTCATGATTTTAAGAAGATGTATATGTCGTTCTTTTTATTCAAGATATCAAATAAAAAGGCTATTTATGAAGTGAAATGCATGAGAAATGAGCACATGATAAGTGGAGTATCGATCCATGATGACCAAGAGAGCCACATGATTTTTTTGAACTTTAGACGTTGATTTCAATCTTAAAATGTCAAAAAAATGTTGAATTTATTTTTGAAATTTAGGACCTCAAGATATAGTTAAATCTACATAAAGTTTTCCTAAATATTTTCTCGTTTATTTAGAAATCTTTTTGAAAATTTTTGGATTTTTTTGGCATTTTAAATGATTTAATGGAGAAGGTAAGGACTGAAATGTAATTACATTGACAAAATATGCATGTCGTAGCGGAAAAATGTGGTTACGAATATTTCGTGACAACCTCGTCGCATTAAGACCATTAAAAAAGATCAGTACTAAGCCTCCTGAATATTGGATCGACAATATTAAACATGGTCGAACACTTTATGAAATGGTTGAAATATCACAAAAAATCCTTATATAAACATTTTTCTGATCGTATCGCACTCTATATCATTTAGTAACTCGAGAAAGATGTCTCTCTCTCTCAACAGTGCTTCCTATATCCACTTTTATTTTAGGAATATATATCAACACACTTGCTCGTGATCAAGGTTTAAATGGATCATTTTTTACAAATTCAGGAATATTTCAGGATAATAATTTCAGTTTAATACTTATGAAACATATATTTGTACAAATGTAACAACATAGTTATTTGATTGATTAGTTTAATAATTCTAACCCAAATCGATTCGTTGGACACCACAATCCTCGGATATAATCATGATAAACATTAATTAGGAAGGACTAAAAAGTATTAGATGAACATGACTGGGTACAGGTGTAATTATCCAAATATGTTGTAATATGTATAAGGGAGAACTACGACAAAACTAAGCATGAAATTCAGAATTTAAATTTAAACTACGGAGGACATATATGAAAATACTAAAAATATATTTAACTTTACATAATAATGTTAATAAACTAATATCGGAAATTGGTAAGTTTGTATAAAATATAAAAAAAACTTAAATTAGCATTTATCCAACAAAAAAATTAATTGATATTAGTTCTTTGTTAAAAAAAAGTCAATAAAGAAACGTCTCTTTGCAAGCAAGGGCCGAAACGCAGGACTAGGGTGGCAAATGCTTTGTTGGTCGATGGCAAGGCAACAATGTTAGGAGATGTCGAGCATGGCATGAAGGTCGGTATAACAGTGAACAATAAAATACTACGATATAACAGTGGCCGGTCATCTATCACGACCATAAGAGAAGAAAGACCACTAGAAGGAAAATGAGCACAACATGCAATCCTCTTATTTGAGTAGTTATTAAGAACACACTAAAGAAATGGGATAAAGAGTAAAGTATTCTTATTTATCGTGTATTCGTGTGTACTCCATTAGAGACCCTTATATAGGATGTGGTGTCAACATAAGGAGATGGAGTGAGGCTATGAACGGCTCTTACAAAGTGTCGACAGAAAGGAGATAATTTCACTGGTCACCCTTACATATTTTCTTAACTCGACTCCTCAAATTTATGATTTTGGTTGAATCATAAGTTTGCTGCAATTGCGAGTGAACATTGAGAGCGTCAATGCTTTGGTAAGGATGTCGGTGAGGTGATCTCGACTCGAGATATATGCGACATTCGGCACACCTTCAACAACTTGTTCACGAGTAAAATGATGATCAATTTTAATATGCTAGGTTTGGCTATGAAAGATCGATTTGTGAGAGAGATACATCACACCCACATTATCACACCAGACTGTGGGAACTAACATGATGATATAAAGTTCACTGAAGAGGGTATTTTAACCATGTTAGCTTTGTTATAGCATCAACCACATCACAATATTCAGCTTTATAGATGAGTGTGGAACACGAGATTGTTTCTTAGAGGTCCAAGCAATAGGATTGCGTCCATGATAAACAAGGAATCATGATGTAAAAGGCCGGCCTAGATTGTTTGAAGCCTGGTCAGAAACAGCGTAAGCACATACCACTCATGACGAGGAGCAAGAGCACCAGAGACCAACGTTTTTAAAACCAAACCGAGGACTGAACCGAAAACCTCATGAAAAAGTTAGATCTGGTTAACCCATGAAATCGAAACAATTCAACAAGATTACGAGGTCGTTATTTTTTGAAATCAGATTAAACTGAACCAGTAAGCAAAAATGATTGAACCAGTTAATTAAACCGGAACAAATCAAAAAATGTACAAAATGCATGCTCAAATACACTTGAAATAAATATAAAATAACTAAAAGTGTAGATATTTCACTTTATACATAAAGACTTTTTTCTAAATGTAACACTAAATGTTATTCATATGCATAAAGAATAATATTTAAATTAAATATTGTGTGAAACAATAATAGTTTAGCTATCCAACTCTTTAAAAAAGTGAGGTAGAGTAGCTGCTTAGTACTCCTTGTTTGGTAACTAGATGTTATTAGTTCAACAATCACCATTGACATATTTATTTTAAATATTTAAAATTTGAATAATGGATTAGTAGTTCAAGTTCAATTGAATTGGGTTAAACCGATGTGCAAATAGTCAATTGAATCGGTGATCGAACGAAAAATACAATAAGTCGAACCGAACTGCCACAACCGGTTAACTAGACCAATCCATGTTTGATTCAATGGTCCAACCAGTCAAACCGACCAATCTGGTTTCAATAACATTGCCAGAGACCATAGTCCAGGGAGAGCATGATATATCCCAGAAGTCGCTTCAGGATTCAAAGGTAATGGTAGTCTGTGAATGCATATGTTGAGAGAGTGATTGACCAAGATAGAAATATATTGTCATGTGGAAGTAGCGTACTATAGGATGCATGTCACTCGCATGTAGATAGATCCTCAAGTGGAGGAGATGTATCTGACAGGCATTGCTGAAGTGTTTGATTCGTCGGTGAGCTAACTGACTTTGCACCATCCATTAAGAATTTAATCAATAGATTAGCAAGATATCTCTATCGAGATAAGTGAAGTCCAGAGTTTGTACGTAAGCTCTCAATACCAATAAAGTAGGTTTGATGTCCAAGAACTCGGACTGGAAATTCAGCTTGCATTACCTTTACCATATCCATGTGTGTGGTGTTGTTGGAGCTAAATAAAAGAATGTCATCAAGATAGATCAACAAGCACATCTGAGCTTGCGAGGAGTGATGAATATATAGGGATGTATCTGTAGATGAAGCACGAAAATCCAATGGCTGAAAAATGTTGTTAAGCGATGGAACAAAGCACGTAGTGCTTGTCAGAAACCATATAATGATTTGTGCGTCTTGCACACATGATGAGGAAGGTCAGGATGAACAAATCCTTGTTGTTTCATATAAACATGTTCATCCAAAATCCCATGTCAAGTTGAATATATGTTGAAGCTTAAGACTAAAGAGGTCCTACTGATTTGACTGAAGGATATGGGAAGAATCCTCAAGCGCATCACGGAAGCGTGACGATCGCATCGAATGTGATCGGGAGTGACTAATCGTACTAGTGCTCGATGCAGCAGAATTTAAAATTTTTAATATGATGAAACCACATGATCCAAGAACCTTTCTTGGATCGTTTCATCTAAACCACAATTAGGTATAAGGTTTACCTCTTGAAGCGTGGTTGCGATCGAGTCTCTAAACGAAGAGACCTCCTGTCTCAAGTCTGATCCGACAGAGGAGACGCTTACGAGCGTGTTGATGAGACGCGTGCTCCTCGCAATCCATGTTGATGATCCAAGCAGCGGATCTCCTGATCTCGTCACACGAGATCCACCATCTTCTTCACGAGCGAGACACACCGAAGTAGATGGAGATCCACGAGTAGATGATCCGGCAGTATAATGACGATGCTGCGTCGATGACGACTCTCACAATGGCTCCATGGTTAGACGGCCATTATAAGAGAGAGAGAGAGGGGGAGGGGGGTTTGGCATGTGGAGAAAGAGAGAGAGAGAGAGAGATAAAGAGAGAGAGCATTCATTATCTTGTGTAGAAGAGCAAGGGATGTCTCTTCTTATATAGGATTTTGGGAGTCCATGGATCCCAATCTATGGAAAACACACAATCAATAGTTGAAAGTGATTTGTGTTTCTTTCAATGGCTATGATCTTGTTGTAAAAACACAACAATAATTAATTTAATTTAATTTAATATATATCGATAAATCAATATATTTAAATTCAAATCAAATCAATTAATTATCCTTGGAGATAATGAGGAGATAAACTATATCCCCAAAAAAGGGGGGACGGCTACCAACATCTCATGAGATCTCATTATCTCATGAGATCTCATTATCTCATGATACCATTATCTCATGATATCTTCAGGATTTACAACAACAATTGTTGTAAATTATTGCACAAAATAATTTATAATTATCTTATGAAATATTGCAATCATGCCATTGAAAAAAATGTGAATCACATTCACAACCCAAAACAAAATTTAAATTATATTTTAATTAATCATCCAATGTGAATCCAATTCACATCAATAATTAATCAACAAATATAAATCACAAATAGCTCTCTTATATATTATAAATCACATTTATAATATATATGATTAATATGGATAGCGCTATCCACATTATTCATATCAATGATAATTAAATCACATTTAATCATCTTGGATCTCTTTTCTCATGTGCCGAAATAACATGAATCACATTCATACTATTCACATCTTTGATAATTAAATCACATTTAATTATCTTAGATCTCTCCTTATAATATGAATCAAAATTATATTATTCATGATAATTAAATCACATTTCATTATCCACTTTCTCAGTGCTCGGATACATATATCAACAATGAAATTATCCATGAACTCTTTCAAGGATAATGCACTTTCTCCGTAGATACTTGGAGATAAGGATAGGGTGATTGTATTGTTCCACTTATAATGACTTGGATATTGAGATCACATCTCAAATCCAAATCTTGTGGACCTCACATAGATGTTTGATTAAATCAAAGTCGTAGATATAATCTTCTCATTGTATCCGAATCACATTCAGATCAAGGTCCAACATTTGGACTAAGATTAGATCACTTCTCTATGAGAGGAGTCACTAAAATCCAGATCTGTTTCATCACTCCCTAGGAATGGAAGTGTCATGGTTATACAATCGTTTATGATCACATCATCCTCAGGTATTCCTAATACATGTACATCTTGCATACTGAAAGATCCAGAATAAACCCAAAGTATAAGATCTATTTTACATTGTCTACTTCAAGGTTATATCAGTAAGTTTTCTCTTTCGATAATTGGGAGTTAGTATTGATCATATACTTTCCAAAAGCATACATCATACCCAGGTGTTGATCATATACTTTCCAAAAGTATATATCAAACCTACAAATTTAGTCAAGCTTCCAAAGCGAGACAACCGTACATGGAATTTGATCTTCCCAATATCTCATGAGTGAGCTCATGTCTTCCTGTTCAGTAAATGAACTTGAATGATCCCTTTGAGAGATCGTATTACTCATATGCCCATATATGCACACCAACTCACCAGTATATAGACCTTGATTAAGTCATCAACTTATCGGTTGTTGATGAGGTTTTTCGCGGTTTAAAATGATGATTTTATCAAATCGTTGTTTTCCCACGATAAACCATTATCAAACAAATAAATTACAACTACTTGCACAAAATATGAAATAATGTATAGGGCAAGTCGAGGTTCGAATCCACAGGGACTTGACAAGTTTGCAATGTAATCACAGATCATTCTCTTTTATCTAAAAGCAATGCAAGAACACAAAGGTGTTACTTAGAGATTAAAATGAGTAGGGGGCTGAAATGTAATTGAATACGCTTATCTACTTACGAAACTGATGTGAGTGAAATTGCAAACTAATAAGGGAATGAAATTTCCGCAATAAATAAAGTCAGATGAATTACACTAAACTCAGAGAAACTTCTGCCATTAACGAAATAGTTCAAATGCAGGAGTATAAAAAAATATAGAGTGAAGAAAATAATTCTCTTCTCTGCAAAGAGCTTGAAGCCCTTGAAATGGAAGAGCAAACGCTGTTGTTCTGGGCGTTTGTAGAGAATCACACTTGATGGTTGAAAGGCATGCAGTGTGGTTGCGAGGGTCCGGCGAAAGGCTGCTCTAGCGGCCACGTACGCAGCAGCAAGGTTGGGCTGTAACGGGGATCCATGCTCGACGACGCAGGCTGACGTAGATGGCCATGCACACGGCCCAGCCACAGGTGGCGGACAACCTGGGCGTGCACGGCGGTGTGGCTGATGGTGGAGCGTGCTGGAGGTGCGCACAGCAGCTCCTGCGCAAGGGGAGAGTACGCTGGTGCAAGATGCACTCGCACACGCGCTGCTGGATCCAATGGTTGGAGCTGAACGTCGGGGTGCTACTCCTGCGCCTGCGAAAAAAAGAAAACGAGAGAGAATGGTATGAGTGTACGCATGAAAAAATATGGGGGAAGGAGAGAGTCCCCGTGAATGGGGGATGAGGGTCCCCTTTTATACTTGTTTTGTGCAACCATTCATAATGAGTGCCCATGCAAATAAAGACAAACACTAAATGCATGTGCATGGGGAAGGGATGGGCATGGGGAAGAGATGGTACGTGGGTGGCTCCATGCATGTTTTAATGAGTGGGCAAATTATATTAGTCCCCCTCCTTTTTTCTTATCAACAAAAAGTGTTAAAGGAATGTGTATCCATCAATGTGCTAGTTGTTGATTAAACTCCATGACATTTTGAATTTCTTTTGGGATACTTTTGTAGTAAAGCAAATTTCTTCAGGGTGATGATTTAACAGGATTGATCATTTATCTTTAGTAAAATAATATTTTCCATTATATAGCTATATAGCGAAATTCATTGGGAATAATCTATATGGATGCAGAATTATGAATGTGTCGAATTTATTCTGTGTAATTATGTGGTTTTCTCTTGATGTGTGTATGGAATAATTTAGACATAATTTAAGCGAATTCAGAGTTTGTAACCTAAGACTTGATACTGTATTCCACATAATTTGAGCATATTATCTTGTCAAAGCATATAAACATCATCGGTCTACCAAATATACATACTCAGACATATAACATCACATCTGTCTCCGATATGAGGATGCGTTCTTGTACCGTGATAGCATACGACATAGGTATTTGGTTATCTCGATCTCGTTACATCAACTCTTTGACCTAACTAATCTGACACCTCCGAATCTCTATTCTTTTATCATGAGGTCGGTCAGATATCAGCCTTTAGAGACAACGATTGCCATCTCCTACTCAGGCTAGAGATCACATCTTAACAATCATTTGACGGTGCTTGATGAGTCCTCAATCTAACTCTTTAGATATTCATCCAAGCACCAGTCTCTATGATTCAATAAATGAATCGGTAGCTATATGATCATTAAGATGGCCATGGTACGTAACCCTAATTGTACTAAGGGACCTATTATGCAAATTAGTTATTCTTCATTTCAGATTAAGGAGTGAATTGTAATAACATTTATTTCATAATGGCTCGTCGTGGGCGTGCATGTCCAACAATCTCTCACTAGCCCAAAGAGCCATTAATGGGTTAATCATTTAAACCCATACTCATGTGGAAATCATAGGCTATTTAATATAGCCAGGTAAGCTGATCAGTCACTCTATTCCCGAGAGACTATGCCAAGTCCTTTTAAGGCACTTGCATATCCCTCAGTAGCAGTGCTCGCATCCAATGCAAATGTTGCATCTTACAAAACCAATACTCAATATTGAGGCAGTCATAATGTCTTTGACACTACAACTCAACAATCGTTATAACCAATGTGTTATTTCAATTGTCCTTATCAGAATACCCTTATTCCCAGAGATCTCTATATCTTAAGGTATCTGCAGTTAAGACCTTTTAGATCACTATTTATAAAATCTTAGGTTCTTGATGATGAGACTTTGAGATCATTATCTCTAAGTTTTTTCATCTTTGAAGATATTGTTTTATTATTACAACTAAGTGTTTTATCTCCATAGTAGGATTAGCAACAATTTACTACTCCTACTGCATGACAAACATCTGGCTTTTCATACATATCTAGCACATACCAGGCTTCTAGCAACTAATGCACAAGGGCAAGCAGTTTTAGCATCATCAACACTTGATATGCTATCCCTTCAGATTGGTCAGTATCAAATCTTAAGGGAAAGGAGCCTTCCTTGGATAGAATATATCCAGAATATACCAATAATGTGACAATCACAATTCTCTCCCTTCTCTTTACTTCTAAACAAATTCAGAACTAAGATCTAAGATGTATCCTTGAGATCACATCTCAAGATATAAAATAGTCAAATCATGAAACACTTATTATCATTCTTATATCAATCTAAATGATTAGGATATTATCTACATTTAGCACGATGAACACATTGGTTCATCAAGATTCTATTTGAAATCATAACATTTATCAAATCTTATATTCTAACTACAAGAATCTTACTTGAGTCCATAGATGGAGTTATTCAACTTGCACACCTTTCTTTCCTCAACCATGAAGCCCTGGGGCTACTACTTATGAATATCCTCAGAGAGGTATTCATAGAGGAATGCAATCTTGACTTCTATCTCGAAGATGTCAATGTCAAGTTGTGCATTTATAATTAGCAATATTCTAATGGATTTAAGCACGATCACTGAAGAATAAGTCTCCTCGCAAGCGATGTCTTCTCTTTGTATGTATCGTGTGGATACGAGTTGTGCTTTGAAGGTCTTTACCTTCTCAAAAGGTTCCCTCTTTCTCTTGAAGATCCATTTACATCTTAATGGGTCTTACCCTCGAGGGTCCATATACAACACTTGTATATGAAGTCTACATTTAGACTTTACTGCTAACATCCATCTCCCCATGTCATGATCTTCATAAGCTTCATCATATGAAGTCAGATCATTGTTAGACTTATCTGGCACATGGAATTCATCTTCAAACTCATTTGAAGAGGTATTAGTGTTTCATCTTTTAGTTGTCCTTTTAGTTTCCGACTTAAGGAGCCTCGTTATCTTCTCAAGATTCAATGAGTTCATTTTCTTCATTTTCATCTTAATTCTCAAGAAAGTCATCATCTTAGAATCATATTCTTAGAGATGAAATTCTTTAAGAATCTTAAGGTCATAAAATAGGCATCCAATACCATTCTTTATTTTTTCCTAACGAAGTAGCGCTCTCTGGTGCATGGAACCTTATTAAGGATATATATTGTAGTCTCTACTACATATATACCTTGGAAACTAAGAGATAACTATGCTAAGATTTATCATTTATCAAATCATGCCACACATGATCTAATTGTATCTCCCTACAACTCCATTGAGTTTAGGTGTATTAGGAGAAGTGAGATAGGAATGATATTCCTATCTCCATAAGGCATTCCTTTAATTCATCTCATAGGTACTTGTTACCTAGTTTAGATCAAATTCATTTCATCTTCCTTCAAACTTTGGTTATAAACCAAAATTGTGAAATCTTTGAACATTTCATTGGCTTATAAGGTGAAAGGAAGGAATCTCATATCACAGATAATCATCGAATGATATCACATATCATCAATGTTTATTATGATAAATATTTACATACATCAATATGTATAAGATATTGAATACCTTGGTATCTTACACAATTCTCAGAGAAGAGTGTATTTGACATATTTACTTTGAATACAATACTCACAAGTATGTAAGATTTGAACCTTTAGACAATCTAAAGTTCAATATCTCACTAGTCTATCGACCATATCAATAGACATATTTCCAAGACTCGATGCCACATCATTGTCAAATGATCTTCATCCTCCTATTGATCTATTAAGGTTTAATTTTCAGATTTAGAAATGTTAATGAACCTTTCATTAATATTCTAATTTAGTAGAGTCCACTATCATAACTCTTTATGATAGGTCTATTCCAGAATGCATGTTCATCTCCAACAACGAATGTATTTTAATATCTATATCATAGAGACATTCTCTACAACCAAGGGCTCTCCCACTGAAAATACGAAGTCTATCTATCCTATGGAGATTTTTGCAACAATTGTATCAATTTTCATATAGATGACTATTAATCCTTAAGATCAAATTTACTAATCTTCTACAACATATGCAACAATTGCAAGTGTCATTAGAAGTATGAGATACAATTATTAGACTTTAATCCTATCTTATAAGAAAGTCGATTTCAATGATTAAATGTAGATTATTTCGATGCACTATCTAAGTCTTTCTCTAAGGATCCAAGATAGTCCAGATAGTCATACTATCAATACATCGATTTATTGCAGTATTGGCATTCATCCAACTATTTGGATGTCATATGTGTGTGGAAACCATAGAAGTACAGCCAACTCTTTGACTTTTCTTTTAACCTAGGTCCGACACATGCTTTCACTGCGCTCCTTTCATCTCTAAACAACCATTGCTTAAGACAAAGGATCTCTTATGTTGAACTCAAAATATTTCAATATAAGAGTATTTCAACATTTATACATGCTTCATTCAGTTCATGCAATATGAATATTATGAAGCTTCATGAATGACTAAAGCATAGAAAGTAGATTGATGACACTCATCGTATCTACATCCATCTAGACTCTTAAAGACTTTTGGTTCAGGTAGGTACTCAAACATTTTGAATACATCATCTCTTAAAAAGCCACCATTCTACATGATGCAGTGAACCATGTCATTCATGATAAATGTCAAGAGCATGTATGTATGCCAGAATATCTTCTTAGATTTTATAAGGATTATTTGACAATTTTGATCATCATCGACACGTCACTTCCAAAGTATATTCGATGAGATCAAGACGACAGAGACACACAAACCCTAAGGTTGTAGTCATATTGTCTATTTAATTGTCATTCCTCATTAGTATGAGGAAACTTGCAAATTCCAACCACATACATTATGAGTCCAACTGCAAGTACAATATCTTGATCATGGATCCAATCCATGATATTTTACTAGATATTATTGAGTATAGCTTTGAGTGGGTTTAATGAGTATTATCTGAAATAAATTAATTGCATAAATATATATGCATATATACATATTTTACTTTGATTTAGGAATTTTTATAACAAAGTTGTCTTGCCTTGTCAACGTTGAAAGTACATTCCCTTAATCACTTTCAATATAAGAGGTATACTTAGCGATATATCTCTACCAAGATCTGGGATCTCATTTCCTATCTTTGTTGCATCCCAATAATATGAGAAACTACAACTCGGATAAAAAAAAGCGGGAACTCATTCCACTTTGCAAGTCCAACTTGCATTTTCCAATTCGGTCTTTAACACCCGAGCCCACCACCCTAAGGTGATGTGGACCCGTTGTTAATTGAACCAACTGTCAACAGGAATGGAACTTGTTATACACAATCTAATATCGCCCCAATAATATGAGGAACCGATACTAGGGTCACTATGGATAAGGCCTTACTCTTTCGAGAAGCAAAGAACCTGATCCAGATGCGCTTGCATGCAGGAGCTGTCACTTCGGACATGTGCCTCCTACATACAATCCCTGGCGACGGAACCCTTCGCCTTGACGGGAGACCATGGATGTCACTTATATGATCCTCCACCTCATATTCAAATTTAATTAATAATCATGAATCACAATCATATAATTAATTCTTCCAAGGGAAATATAACTATATTCATAATAGAGTATTTTAATTGGATATAATTAATTTAATCTCATTAAATCAATTATCAATCTAATTTAATCAACAAAGTTGATTGTTACTTGAAATAGTGGTATTATATCAAAGTACGTATTATTTGAATTTTAATAATTAGAAAATACATCACGACCTCTCAAGCATCATTCATTCCCTACCCGTTGTCATGGCCAGTATCGACGGGAGTAGGACAGACCACACACGGTGCAACCTGCTACCCCAACGCTCCCCGACTAGACAACATATCCGCCTCGAGAAAAAAGAATGCCGAGTCAATCACTTTGCACTTGAGATGTTCATCGGTTTTTCAACCGAAATTATACCATATAGTAATAATCAAAACAATTTTGATTATAAGGAAATTTGCTAGACAAACTCCCAAAACCTATTCAAGTAACATGTTTGTTGAATGTGTATCAAATAAACAGTTGGTGATCTAGATCTAATCTAATCATTCATCGGTTGAGGCAATGTCATTTAAGGGAACAATTATTATTATAATATTTCAAAAATATTATCCATAACTATTCCAGGAAATTAATCATTAATTTTACAAGATTCTTAAATGACAATCACAAGGTACATGGTTGAGTACGTAATTTTCAGCAGTGACCCTACTCGCTAAAATTAACATATCTCATTTATTTTAAATCCAAATTAAGCAAAATCAATTTTCAGATTTTGATAATTTGATTTAAAATAGAAATTATACGATTAGCATGCATTTCCAGGCATTTTAAATAGTAATTAACATCTTAATTACATCACTAACCGCCATCCCTGAAACAGTGGACATATGGTCATTAAAACGATCATATCTTGAGAAAACGAAATCCAAATTACGCAGAATCAAATTCCACATTTTTCTTGTTTAATAGATAACATAGTTCAAGGTATATTTTTGTGTTTAAACATTTTAAACAGGGCCGAAAATTTATCACAAAATAAGGCTGCGAAAATTGAAATGCTAAAATCTTTACGAACCCTATCGAGCCCAAATCTTTGTAGGTTCATGGATCTCATCCAAAACCTTCGACAAACCTGGCTCTGATACCACTTGAAGGATATGGAAAGAATCCTCAAGCGCATCACGGAAGTGTGATGATCGCATCGAATGCGATCAGGAGTGACTAGTCGTACTAGTTGTTTGATACAGCGGAATTTAAAATTTTTAATACGATGAAATCACATGATCCAAGAACCTTTATGGGATCATTTCATCTAAACCAAAATTAAGTGTAAGGTTTACCTCTTAAAGAGTGGTTGTGATCGAGTCTCTAAATGAAGAGACCTCCTGTCTCAAGTCTGATCCGACGGAGGAGACGCTTGCGAGCGCGTTGATGAGACGCGTGCTCCTCGCAATCCATGTTGATGATCCAAGCAGCGGATCTCCTGATCTCGTCACATGAGATCCATCATCTTCTTCACGAGTGAGACGCACCGAAGTAGATGGAGAACCACGAGTAGATGATCCGCCAGTATAATGACGATGATGCGTCAATGACGACTCTCACAATGGCTCCACGGTTGGACGACCATTATAAGAGAGAGAGAGAGAGAGAGGCTTGGCATGTGGAGAAAGAGAGAGAGAGAGAGAGCATTCACTATCTTGTGTAGAAGAGTGAGGGGTGCCTCTTCTTATATAGGGTTTTGGGAGTCCAAGGATCCCAATCCATGGAAAACACACAATCAATGGTTGAGATTGATATGTGTTTCTTTCAATGACTATGATCTTGTTGTAAAAGTACAACAACAATTAATTTAATTTAATATATATCGATAAATCAATATATTTAAATTCAAATCAAATCAATTAATTATCCTTGGAGATAATGAGGAGATAAACCATATCCCCTAAAAAGGAGGGACGGCTACCGACATCTCATGAGACCTCATTATCTCATGATACCATTATCTCATGATATCTTCAAGATTTACAAAAAAAATTGTTGTAAATTATTTAACAAAAATAATTCATAATTATCTTATGAAATATTGCAATCATGCCATTGGAAAAAATGTGAATCACATTCACACCCCAAAACAAAATGTAGATTGCATTTTAATTAATCATCCAATGTGAATCTAATTCACGTCAATAATTAATCAACAAATATAAATCACAAATAGCTCTCTCTTATATATTATAAATCACACTTATAATATATGATTAATATGGATAGTGATATCCACATTATTCATATCCACGATAATTAAATCACATTTATTCATCTTGGATCTCTTTTCTCATGTGTTGAAATAACATGAATCACATTCATATTATTCACATCTTTGATAACTAAATCACATTTAATTATCTTAGATATCTCTCCTTATAATATGAATCAAATTCATATTATTCATGATAATTAAATCACATTTCATTATCCACTTTCTCAATGCTCGGATACATATATCAACAATGAAATTATCCATGAACTCTTTCAAGGATAATGCGCTTTCTCCGGATACTTGGAGATAAGGACAGGGCGATTGTATTATTCCATGTATGACTTGGATATCGAGATCACATCTCAAATCCAGATCTTGCGGACCTCCCATAGATGTTTGATTAAATCAAAGTCATAGATCTAATCTTCTCGTTGTATCCGAATCACATTCAGATCAAGGTCCAACATTTGCACTAAGATTAGATCACTTCTCTATGAGAGGAGTCACTGAAATCCAGATCCGTTTCATCACTCCCTAGGAATGGAAGTGTCATGGTTATACAATCGTATATGATCATATCACCCTCTGGTATTCCTAATACATGTACATCCTGCATACTGGAAGATCCATAATAAACCCAAAGTATAAGATCTATTTTACATTGTCTACTTCAGGATTTTATCAGTAAGTTTTCTCATTCGATCATTGGGAGTTGGTATTGATCATATACTTTCCAAAAGCATATATCATACCCAGGTGTTGATCATATACTTTCCAAAAGTATATATCAAACCTACAAATTCAATCAAGCTTCCAAAGTAATACGACCGTGCATGGAATTTGATCTTTCCAATATCTCATGAGTGAGCTCATGTCTTCCAGTTCAGTAAATAAGCATGTATGATCCCATAGAGAGATCGTATTACTCATGCGCCCTTATATGCACACCAGCTCACCGGTATATAAACCTTTATTAGGCCATCAACCTATCGGTCTACCAAATGTACATACTCAGACATATAGTAACACATCTGTCTCCGGTTAGAGGATGCGTGCCTATACTGTGACAGCATACGACATAGGTCTTTGGTTATCTCGATCTCGTTAAGTCAACTCTTTGACCTAACTAATCTGACACCTCCGAATCTCTATTCCTATGCAGAGGACCTGCATCAAGAGGTCGGTCAGATATCAGCCTTTAGAGATAAGGATTGCGATCCCCTACTCATGCTGAAGATCACATCTTAACAATCATTTGATGGTGCTTGATGAGTCCTCAATCTAACTCTTTAGATATTCATCCAAGCACCAGCCTCTATGATTCAATAAATGAATCAACAGTTGTATGATCATTAAGATGGTCATGATACACAATCCTAATTGTACTAAGAGACCTATTATGCAAATTAGTTATTCTTCATTTCAGATTAAGGAGTGAATTGCAATAACATTTATTGCATAATGGCTCGACGTGGGCTCGCATGTCCAACATTGATGACAAGGCCAAAGGTTTCATGGAAATTGAGTCCTTCAACTTGATTATAAACTTTTGTAATTAGGCATGCTTTGAACCGATCAACGGATCCATCTGGGCAGCATTTGATTTTATACACCCATTTGTTTCCAACATTCATTGAAGTAATGGGACAGACTAGAGACCATGTTTAATTGGTCTGTAGGGCATTGAATTCATTAGCCATAGCTTGCAGCCATCGAGGATCCTTGGTAGCTTCAAAGAAGGAAGTTGGCTCTTGATCTTCATATAGAGCTTGGAATGAGCAGAGGATGAGCTGAAGATGCGAAGGCCTCCTTTTTAGAAATACCATGCGTTGACCTAGTGGTCATGTGATGAGTTTGAAGGGAGTGGGAGCTGGATTGGGGGATATTAGAATGAGCAGTGGGTAGATGATGACTGTGGGACCATTATACAATTGTAAATTGAGGAGTGGTTGTGTATGGTGGTGGAGATAGAGGAATATCATTAGGAATAGGTAGAATAGATAAGGGTGATGAGGGTGGTGATTGGAGCATGTGATTTATGTACATCAAAGAGGAAAAGGGACGCATCGAAAGTAACATGGCAAGGAAGGGAGACTTTATGAGTGGTGAAATCAAGAGAGTATTAGGCATGGTGGTGTGGGTTGTAGCCAAGGTAAACATGTAAACTTGAATACTTTTGGAGTTTATGTTTGTTATGGGATCGCAGATAAGGAAAACAAGCACAACCAAAAAATGTGAAGGAACAAATAATCTGGTGATCATTGGCAAATGATCTCAGTTGGACTTTTATCTTCTAGAATTGAAGTTGGTTAGGAACTAATAAAAAGAGTAGCCGCATAGAAGGCATGTGACCAGTACAATAGCGGCACATTTGAGTGGTATAGTAAGTCAAGAGCCATTTCGATGAGATGGCGATTCTTGTTTTCTGCTATGCCATTTTGTGCTGGAATACAAGGAGCGGAGAGGCTAACTTGCTAGAATATTCGGTACCATCGTAAGTTTGAAGAATTTTAATAAAACAAGCAAATTAGTGTTTGACATAATTTTTGATTATAGAAAGACATCATAGACTTGATCCTTAGAAATAAGTAGATAAACTCACACATATCGACTATAATTGTCTATGAAAGTTACCCAATAATTGTGCCCATCCTTAGAGGGAACTGAAGATTGCCATACATTAGAGTGCATCAGCATAAGTGGAGGTGTACTCGTAGAGACAATAGAATGTAGCAACTGACGATGAGATTTAGCTTCTTGACATGCAATACAAACAATGTTGTTCTTAAATTTGGAATTAACGAGAAGAGAGAAGGAGCGTAGAATTTGCTAGACAGTCTTGTAATTGGTGTGGCCGAGGCGAGCATGCCAGACATCTAGAAAGGCTCTTTCTGAGAGGAATGTAGTAGGAGAGGTAGTCTTATTTTCTGAACCCGATCAACCTTAGGAAGCCATAGTCTATAGAGACCGTTCACCATGTCCCTATGAAGAAGAGGGTGCTTGGTTTGCAAATCCTTTACCACAAAGTGTCAAGGATACATCTTAAAATAACAAGAGTTCCCATTAGTGAAATGAGATATAGAAAGTAAGATCTTAGATGCATTAGGAACATGTAAAACATCACTCATATGAAGCGGTTGACAACTATGAAGTCTTAGATCCAATATGAGAAATGGATAAACCTTGACCATTGCCAAATATCACAGAATCATCACCATTGTAAGAAGAAGCAAGATCTGTATTTGAAAGGGCATGAATAACATGATGTGTAGCTCCCGAGTCAGGATGCCAAAGATGAGGAGCATCCACATATGAAGAGAAAATGACCTATGGTTGAGGGCGCCCATTATATCGAAAATAGCACTTGACGGTAGTGTGATTGGTCTCTCCACGGATCTGACAATTAACATGAGTGAAATGACCACATCCCCTTGCTATAGCTCGGCCTCAAGGATTTCTGTAGAAGCGCCCACAAGAAGCAGAGCCGCGATAATACTTCCATGTCCAGATCCAAGAGGACGAGAAGCTAAAGAAACTTGGTTGATCGTAATCAACGAGCTATTCTTCTTGAGGCGTTGTTCATGAGCAAGAAGAAATCCAACAAATTCCTCAAAGGAAGGTGAAGGAGATTGGCCTGTTATCACAACAACAATTGGATCATAATCCATATCTAAGCCATCAAGAAGAGATAATAGTACATCATTATCTCATCACATGGTTCGCCACATAGAGGAAGATTAGTAGCCGACAATGAGTAGATCACTCTTCTTAATATTGTGCACTTCGGATCAACATTGAACTAGACGAGCACAGGATTGTGTCCCAAACTAAGTTTTCTAAAAGGTCCATATTTCATGTGCAGTGGAAAACTTTTCAAGCTGAGCACAGGTACTTTCAGACATGGATGAGATCGGTCAACTGAAAAGAAGTTGATCACGGCATTGCCACTTGAGATAATCATGATTTGAAATAGAGAGTTTGCATGCATCATCTGGTAATATTCGTCAAGAGAACGATCGATACCATTGATGAGACTTCGAAGATTGTGGGCTATGAAAATCGAAAGAAGGTGGAGTTTCCAGATGTTGTAGTTGGTGCCCGATAATTTAAACAAGATACTTTTGTGAATCGTTGGAGGAGCTACTGCAATGGGAGCATCGCTATCTTGGGGAATGATGAACCCATCCATTGGAGGAGAGCACGGAGCTTCTCCTAGGAAAAGGCTGTTGATACCATGTTAAGAACACACCATAGAAATGGAATAGAGAGTAAAGTGCTTTTATTCATCATGTGTACAGCATTGGAGACCCTTATATAGGGTGTAGTGTTAACATAAGGAGATTGGGTCAGCCTATGAACGGAATTGATGGATCTCAAAACTAAACTAAACTAAATGGATCCTGGAGGAGATCCATTTACCCCATCCAGTGTTTAGTCCCACATCGTCCAGTGGTGGGACTTGGAGGCTCTGGAGAGGCTATATAAGGAGCCCCAGACCTCCTGTATCCATTGAGAAAAAGGAATAGAATATCCGCCCCTTTGAGGGCTTCTCCCGTGATTTCATCCCGCTCCTCACGGAGTAAGGTTCCACGTTAAATCTTTAGTGTTCTTCATGTTTTCTATACGTTGTTTATCATTTCGCTTCCGCATGTTTATTTTCTAACAATATGGTTACGAATATTTCACGACAACCTCGTCACACTAAGACCAGTAGAAACACAGATCAATACGAGGTTTACTAAATATTGGATCGCCATTATTAAACATGGTCGAACAACCTGATGAAATGGTTGAAATATCATAAGATAATTCTTTATACATACATTTTTCTGATTGTATAGTGCTCTATATCATCTAATAACTTGAGAAAGATGTCTCTCTCTAGATCAAGTATGTATTATTGAAAATGATCAATTATGTATTATTGAAAATGGAAGAATTATCAAAATATCTTTAAACAAATAGATATCTGCAACAACACTTCCTATATCTATATCTGCTTTTATTTTAGGAATATATATGAACGCACTTGCTCATAATCAAAGTTTAAAAGCATCATTTTTTACAAATCCATGAATATTCCAGGTTATGATAATAAATTCAGTTTAATACTTGTGAAACGTATAATTATAAACATAGTTATTTGATGAATCAATTTAATTATTTTAGTCCAAATCGATTCGTTGGACACCACAATCGTTGGATATAATCTTGATAAACATTAATTAGGAAGGACTATTTTTATCAGATGAACATGACTGGCTACAGGTGTAATTTATCCGAATATGTTGTAATACGTATAAGGGAGAACTACAACAAAACTAAGCATGAAATTCAGAATCTAAATTTAAGCTACGGACGACATATATGAAAATACTAAAAATATATTTAACTTATACGTAATAATGTTAATAAACTAATATCGGAAATTGGTAAGTTTGTATAAAATATAAAAAAAACTTAAATTAGCATTTATCCAACAAAAAATAATTACTACCAGTTGTTTGTTAAAAAAAAGGTCCATAAAGAAACGTCTCTTTGCACGCAAGGGCTGAAGCGCGGGACTAGGGTGGCAGATGCTTTGTTGGTCGATGGCAAGGCAACAATGCTAGGAGATATCGAGCATGGCATGAAGATCAGTATAACAGTGAACAAGAAACTATTACAGTATAACGGATGTCGGTCATCTCTCACGACCATCAGAGAAGAAAGACCACAAGAATAAATATGAGCGCACCATGTAATCCTCTTGTTTAAGCCTTCGAGATCTCAGGTATACTGTTGCATACATAAAAAGGACAGAGTAGTTATTAAGAACATACTAAAGAAATGGAAGAAAGAGTAAAATATTCTTATTCATCGTGTGTACTGCATTAGAAACCCTTATATAGGATGTGGTGTCAACATAAGGAGATGGAGTGAACCTATGAACGGCTCTTACAAAGTGTTGACAAAAAGGAGGAAATTACACTGGTCATCCTTAAATATTTTCTTAACTCGCCTCCTCAAATTTATGATTTTGGTTGAATCATAAGTTTGCTGCAATTGCGAGTGAATATTGAGAGCATCAATGCTTTGGTAAGGATGTCAGTGAGGTGATCTCGACTCGAGATATATGCGACATTCGGCAGACCTTCAACAACTTGTTCACGAGTAAAATTATGATCAATTTTAATATGCTAGGTTTGGCTATGAAAGATCGATTTGTGAGAAAGATACATCACACTCACATTATCACACCAGACTGTGTGAACCAGCATGATGATATAAATTTCACTGAAGAGGGATTTTAACCATGATAGCTTTGTTATAGCATCAACCACATCACAATATTCAGCTTTATAGATGAGTGTGGAACACGAGATTGTTTCTTAGAGGTCCAAGCAATAGGATTGCATCCATGATAAACAAAGAATCGTGATGTAAAAGGAAAACCTAGATTGTTTGAAGCCTAGACAGAATTAGGGTAAGCATATACCACTCATGAAGGGGAGCAAGAGCACCAGAGACCAATGTTTTTAAAACCAAACCGAAGACTGAACCGGAAACCTCAAGAAAAAGTTAGATCCGGTTAACCCATGAAATCGAACAGTTCAACAAGATTACGAGGTCGTTATTTTTTTAAACCAGATTAAACCGAACCAGTAAGCAAAAATGATTGAACCAGTTAATTAAACCAGAATAAATAAAAAAATGTACAAAATGCATGCTCAAATACACTAGTAATAGATATAAAAGAAGCAAAAATGTAGATATTTTACTTTATACATAAAAAAATGTAGATATTTTACTTTATACATAAAGTATTTTTTTCTAAATGTAATATTAAATGTTATTCATATGCATAAACAATAATAGTTAAATTAAATATTGTGTGAAATGATAATAGTTTAGTTATCCAACCCTTTAAAAAAGTGAGGTAGAGTAGCTGGTTTAGTACTTCTTATTTGGTAAGTAGATATTATTAATTCAACAACGATCATTGACATATTTATTTTAAAATATTTGAAATTTGAATAATGGATTAGTAGTTCAAGTTCAATTGAATTGGGTTAAACCGATGTGCAAATAGTCAATTGAATCGGTGGTCGAACAAAAAATACAATAAGTTGAACCGAACTGCCACAATCGGTTAACTAGACCAATCTATGTTTGGTTCAACGGTCCAACCAGTCAAACCGACCAATCCGGTTTCAATAACATTGCCAAAGACCATAGTCCAGGGAGAACATGATATATCCCAGAAGTCGCTTCAGGATTCAAAGGCAATGGTAGTCGGTGAATGCATATGTTGAGAGGGCGATTGACCACGATAGAAATATATGGTCATGTGGAAGTAGCATACTATAGCCTGCATGCCAATTACATGTAGATAGATCCTCAAGTGGAGGAGATGTATCTGATAGGCATTGCTGAAGTGTTGGAGTCATCGGTGAGCTAACTGACTTTGCGCCATCCATTTGGAATTTAATCAATAGATTAGCAAGATATCTCTGCTGAGATAAGTGAAGTCCAGACTTTGTACGAGAGATCTCAATACCAAGAAAGTAGGTTTGATGTCCAAGAACTCGGACTAGAAATTCAGCTTGCATTGCCTTTACCATATCCATGAGTATGGTGTTGTTGACGCTAAACAAAAGAATGTCATCAAGATAGATCAGCAAGCACATCTGAGCTTGCGAGGAGTGATGAATATATAGGGTTGTATTTGTAGATGAAGCACGAAAATCCAATGGCTGAAAAATGTCATTAAGCGATGGAACAAAGCATGTAGTGCTTGTCAGAAACCATACAATGATTTATGCAGTTTGCACACATTATGAGGAAGGTCAGAATGAACAAATCCTTGTTGTTTCATATAAACATATTCATCCAAAATCCCATGTCAAGTTGAATATATGTTGAAGCCTAAGACTAAAGAGAAGTTATACAATATTGCTTTGATGTCAGGGCTAAAGGTTTCATGGAAATTCAGTCCTTCAACTTGATTATAAACTTTTGTAAATGCCTTGAATCGATCAACAGACCCATCTGGACAGGGTTTGATTTTATGCACCCATTTGTTGCCAACGACATTCATTGAAGTAATGGGAATGACTAGAGACCATGTTTGATTGGTCTGTAGGGCATTGAATTCATCAGCTATAGCTTGCAGCCATCGAGGATCCTTGGTAGCTTCAGAGACGGAAGTTGGCTCTTGATCTTCATAGAGAGCTTGGAAGACAATGAGCAGAGGATGAGCTGAAGATATGAAGGCCTCCTTTTTAGAAATACCATGCATTGACCTAGTGGTCATGTGATGAGTTTGAAGGGAGTGGGAGCTGGATTGGGGGATATTAGAATGAGTAGTGGGTAGACAGTGATTGTGGGACTATTATACAATTGGAAATTGAGGAGTGGATGCGTATGGTGGTGGAGATAGAGGAATATCATTAGGAATAGGTAGAATGGATAAGGGTGATGAGGGTGGTGATTGGAGCATGTGATTTATGTACATCGAAGAGGATAAGGGACGCATCGAAAGTAACATGGCAAGGAAGGGAGACTTTATGAGTGGTGAAATCAAAAGAGTAGTAGGCATGGTGGCGTAAGTTGTAGCCAAGGAAAACATGTAAACTTGAATAGTTTTGGAGTTTATGTTTGTTATAGGATCGCAGAAAAGGAAAACAAGCACAACCGAAAAATGCGAAGGAACAAATAATATGGTGATCATTGGCGAATGATCTCAGTTGCACTTTTATCTCTTAGAATTGAAGTTGGTTAGGAACTAATACAACATAGAAGGCATGTGACCAGTACAATAGTGGCACATTTGAGTGGTATAGTAAGTCAAGAGCCATTTCGATGAGATGGCGATTCTTGTTTTCTGTCATGAGCGGAGAGGCTAACTTGCGAGAATATTCAGTACCATCTTCAGTTTGAAGAATTTTAATAAAACAAGAAAATTAGCGTTTGACATAATTGTTGATTGTAGAAAGACATCATAGACTTAATCCTTAGAAATAAGTCGATAAACTCGCACATATCAACTATAATTGTCTATAAAAAGTTATATAATAATTGTGGCCATCCTTAGAAGGAACTGAATATTGCCATACATTAGAGTGCATCAGCATAAGTGGATGTGTACTCGTAGAGACAATAGATGGTAGCAACTGACGATGAGATTTAGCTTCTTAGCATGCAATACAAACAATGTTGTTCTTAGATTTGGAATCAACGAGAAGAGAAAAGGAGCATAGAATTTGCTAGACAGTCTTGTAATTGGTGAGGCTGAGGCGAGCATGGCAGACATCCAGAAAGGCTCATTCTGAGAGGAATGCAGCAGGAGAGGTAGTCCTATTTCTGAAGCGGATCAACCTTTAGAAAGCCATTGTCTATAGATACTTTTCACCATGTCCCTACAAAGAAGAGGGTACTTGGTTTGCAAATCCTTCACCACAAAGTGCCAAGGATACATCTTAAAATAACAAGAGTTCTCATTAGCGAAACGGGATATAGAAAAGTCCTTTGATGCATTAGGAACATGTAAAACATCATTCATATGAAGCGGTTGAGAAGTATGAAGTCTTAGATCCAATATGAGAAATGGATAGACCTTGACCATTGCCAAACATCATAGGATCATCACCATTGTAAGAAGAAGCAAGATCCGTATTCGAGAGGGCATGAGTAACATGATGTGTAGGTCCGAAGTCAGGATGCCAAAGATGAGGAGCATCCCCATATGAAGAGAAATTGTCCTATGGTTGAGGGCACCTATTATATCGAAAATAGCACTTGATGGTAGTGTGATTGGTCTTTCCACAGATATGACAATTAACATGAGTGAAATGACCACACCCACTTGCTATAGCTCGACCTCAAGGATTTCCGTAGAAGCGCACACGAGAAGCAGAGCCATGATAATATTTCCAGGTCCAGGTCCAAGAGGACGAGAAGCTAAAGAAACTTGATTGATAGTAATCAACGAGTTATTCTTCTTGAGGCATTGTTCATGAGCAAGAAGAAATCCAACAAATTCCTTAAAGGAAGGTGAAGGAGATTGGCCTATTATCACAACAATTGGATCATAATCCATATCTAAGCCATCAAGAAGAGATAATAGTATACCATCATCTCATCACATGATTCGCCACATAGAGAAAGATTAGTAGCAAGTTCACGGGTCTTTGAGACATAGTCTACAATGAGTAGATACCCTTCTTAATATTGTACACTTCGGATCAACAGTGAACTAGACAAGCACGAGATTGTGTCCCAAAATAGCTTTCTAAAAGGTCCATATCTCATGTGTAGTGGAAAACGATGCAAGCTGAGCACATGTACTTTCAAACATGGATGAGATTGTTCAACTGAAACAAAGTCTATCACAGCATTGCCACTTGAGATAATCAGGATTTGAAATAGAGAGTTTGCATGTATCATCTAGTAATGTTTGTCAAGAGGACGATCGATACCATTGATGAGCCCTCGAACATTGTAGGCTATGAAAATTGAAGATGGAGTTTCCAGATGTTGTAGTTGGTGCCCGATAATTTGAACGGAATACTATTGTGAACCGTTGGAGGAGATGCTGCAATGGGAGCACCGCTATCTTGGGGAATGATGAACCCATCCATTGGAGGAGAGCACAGAGCTTCTCCTAGGAAAAGGCTTTTGATACCATGTTAAGAACACACCAAAGAAATGGAATATAGAGTAAAGTATTCTTATTCATTATGTGTACATCATCGGAGACCCTTATATAAGGTGTAGTGTTAACACAAGGAGATTGGGTGAGCCTATTAACAGCTCTTACAGAGTGGTGACATAAAGGATGCACTGGACACTCTTACATATTTCCTTAACAGTAGTAAATAAATTAGTGATGGTCTACATCAATTTTTATCCTTAACTCCTACCAAGAATACAATGTACTGTGGAAAAACATGTGGTCCTGTATAAGTAATATTGGATTGATTTCACATCCTATAAACATGAATGCTTGCTCATTGAATAGACCAAAGATTATAAAGATAGATACATATACAATCTTTATCATGCAAATGAACAGATCTACTTGTGCATCACCGACTTTTCGTGTTTAGACCATCTTCATGAAAGGAATTGGTGGATCTCAAAAGTAAACATTACTCTGGTGTTGTTCGTTAAACAACTTTCCCTTCGCAGCCTAACGATTAACGTTGAATGACAAACTGGCATTTCACATCATGACCGAATTCAGACGATCAGACAAAATGATCTAAAATAAGAACATATCATCATAAGAAAATATGATCAGATTATATCTCAACAAAATGACTATCCACAGGGCATTTGCTACTCCCACATCTGTTCTAAGAAGGTGCAATCGACACCTTATCAACTTGCACTACAAAATCCAAGGTAGAGTTGGGAGGGATCTGAACCCCAGAGCCCAAATCTGCACCCTTATCCCCAAAGCCCAGGTTAGCAGGGATAACCACCCTTGCCTTCCCTCCCGCCTTCATCTGCTTCAAAACATACTCCACCCCTTCACACATGCCCTTTGTATAGGGTCTGGATCCCAAAACTAGAGCCAGTGGTTTGCTTTCCCTTCCAAATGTGTCCACAAACACCTCGCTGCTGCCTTGAACTCTTCCTTGGAGATCTATCACCACAAGATCCCCCTGCCTTGGTGAAGAACCACCACCAACTACCATCTCAAAGTATCTGTTAATAGAGGATGGAAAACAAGTGTTTAGAAAGAACAAGATCTGTGAGAGTCCGTAGAGAAGAGAAGACAGAAATGTACCTTATGCCATTAGGCAGCAACACCTCTTCCTCTTTGACCACGTCTCTGCGGGATGCACGTTTTGTTAGGAGATAACATTGCACATATTTCATAGTTTGTTCAGCTTAAAGTCAGCAAATTCTTTGACATCTAATCCTAACAGTGGGACAATTTTTCTCGATGGTCTTACATCAACAGAACTACTTGAGGGGTTTTGTTAGTCATTTCTGCATCGGAGATATTGTCAAACATCTAAAATTTTATGACCGCTGAAGATACTGATAGTTTGATAAAATTTAATATTGAAGGTGTTGGCACATTCTGTCAAATTTGAGCATGCAAGTAAACGCATTAGTGCCTGATCTTCCAGAGGAAAAAATAATGCAAAATGTGCAGTTTTTCCAGAGTACATGATAAGCTTGCCAAAACTTAGTCTCACTTGATTTGTTAATAAAATCCAGAATCTAGAATCCAATTAAACAACTTGGCGTGTTATCATCGAAATGATCGTGATTCAAACCACACATTGAATTTCCCAAAAAAAAAAAAGGATCCGGTAATAAACATGGACTCAACGAATCATTACTAGGATTCACTGCAAGGTTCTAAGTGTTTATTTTCTTTCTATTTTCTGTAGACTTTATATGGCCTCAAATATATGGAGGAATAAATACCATTGTCATTGGATCATACACATACCTTCCCCAACCAGCACCAGAGGACATCTGCAAACTACACCTCTTACTTCATCATCGAAATAGATTGCACATGAAACCCATCAAACTAATTTGTTCCCATGAACTGAAATTAGGTGTAAATTTTACTAATCAAAACTGGTTTTCAACGACCACTTATCTGATCAATGAATCGAATACCCTCTGATCTTAAGTCCAAGATTTCTAGTCACAGTCAGTGATCATTTCCATTGTTTTAGGAAACTAACACCTCCGAATACTCTCCCATCACCTCATTGCACAAATGCATGAGTTTATGGGTTAGAATATGACTGAAAGGAAAAATGCTTTCAAATAAGATAATCGGTTGCTGTATCATATGGAAAAAGATTCCATAAAATCACACGGCCATTGATATAAAATAGTTAATAATAATAACAATAAAAAATGGCAGCATGTAAATTATGAATCCCACGGCAATTAAATTGCATGAAAAATAAGCCAATGCATACCTGGTCTGCGCCTGTTCCTGGTAAGCCTCGAATCTGGTCTTGAGCTGCTCGGAGACGACCCCAACGGCCAAGAACGCTGCCCAAGCGAGGCCCGCACCGACGCCGAACCTCCGGCTGAGGCTTGAAGCGATCCAGTCGGTGGAATCCGGCGGGGAGGCAGGGAAGGGAATGGGTGTGGTCTTGGGCTTGGACTCCTGGACGGGAGACGAGGACAGCTGCTGCTGCGACGACGATGGGTCCAGTTGGGGTGGGGGTGTGCGTGGGGGCTGCTGAGAGCTGGAGGAGAGGCGGAGCCTTTTGAGAGGAAGGTATAAGAAGGAAGGGGAGCCCAAGAAGGCGGCCATGGGAAGCGGAGCAGATGGGTGCAGCAGAGGCCCTGGGTTGGTGGGAACAAAGGCGAGGGGAGGGGGATACCCTTATCTTCGTTTTTCTGTGTTTGTGAACGAGGTATGTTTGCTTGCTGGGCGTTTACTTGCTTCCAGATGGCGTAAAGTTACACCATGTGCTTTTAGTGCAGGGGACTTGCTCCATTACCCTTGGGATGCGCATCAGTCATCTTCGATCGAGGGATCTTCTTTGAGAGCTGTCTGATGGTGATCGAGCGGCTCCTCAGCATTACTAAACATATTGTAACAACAAATGATATGCCTCCATATAATATGACCAGGCATTTGCAACATGAGCCTTCTTAGGGCCTGTTTGGTTGCTGAGTTGGACTGGGTTGGGTTGGGCTGGGTTGGGGTGGGTGAATAGTAATCTGTGAGGAGAAAGTACCCTTGTGAATAGTAACCAGGTTTGGGTCAACCCTGCCCAACCCTGCAACCAAACATTTCGTTGGGACGGTCATCTCACAGTCCGTTGCGAAGCTTGTCTAGTGGGATGTGTGCTGATGCATCTATGATCCATCACTTTTATTTTTCGTTTTGGCTAAAATCCTTAGTAAAATGCATGTAGATATTCACTAGTTCGCACTAATTAACATTCTAACTACTTTTATTAACATTATATATATGTAATACTTAGTTTATCCAAAATAAAATAATAAAGGGAAAAGGAAAAAGAAAAGAAAAGAGGGATGTATGTAATATATACAGACTGATCCTAACCCCGAGACCAGGTCAATATTGATGTGGTCGACAAAATAAATAGATAGGGGAGATAAGAATCTTATTTTATGAAAAATGTTAGAAAACTTAGATCATAATTATACATGAATACATTTTCCATCTTGTAAATATTTTACTTATTGTATTTATCATTAAGAAAATTTCAAACAAAAATCTTTTCTTCACAAAGGTTGTTATAAAAATATATATTATTTTATAAAAATATATATTATTTTATAAAAATATCAGAAAATTTATTTATTATAAAAATAATTAATTATAATGAACCGCATAAGCCATAAAAGCTGACTTCCAAGGTTCATAACTATTTATAGAAAACTCCAAATTGACCAAACTCACATCTAAATTTTATTTTATAACTGATAATATTTATTAAAAATGTCAAAAATATTAAAATAAAATGGTGAGTTTTGACGTTTGGGTCCCTTTGTCTATATGTACCATATATAGAAACTTCCTGATTTTCTAATTAATTATCCTTAATTCCTTTTAACTTAATTTCTTATTTATTGTGCTTTTAGAAATCACTAGAAAAATATAAAAATATGACATAAGCCCAAATACTAATAAATCCCAAAACCATGAAGCCGTGACCTAAATTTTTCGGACCTCATAATTCGGTCATATAGACTCCGAATTAATTTTAGTCACTTTTAAAGTCCATTTTGTATAATCATTTACCAAATAACACTGATTTCGTTAAAATCAGAGTTAATACGTGAAAAGTGGGGTTTGGGATCATATTGATATAAAATGTACAATGTATCTTAGTTTTCCTTTATCGAATACATGTCATTTCTTATTTTTATATACTTTATTAATATTTTATTATTAAATTAACATAAATAAAATTTATTCATTTAATTATCTATTTTATTATTTATGAAGTAATTAATTAATTAATAATTTAAGTATATATTTAATTATTTAGTTACTTAATTTACTTATTTAATTATGTAATTAACTATTAAAATTATGTATTAATTAATTTATTTAATCTAATATTTTATTTATTTATTTTATTTTCATTTTGTCACTTTTTCCCTCTTCCCCTTCTCTTTCTTCCACGTACGCCTTTCTTCCTCACGTCGCATGTCGCTTTCGCCTCTCTTCCCCCGACCGTTAATGCCCTCAACGTCCCCGGCCATTAGGTTGTTCATCCAACCTCCCGCAGTCACCTGACTTGCTGCTGGTGATCGCATTGTCTTGCATGTGCACTAAGTTTTGTTCCCAATTTAGGGGCTTGCACTCCTCCAACTGTTGTAGATCCGCCATTTTTCCATCGTTTCCTCCCGAGCTCCGAGGTCGTGAGGGTGACAGCCTCTGATTCTATTCCCCATCGAGCAAGAGAGAGGTGAGGTGCGATCATCTCGCTAGCGTTGAAGATCGCGCTCCACCGTGCTTTAACCTCCACTGTTAGTTGTTATGTAAATTAGGATTTGATTAAGCTCCTGAAATAAATTCCTGCAACTCAAGGTATAATTTATTGAGCAAAAGAATCAATTAATATCAATAAAATTGCTCATAATTATCAAATAAACATCCTGAATTTATTTATATCAAATATTGTCTTAAAAAGTGAATCTTAGTCTTCAATATGACAGAGGATCAAATAAGGAGCAAAACGACACCAAGAACACAATAATCAGATAAATAAGGCTCAAGATATGAATATATGAAGTTCAGGGACTAAATTGTAAATAAAATAAGTAGAATTTTGCAAATGTACCCTTGAGGAGAACTGATCTGTAACAATGTGAAGTAGTTGGATCTCCTCTGCAATTTACCCATGGTGGGGGTATATATGTAATATCTAGAAGTAGCGCAGGTTTCTGTGAAAATTTTCTAAGAGGGAGTGTATCCTGCTGAGGGGGGAACTTGGCGTAAATTGAAGGAACTCGAGTGGTGTTTGTGCAAATGGTGCATCTCACGTGCAGCTCATGGGCGCTTGGGCTTGGAATGAGGCTTGGAATGGTTCGTGTAGAGGCTCGGCCCTAACCTCCACTTGGACGCCTCTTGTTGGTTCGGATTTGCTCGCGTTGTAGGCTTGAACTTAGGCTTGGAGGTCTTTACGTGACTGAATGACAACCGGTGGATCAAGGCGGGGCTCTTGATCTTGCGGCAATTGTAGGTCGGTGAAGTGGGGCGGTGGAGGGAGCAGTGGAGGCGACCGACGCTTGACGGTTTGATGGAGTACGACGCTAGGTCGACACACAACCAGGCTGGTTGGCGCGAGGCAGAGAGTTTCAGTGTCAAGGCATAGAGGAGGACAACCCTTGTGCAGTGGAGCTGTGATGTTGCAGGTGGCGATGAAGGTCGATCGTTCACACGACCGTCGAAGTCGAACTGCAGGAGCGCGTGATGGAAGAAGTCGATGGAGCTATTCTCCAGGAGTGGCGGAAGCGGGATGAAAGGCCCGGTCAGGCTCAATTCTTTGCAAGAACCGAGATGATCAGAGGGTGTGGAGTGCAACGATATGTGAAACTACGACGGGCAAAGAGAGGAAGAACGAACATGGGATGAAATAGAGAAAGGGAAAAGGAATAGCAGAGATGAAGGGACAAATGCAAGGAGGAAAAAGGAAGAAAGAAAGAGATGGTATCACCTGAAGAGGGGTTCGCTGAACGGTGGAGAGCTCGGAGAGCCTTCGATTCTTCGCTTCAAGAGCTGTGGCTTAGAACAGCTCGAAGCTCAGGCAACGGCTGGTAGCGGCTGTGATGAGATGGATGGGAACCTTAGATCTCACCATAAGGAAGATGAGGTCATCGTTCGACCGGAGGGGACTCCCTATCACCAGAGTCACCCTGGAAACTCTCTCTCTCTCTCTCCCTCTTTAGGCAGATGGATGATGATGTCTTTAGGTGATCGGAGGGGTCTTATATAGGAGAGGAGGGTTAAGAGATAACGTGTGTGTCTGGTGGTTGCGGGGGAAGCAGAGGCAATAGGATAAAGTGGGTTGGCCAGAGATGGATGGGTTGTGAGGAAGCGGGGATCGTTGGGTGGAATGCGATAAGGAGAGGAGGAACGGAACCCTGGCGGTTGCGGGCCGCACACGAGGCAGGTGCTGGTTATAAGCGTAGGGGTCTTGAGAGGGGGAAGAGAGAGAGAGAGAGTCCTCATATGTCATGCATGTGAGGGGAAGGAAGGGGAAGAGAGGTCGGTCGTCTGATCGGCTGAGATCAGGCGACTGAGGGCTTGCTGCGTGGTGATTTTTTTATTATTTTTTATTTTATTTTTTTAGACTATTTTTAAAAAAAAATAAATGAAAAATAAATACAAAAAATGAGTGACATGTGGTGGTTCCGGAAGCTGCCACGTGTCAACTCCAAAAAATTCAAAAAATAAAAAGGAAATAAAAAAAGCAAACGACCTTGGATTGAACAGTGCTCAACACAAAATTTACTCATCCCGATGAGATCTATAACTTTCATGAAAGGATCAAGAGCAAAAGAGGTCATCTGTGCAAAATGATATTTTTGGTGGTACTATATATACATAGAATACCTTGATTTTTGAGTTTTATATTTTTTTAATTTTTGATTAAGAGAAAAATCGAGAAAAAAATATGATAAAATCATAGATAAATATTAACATATTAATCTATTTTTTTATTTTTAGTGAAAAAGAAAATAGGAGAATAAAATAAAGTGGGAAAACGGAAGATATTTGTACAGACTTACAAGGGACATTCGGACTCAATCAGTTTATTTGGTTTAAGTTTTATTTGGATTTAGATTTTTATGTATCTTAATAGAACTTTCATTAAAAATATAAATGAAAAAAAAATAAAAGAAGAAGGGTTAATTATGTACATAAAATGGTAGGTAAAAAACGCACAATACGAAATACACAAAAGAGGTCCAAAACCCAATAGTGCTCAACGTGAAAGTTACTCGTCTCGATGAATTCTACAACTTTTATGAAGGGACTAAGAACAAAAAGGTCATCTGTGTAAAATGATATTTTTGGTGGTACTCTATATACATAGAATACCTTGATTTTTGAGTTTTGCAATTTTTGTGATTTTTAATTATGAGAAAAAATGAGAAAAAATATGATAAAATCAAAGATAAATATTTACATATTAATCTAATTTTTTGTATTTTTAGTAAATAATAAAATAGGAGAATAAAATAAAGTGAGAAAACAAGAGATATTTGTACATACTCACAAGGGACACTCAGACTCGATTAATTTCTTTGGTTTTAGTTTTATTTTGGATTTGGAATTTTGTGTATTTTAATAAAACTTTCATCAAAGAGTATAAATGAAAAAGAAATAAAATAAAAAGGTTAAGTATCTACATAAAATGATAGGTCAAAACCGCAAAAATACAAAATGTGCAAAAGAGGTCCAAAACCCAAATTTCACATATGAGCTGCGATTTTTATGAAATTGGTCTTGTTTTGAAGGTCTTTGAACGTATATTATTTTAAAAGTGAGTAGACCAAAATTAAACACTATATGAAGAAGATATGTGTGTTTTAGTTTGTTTATTCTGAAATTGGAGTTTTGTCTCACTGGCCAATTATTTGAGTTACCAATTTTTTATGTTTTTCCTTTAATCTTGTTAGCAATATGTACATAATGAAGGTGGTTTGAGGTCAATTGGAATTAGCATACATTAGTTAAAAATGCATGAATTTAGGTGCAAATGTGAAGATGGTTATGAATGCAATTATGCATTCTAAAATGTAGATATTTATTCTAAGTGCATGAATGGTAAAAATTCAGAATAAATGATGAAATGCAACTAATTACTTGAGAACGAAGCTATATTTTCATCTTTTAGTGTGATGTATCATGGATTCATCACTTACCAGCAGAACCCACAAACACCATCATCGGACACCCCGATGGTGGTGTATCAAGGTGATCAGTCGCTTGCGTCTATGCCCCCTGTTTATTCTAAGATTCTTGAACCATTGACATAGGCCAATGGGATATGGTGCAACCAGAACAGAAATCAGGGATCCATCGTGATCATCTGGGTTTCTGTTGGTCTTCAAGAGGTACCTCTTCCCAGCAGCCATCACAGGCATAGATGGGGCAGAACCGAGAACAGTAGCAGCATTTTGGTCCTCGCCAATACTAGCCCACTTAGTGGAGATAGAATGCATATCCATCACAGTATCAGTAGTCTTACCCTCCATAGCAGTAGTCAGCTCTACATCAGTCTTAGTATCACTGAGGTGACTCATCCAGATCTCATGATCCTCTCCATGATAACCCTGCTCTAGAATATCTCGCTAGTTTGATAGTAGACCAGCATGTCACATTTAGGAGAGAAATGGATGAGTTTAAAAATCATGTTACTGATATAGTCAAAGAGAAGTCCGCTATTCCTGCTCGGATTGAGCCAAACCCGAACAGTCTGAAGAGAAAGTCAGAGCATGTACACTTGATAGAACCAACCCTCCAGTCATAGGTATTTTCAGATGATTCTCTTTACTGAGATGAAGCCAATTTTATTTCTCTTAGGAGCAGTAGGATACCCGCAGGCGGAGACTTAACTAGGCTCGATGAAGATATAGCTGATGATGCAAGCAAGCATGTTGAGCCTAATGATGGCGGTGCTAATGAAGCCTATCCTTTTGAGGACGTTGATGGAGGTGTTGATACCACCAAGTTAGACAAGAAGCAGCCAGAGTATGATGCCGAAGCAGCTTCTTTATCTTTTTTATATACAATGAGGATGATAGAAAAACACAAAAAATGTACAGAAGAGAAAATCCAAAAAGATAAATAAAAATAAGATAGTTGATCATTCTAGTTCTCATGAATCTTCTTCTAGTCATTTGCAAGGAGAAAGTCCCTATTTTACAAAATAAACTTCTTCTTGTTCTTCTGATCCTCCTATTGTACAGACTAATGAGAAGTATGTACAGATACCTTTTCCCCAAGCACTCCGCTTGGAAAAAAGGAGATAAAAATGAAAATACCAAATAGAATCAGATGACTGATTTGACAAAAGAGATGCTACAAAAGTTCACCATTCAACTTACTCTTTTGGAAGCCTTGGCACACATCCCTCTTCTGCGGAAAGGTCTCAAAGAGTGAACCACAGTTCATAGAAAGAAGAGGCAGTGCAATCACTGTTCAGAATTCCATGTGTTGACCAAAGATACATGCCACGCTATCCAAAATCATCTCCCAACCAAGAGATCAGATACAAGAGTGTTGTATGTCAGATGTGAAATTCTCAATCTGATTTTTGATCATACTCTCTTAGATAGCGGATCATCAATTAATCTCCTTCCTTCTTCTTTACTCGACAAGTTTGAGTTCGGACCTTGATGAATCTCGTATTCATCACTCTAAATCTCATTTATTAAGCTCAAATCCCTTAAAATCAACAGCATACTTGCATCTATTTTGCATAATTAGCATTCATGCATGTTTCCATAAGAATTGCATTTTAGCACAAAAATCTGCACAAAATAAGAAGCCAAAAATCCAAGCCAAATTGACCTGTAAATAAGCCTGACTTCCCAGATTTTTAACTCATTCATGCTAACTCCGAATAACTCAAAACCACTTCCACTGTGTATATATTACTAACAAGAATAAAGGAAAAATACAAAAAAATAACTAACTCAAATAAGTGGACCAAAAACTCAAACCCTAATTTCAGGATTTTCGGACTAAAAGCCACATATCTCCCACATCCAGTGTCCGATTGAATCCTACTCACTTTTGAACTAATGTACATTCAATTACCTTCAAAACAAGACCAAGTTCAAGTGAATCGGAGCTCATATGTGAAAGTTGGGTTTTGGGCCTCTTTTGTACATTGTATATTTTCGCGGTTTTTTTGACCTTGTATTTTATGTATATATTTTCTTAATCAATAAAAATCCAAAAAAATTAGATTAATGTGTCTTTATTTATCTTTGATTTTTTCCATATTTTTCCGGATTTTTTATCTTGTTTAAAAATGACATAAAAATTATAAAACCCAAAAATAAAGGTATTCTATGTACATAGTATACCCCAAAAATTCACTTTTTACATTTGACCGATTTTGGTTTTGATGTCTTCATGAAAGTTGTAGATCTCATCGAGACGAGCAATTTTCGTGAAGAAACTTTTTCGATCCGAGGTCAGTTACTATTTATTTTCGATTTTACAACACAATTACTTTCTGAATTTTCTGGTGCTGACACGTGGCAGCCCCAGAGGCCGCCACGTGTCAGCCGTTTTTGGGTTTATTTACTACTCGTTTTATTAAATAAAAAAATTAATTAAATACGAAGCACGTGCGTTGCACGTGCCTCCCCAGGCACGTGCTCCGCACGTGCCTCCACCTCTGCCTTATCTCGCTGCCACGTGGCGTGATGGCAGCCGCCCGATCCCAACCGATCGGACGGCTGTTGTACATCGTCCACCTCCGGCCTCCTTTCCCCTTTGGGAACACCGCCGCCACCGCCGCGAATATCGCCAGCCCGATCTCCAATCGAATCCCGCACCTCCGCCGCCCCACAAATCTCGCCGAGCATCGCCACCCCCGCGTATCCCCTTCAGATCTTCACGCCCTCGTCAAATCCATCTTCGATTCGCCTTCCATCTCCGGTGAACGTCCCCTAACCCTATTTAAACCCATCGCCGCCCCCTTCGACAACCATCCGCCGATAGCCCTAACTTCGAGCCTCGCCGGTGGTGACAGCCCGGCAAGCTCCATCTTCCCCGGCGAGATCCGACGTCCTACCCGACGTCGCTGCAGCCCACGGCACCTCTTCTCCGCCGCACCTGCCTCCGCTCCGACCTCGGGTCGTTGAGCCTACGACGGTCACCTCCTTCGCCCTCTACGGTCGCTTCAGCCATCACCGCCTCCGACTCCGTCAGCGCCACCGGCCCCCAACAACGCTTCACCGACCGCCCTTGTCAGCGAGCTTCGCCCCCTACCGCCTGGAGCTCCTCCGTCTTCTCCGCCTAGGCCGTGTGTCGGCCGCTACCAGCGAGCTCCGCCGCTACAGCCTCCGCCTCGACGACGCCACCGACTCACCGCCCAGCCACCACAGAGGAGCAGCTCCGCCTACCAGCCACCCCGCTTCGGCCGAGCTTTGGCCGGAGCCCCCCTCCACGCCACCGGAGCTCGCCTCTCCTCCGTGAGCCCACCTCGACAGCACCACCAGAGCCCCTCACCGGCCTCGCCTCCACCGACTCCAGCCTTTCCTCCGCCCCCTCGCCGGCCGGGCTCGAAGCCCGAGGCCCCAGCACGCGCGAAGCGCGTGCGTGGGGAACGTCCCCAGCAAGCAACCCAGGGGTCACGTGCTGTGCACGTGCCCCTTGGGCAAATTGCACGCAGCCCCCTGGACATCCTCCATATTGCGCTCCAGCCCCCGCCTTCCAGAGGCACGTGCCTAGCACGTGCCTACTGGAAATTTTGCAGAATCGCCCCCTCCAGTATTGGTAATTACATCGACACCCCCCAGCTGCACTTTATATTTATTCTATTTATTTATAGTTTTTGCATCTGTACCCCTGTGTTCCCCTGTGATTGTGGACCCTTTCTCTACATTATTTTATGAATCTAAAAATAGCTTGATGTTCATTAATTAATTCTCTACTATTTGACATCTTGTGGGTAATTTTGTGAGTGATGGTTAATTAATAAATATCTGTTCTGTGAAAATTGGCATATTTTACCCAATTCTTGCTCTGAAATTCATAATTGGTTAACCATTGCTCTAAAAATCCCCGAAAAATCATATCTTGTAGAGTTAATTAGTCTTAACATTGTGCCCAAAAAGATTTGAATTTGCATGCATATTTTGTCCTGTAAAAATCATTTAGCATATTTTAGTATTTAATTTTTAGTAGGTATTAAACCCCACATTTTTGAGGTCTAGGATTTTTCTAAGATGTATTACCTAGTGATAGATCTTAGATAATTTTAGTTCTCGAAAATAAGTAGGTTTAATATTTATTAAAATTAAATATTGAAAATTAATGTTTGCATCCATAAAAAATTCATATTGCATCCAAAAATTCCAAAAAAATTACAGCGCATCCATTTCATCATAATTTACATTGTGGCCAAGTTTCATAATTTTCGGACATTGTTTGGTTGACATTTACATTTTAGTCCCTGAAATAAGGCCAAATTTGCATTTTGCATCCTCTATTGCATTGAAAATTCCAAAAAAAAGACCGCCTCGAAAACCGAACTCGAACTTTGATAGACTTAATTCTAGGTTGTTCCTTTGCCTCCTTGTGATCGACCTTGGGACTTGCCCAAGTAAAATAAACATAAAACCATGAGATCAAAATTGAACAAATTATTTGTGGTATTTTCTTGACCGTTTCCGATTGCCGCCTACAACGCACAATACGATAAAAACACATTATTAAAAGCAGCATTACCGGATCCGTCAGATGGCGCCGTTGCCGGGGATCGAACCCGGGTCACCCGCGTGACAGGCGGGAATACTCCGTCGTGAAAATAAATCTAATCCTCTTCGACCAAGTAGACGGTCTTACTGTTTGCTGATAGATCTGCCAAGAGGCCTAAGGGGTTAATTGAAGATGTTATCGTCACCATTCAGGGTTTGAAATTCCTTATAGACTCCGTCGTGTTGTACATGGTGGTCCCTGAATGTGTGACTGAAGGATGACCTTTTTTTGGCGACAGCTAAGATTGTTTCTGATTATGGTACTGGGAAGGTGTACTTTCGCATCCAAGGTGAGAATATACATATAGAAACAATACAGGACCTCAAAGCCAAATCAACTAAGTCAGAGCGAGCATCTTATGAGGATGATCCTGATAGTCATCAGGACTATGATTTTGTAGAGAGTGACGATGAGGCAGTTTGGGCCGAACCGAGCACACAATCTTTCATCACACTTTTCAGGAGAGTCTAAAATTCAAATATTAGATGATGGCAGATTGGACAACATAGTCTTAGAGCTGATTACTGACAAGGTTAATAGAGACGATTGTGGTACTTTTTTAGATCATTGTGATATTGTCGATCCCTCCGAGTCCGAAGTGAATGATAATATTTGTCAATTATAGATCAGTCAGATTTAGAAATTACTGATTGGTAGTATTTTTCAGAGTTCCTTTCACTGCAGACTTCATCCGAAGAGCCTACAACCAGTCTGAAGACCGAGCCAGTACAGTAGATTCAACAATCAGATGAGCAGTCTCCATACCATTCAAAGTCACAGCAGGATGAGCTTAAGCACAAAGACCTAGTATCATATACCTAGGACCTAGCCAGACCAGCTCTCCATATTCCTTCTCCTCTAGAGCTTAAATTGTTGCCTTAGAGCATGAAATACTAATTCCTTGTTGGAGAGTTTAAAATGTTTTCAGTCATCATTGCATCTGATCTGATCGAAGATCAAGAATCTCGTCTCATAGAGATTCTTGAAAAGAACCGCAAGGTAATCGGGTGGTCAGTAGCCGATCTCCATGGGATTAGTTTGGCTCTGTGCTCCCACCACATCTTTCTCAAGGATGATGCCAAACCATATTGTGAGTTTCAGTACAAGCTGAACCCGAATCTTCGAGAGGTGGTTATGAAGGACATATCCAAGTGGTGGAGCACCGATTTTATCTATCCCATCTCAGACTCAGAATGGGTCAGTCCATTACATATGGTACCAAAGAAGATGGGTATCACTACGGTGATAAATGAGGAAGGAGAGGAGATCGCTACTCAAGTATTGACTTCTTGGCGAGCATGTGTGGACTATAGACGTTTGAACTAGGCGACTAAGAAGGATCACTTCCTTCTACCGTTCATTGATCAGATCATCGAGAGGTTGGCCGGGAAGAGCCATTATTGCTTCCTTGATGGGTACTCGGGATATAATCAGGTGGCCATCATACCTGAAGATCAAGAAAAGACAAATTTCACCTGTCCGTTCGAAATGTATGCTTTCGAACGGATGCCCTTTGGATTATGTAATGTTCCAGCTACATTTCAGAGGTACATGTTTTTTATTTTTGCGAACATGGTGGATGACTTTTTGGAGGTCTTCATGGATGATTTCTCGATCTATAGTAATGATTTCGACTCATGTCTTTCTACAATAGACCGTGTGCTTCAAAGGTGCACTAAGGTTATCATCTTTCTTTTTTGCGAGAAGAGTCATTTCATGATGACTCAGAGGATGATCTTTGGTCACATCAACTCCAACAGGGGCATAGAGGTGGATCCGGCCAAGGTGGATATCATAAAAAAGCTCAATGCACCATCAATTTGAAGCAGTTACGGTCTTTCCTTTGGCGTGTCAATTTCTACCGACATTTTATTCGAGACTTCATCAAAATTGCCCGACCGTTATCTGATCTACTAGCAAAAGTCATCGAGTTTATTGTCAATTATAAGTGTTTTTCAACTTTCGAGAATCTCAATAAAATGATTGTAGAGGCTTCTTTCCTTCAAGCCACTTGATTGGTCTCTTCTATTCGAGATCATGACAAATGCCTCTGATTTTACCATTGGAGTTGTGTTGGGATAGAGGAGGGATGTCCTTCCATACGCCATACACTACGCTAGCAAAACTTTGGATTTTGCCCAGCAGAATTACACTATTATCGAGAAAGAAATGCTAGCCGTAGTATTTGTCCTAGATAAATTTAGATCTCACATATTAGGATCAAAAGTAATAATTTTCACTGACCATACCACCATCGGGTATTTAATGGACAAGAAGAATTCCAACCCGCGTCTGACCAAATGGATCCTTCTACTCAAGGATTTTGACATTGAGATTAAGGACATTCAACATTATGAACTCGTTATCTAAGGGTAAGATATTTGAGTATATTCATCTAATTGTGGATTATGTGAGTCGTTGGGTAAAGGCTATTCCTGCCCGAGCCACTAATGCGAACATAGTTTGCAAGTTCCTGAGAAAGCATATCATTTCACAGTTCGGGGTCCCTCGAGTTCTGATATCAGACGGGGGTAACCACTTCATCAATGACAAGGTAAGAGCACTTGCTAACGAGTTCAATATGGACAATCGAGTTGCTACTTCGTATCATCCTTAGACGAATGGTCTAGCCGAAATCTCGAATAGAGAGGTTTAGACGATCTTGCAGAAGGTTGTTCGCCTAGATCGAAAGGATTGGTCTAAGCTGTTGGACTCGGTTCTTTGGGCCTATAGGATATCCTTCAAGAGTTCTACATCTCTCTTTCAACTCGTTTATGGCAAGTCATGTCACTTACCTGTGAAAATCAAGTACAGTTCATGGTGGGCAGTGAAAGAGGTGATTTTTGGATTAGATGATGTGGGAGATCAGAGGCAAACAGAATTGGCAACCTTGGAGGAATTATGAGATGATGCCTTCATGAGTAGCTTGCATTGTAATAAGTGGATGGAAGAATGGCATGATGCTCACATTAGCCATAAGCAGTTTGAGCTCGATCAGAAAGTCTGGCTATTCGATGCAAGACTGAAACTATTTCCAGGGAAACTTCAGAGTAAGTGGAAAGGTTCATATCTTGTGTGAAAGGTGTACGACAACGGTAGTATCGATATATATGAGTTATCTTTTGATTCCACCTTTCGAGTCAATGGTCAGCAGTTGAAACCATGTCTTGATCATGATCTACCGACCATTGAGGTTTCCCCTATTCATTTTGTATGAGATGTGCTCATCATTCTTTACATTCTACATCTCATACTTGATTTTCAAGATAACTTTGTAAATATGTGTTTTTTGTTTATTCTTTCTTTCTTATGTTTTGTGAAGAAAAGTAAACTGTGTGTGTTATTTCAATGGGTCTAGGAGTCCTTATATAGGAAAACCCTAGAAACCCTAGAGAGTACAGTGCAATGGCAAAATACTGAAATACCCCCGTGGGGTTACAATAGAGGAACAAAATGTATTTCTAACACTCCCCATCAAGTTGGAGCATATCCATCAATCATGCCCAACTTGGAAGTTATCCATAAAAGACGCTTCTTTGGTAGTGCTTTAGTAAACATGTCTGCGAGTTGAAGATCTGTAGAGATATGTGGTGTGACGATCTGCCCTCCTCGTATTGCATCTCGAATGAAGTGACAATCAACTTCAATGTGCTTCGTCCGTTCATGAAATACTGGATTGGTGGCAATGTATGTAGCAGACTTGTTATCACAGTATAGTGGTGTAGGAGTAGTAGCAGGGAACCCAAGGTCTCGTAGAAAAGATACGAGCCACGTAATCTCACAAACAGCATGGCCATTGCCCTATATTCCGCCTCTGCACTTGATCTGGAGACCACGGTTTGCTTTTTGCTTCGCCATGTAACAAGGTTACCACCAACAAACATAGCATAGCCTGTAAGGGATCGTTTGTCCTCAGGAGAACTGGCGTAATCAGCATCTGCATAAGTAGTGATATCAGTATGACCATTGACCTTATAGATGAGTCCTCGCCTTTGTGATTCCTTCAAGTATCGAAGGAACAGAAGGACATCCTACCAATGACTATAAAAAGATCTTTCCATGTGGCGGCTGGCTCTGCTTACAGCATACGACATATCAGGCCTAGTAATGATGAGGTAGATTAGTTTACCCACGAGGCTTCTGTATCGTGTAGTATCTTCAAACTCAGAATCAGTGGATGTAGCGTGTTTTCGTACCTCTGCAGGGATGCCAGATGGTTTGCATCCAAGTAAACCGACTTCCGTAAGAATATCCAAGCAGTATTTCCGTTGTGATAGATGTAACCCTTCAACAGTGCATATCACCTCAATACCAAGAAAGTATCGGAGTTGTTCAAGGTCCTTGTTGACAAACATCTTCTGAAGGAAGGCCTTGGTCTCTAGAATTCCATTGTCATAGTCTCCAGTGACCACCATATCATCAACATTGACAGCAAGTATCACAGTGCCAGTGGATCGTCGTCTAATAAATACAGAGTAATCAGATGTTGTCTTATGAAAGCCAAGAGAGCTGATTTCAGTGGTAAGTCTGTCGAACCAGGATCGGGGACTCTGCTTTAGGCCATAAATGGCCTTACAAAGTCGACACATATACTCCCCCTCGACGGAGTAACCCGACGGCTGCATCATATAGACCTCCTCTTCAAGATCACCGTATAGGAAGGCATTCTTTACATCCAGCTGAAAAATTGGCCAATTCTTGTTAGCTGCAACAGAGAGTATTGTGCGAGCGCCTTGCAGTAGCAGGAGTAGGGGCACCTTGCAGGAGTAGAGGTAGGATGAGGCCTGGCGGGAGGAGGTGGCAGGAGGGGTGACTGGGAGGGTCATAGGGGGGCGCTGGGAGGAGGTCTGATGGGAGGGGCGACTGGGAGGGTCGCCTAGTGCCTGGTGGCGTGGTAGGGCGGCGCTGATAGGGTCACTAGGGGGGGCGACTGGGAGGAGGGGCGCTTGGGGCGGGAGGGGCGCTTGGGGCAGGAGGGGTGCCTGGGGCGGGAGGAGGCGGCAGGAGGGGCGCTTGGGGCAGGAGGAGCGCCTAGGAGGAGGAGATGCGCCTGGGAGGAGGAGGAACGCCTGGGAGGAGGAGGGTCTGGGAGTAGGGGGTGCGTGGGTGAGAGGGGCGTCTGGGAGAGAAGGGCGCCTGGGCAAGAAGGGCAGAAGGGCGAGAGGAGCGCCTGGGCGAGGAGGGCGACGCTGGGAGGGGAGGCACGCCTCGGGGCTGGAGGGGCGCCTGGGAGGACGGCGCCTAGGGATCGCACATGGCACCTGCAAGGGGCGGCGGGTGGGGGTGGGGCGAGGGGAGCGGGTGGGGGAAAAATTAGGTTTTAGAGCCTTAGGATCGTGGCTCTAATACCATGTGAAGAAAAGTAAACTATGCGTGTTATTTCAATGGGTCTAGGAGTCCTTATATAGGAAAACCCTAGAAACCCTATAGAGTACAGTGCAGTGGCAAAATACTGAAATACCCCTGTGGGGTTACAATAGAAGAACAAAATGTATTTTCTAACATGTTTGTCTTACACCCCTAGATTTCGCTTAAGATTTTTACTATACGTAGGATGTAATTTATCCTAAGTATAGGGGGTTGTAGACACTATGTTGATCATATCGTTATATTGTATTACTCTGGTTGTAGCTTATACTTAGGATGTACTTTACCCTATGTATAGGGGGTAATATCATGCATTTTGCTTTTGATTGTTTTCGACTTCTGTATTGTCTGCTCTCTCGCTTGTCCCTCAACTGTTGATATTCTTCTTTATACTTAGGGATATTTTACCCTAAGTATGGGGTGACAAGATGAGTCATTGATTTGATACATTCTCTTGACCTCGATCATCTTCGGTTTTGAGTTTTTTATCCTTAGGATTACTTGATCCTAAGTATAGAGGGGATGAATGATTTCTATTATTTTATTCATTATTTTTTGAGACGTTATAGTATAGAATTCTTCTTACCAATCCATACTTAGTCCGGGTTAGTTTACCACATCTTTGGTCACTATGAGGACATAGTTCATGCTAAGTATAGGGGGCGTCGTATATATATTCTATATATACTTTAGACGACATAACTCATACTTTATTGTGTTATTAATAATATAGCACTCTAAAAGTATGGATGTATATATTTTTGGTTTTTTAATACTGAAAGAAAACTGTAAATATGATTTAATAAAAAAATATCTTAAAATTGTATATAAAATATGTTGTAAAATACTTGAATAAAATATTTAACTATTTAAAACCTATAAAATTGTTGTAAAATTCTTGTAAATTTTTATATAAAATCCATATAATCTTTTATATATATAATATGTATAAAATCCTTTGTAAAATGTATATAATTCTTGTAGAATTCATGTAAGTTGAACTAATTCACTAATTATTTCAAAAAGATCATAAAAATTTAAAAAATTAAAACTCGCTAAAAAATTGCAAAAAACTTTAAAAATCACATGAGAAGTTTAAGCCGAAAAATCTACTTCATAAAAATTTGTTGCATTCATTTGCATTTTTCAGAACAAGTTTGATTCTTGAACCGAGTGGATCTAAGTTTGAGAGATGGAGGTTGGTTTAAGTCTTAATCCACTTAATTCTAAAGGGACTTATTAGGAACTGGAATTAAGACTCTCTAGGTCTTTTCAACTTAATTCTTTGGGTTCCATGAGATCGTATTCAGAATTCAACTTAAATTTGCCTAAGTAGGACACCTGGTGTCATTTGTTTATCTCTTCTCCATTTGAACCAATTTTGAACTCATGCACTCTACACTTAGCTCAACTTACATGAAGTTGCCAAGGGCATTCCATTTCGATGGTGTGTTTTCGTCCTTGTCCAGTGATGCTGATGTCTAAAGACGGGAGAGTTTGGGGTTGAAATAAAGCTTCAGATGAGGGAAGGATCTGCTGGCACAATGTTTTCTAAGACCCCAAAAAATGAACGGATGAAAAGATACTATATCTATTTGGACACAAAAGATTAATGCAGTGCAACAACCATTTCTATCAAAAAGAAGTCAAATACACCAAATACAGATTTAACCACAATGGTACAAGCTTCAGAGAAGTCTGCATTATCTTACTGGAGACTTTGCTAAACTGGCCAAGTTTCACAAGGAGATGTGATTACACTGATCACACACTCCAGTTCTCTTCCCATTCTTCTTTTCCTGTCTCTATTCGATTTTGTATACAACATGACCTGGCCTTAAAAGGAAATACCCTCCTCTTCGAGGATCGAGTAGCTAGATGAGTGTATAATAGGAGTGTATTGCTGGGATGGGTGGTTTCTTCATTTCTCTAAGTAGGAAGATCTAAAACCCTTCACACATAATGTAAATTGCTTTCAAAGCTAAAAATTTTACGTGATGGATGGGTGGATCTGAGCTGGTTGTTGAGGTGAACCTGTATAAGGATTTGTGGAACTTGAGAGTTGTTGAGGCTTGAATCCTAATTCTAAAAGAGCCCCGATACACTAATAATCTAAAGATCTACTCCAAGTTCTAAATTTTGGGTGAAGTGAGATTTGATTCTAAATTTATTAATATTATATATTTAATACTTGGTTTATCTAAAATAAAATAATAAAGGGAAAAATAAAAAAATAAAAGAAGAAGGATGTATATAATATATACAGATTGATCCTAACCTTGAGACCAGGTCAATATTGACGTAGTCTACAAAATAAATAAGTAGGAAATATAAAAATCTTAATTTATGAAAAATGTCAGAAAACGTAGACCATCATTATACATGAATCCATTTTCCATTTTGTAAATATTTCACCTATTTTATTTATCATCAAGAAAATTTCAAATAAATATCTTTTCCACAAAAGTTATTTATAAAAAATATATATTGTTTTATAAAAACATCAAAAAATTATTTATTACAAAAATAATAAATTATAATGAACCGGAAAAGTCGTAAAAACCGATTTCCAAGGTTCATATTTATAGAAAACTCCAAATTGACCAAACTCTCTTTTTAAAATTCATTTTATAACTAATAATATTTAATAAAAATATCAAAAAATATTAGAATAAAATGATGAGTTTTTGTGTTTGGGCCCCTTTGTCTATATGTACTATATGTAGAAACTTGCCGGTCTTCTAATTAATTATCATTAATTCCGTTTAACGTAATTTCTTCTCCATTGTGTTTGTAAAAATCACTATAAAAATATAAAAAATACAACTTAAGCCAAAATACGATAAATCTCGAAGCCACGAAGCCGTGAGTCCGTGACCTAAATTATCCGGACCTCATAACTCGACCATATGGTCTCCGAATTAAGCTTAGTCACTTTTAAAGTCTATTTTATATAATTATCTATCAAATGACAGTGGTCCACTAAAATCGGAGTTAATATGTGGAAAGTGATTTTTGGACCAAATTGGTATAAAATGTACAATGTATCTTAGTTTTACTTTATTTAATGCATGCCATGCCTTATATTTATATACTTTATTAATATTTTATTAATAAATTAAAATAAATAAAAAATTATTTATTTAATTATCTATTTTATTATTTATAATTTATTTAATTGTTTATTAATGTAATTTTATTTATTTATTTACTTATTTAATTATGTGATTGCCTATTTAATTATATCTTCGTTAATTTATTTAATCTAATTATGAATTTAATTAATTTAATTATTTTAATTAATTTATTTATTTCTATTTTATCACCTTTTCCCCTCCCCCTTCTCTTTCTTCCACGTACGTCCTTCTTCCTCACATCGCCCATTGCCTTCTCCTCTCTTCCTCCCATCGTGAACGCCCTCAACGTCCCCAATTATTAGGCCATTCCTCCAACCTCCCCACAGTCATCAGACTCGTTGCCGGTGACCGCACTGGCTTGTGCGTGCACCAAGGTTTCTTCCCTATTTAAGGGCCTGCACTCCTCCAACTATCGTAGATCCACCATTTTTCCTTCGTTTCCTTCGAGGTCTGAGTTCATGAGGGTGACAACCTCTGATTCTATTCCTCGTCGAGTGAGAGAGAGAGAGATGGGGTGCGATCATCTTGCCGGCGTCGAATATCATGCTCCGTCGTACGTCAACCACTGTGACTCGCCCTCGTATTTAGGTCACGATCCTCTGGTCATTGCTCCAGACTTACCTTTACACACCAACCGTCTCTGTCCAGGTTAGAATAATATTCTTCCTTCTCCCTTCTCTCTATTTTCCATTCCCTTCTCAGATCCCCCATGCTACTTGTCTTCCTTCTCTTCTGTTTCGATCTAATCACCCCCATCTTCAAAACCCATCATTTCTAGTATATCTCTCACGATCTCACCCCCTCCAGCTACGTTCGGTGGCCAGAGTTCGACTACCAATAATCCACCTTCGAGCGTGCTCTCCGTTAACCCATTCCCTGTTCTGAATTGGATCAAGGTTCACCTCGAGTCTATTTGTGTCAATGCAGGTACAGATCTGAAGCATCCGGAGGCTAATATCTAAGATATAATCACACATCTGGACATATCGGAGATCTATTTGTTGCACTTATATATGCTCACTACGAAGCGACCACCGAACAGAGAATCGAACCCGACGAACACAGTACCGCCTGGGGCATCACCTTCATGCACACATCATGCCGTCGTAGAGCATCAAAGAGTCGCCACTTGATTGCAGTTGAAAAAAAGGAAGAACAGACGACTTCCCATATTTACTTCCAGTCGTTCGGTCGGCTCTGATCAGACACTCCTCTCTTTGCCACGTGTTGATCTACAACGAACCAAACCGCTTGATCGGACGGACCATAGTCAGCACCGCTTCGCCGCTTAAAACATACGTGATCGCACGTGACTTCTCGACATATTTTGGGCAAAAAATGCAAGCTAGTCCTCTGACTTTTCCCTATTTTTGAATAGGTCCCCCGTATAGAAGCAACACGTGGACATCTCGTGATGAGCATTTTATAGGGATGACCTCGGTGCTTCTTGATATTGCAAACATATCCTCCATCAGTGGCCTTCATGTGCTAGAACACGTGATCTGTAGGATTTCTACACGCCTACCCCCACTACTTCTGCTATTTTTACGTGGACCTCAAACTACCCTGGAATTACATATATACCCTTAGGAATAGTAAATAAATACTATACATATTATATAATACGTAATAAAAAATACATAATATAAAAATAAAATAAAAATACATATAAATACATAGTACTTTACTATATATAGTATTAATTCATATTTGAAAAAATAAAAATATTTTCTATTTTAAATAAATCACTAAAACACCAAAAAATATAATAAATATTAAAAATCTTAAAAATTTAAAAACACTTTTAAAAATCCCATACAAATTATTTTTAGCATATTTTACTATATTTTTCATATTAAATCAAAAATAAAATAAAATTGGATATTAAAACCAATAAAAAATAAAAATACTTAAAAACTTTTAAAAAAGCATAACTAAATAAATAACATTCACTTAAAAGCGCACAACATATCATTTTGAAGATATTTTTCTCTGCCTAATAAAAATAAAATAAAATAAAAATGTATCCTCAACATTTTAGAAACTCATAAATAAAAATCTACTTTTAAATAAAAAATAATTTTCAGCTATAAAAACCAAATAAAAATTAAAATTATTTCCAAAATTAAATAAAAATTACAAAATAATTAAAACACATAAAAATTACAAAACTAAAACCAAATATAAATATATGAAACATAATACCTATAATCTTTCATAGGTATATAAAATCATAAAAATATAAAATTCACAAAAATCAAATAAAAATCCAAAAATACATAAAATTAAATAAAAAATAGATACCCGTTATATTTCAGTTTTTTATAGTTTAACCTAGTTTATAACAGTTTGCCTCCCTGAGTTTGACACTTCCGTATTTTCACTATTTATCTAAGTTTAGCGGTATAAATAATATAAAATATTTTTTCCTAAAAAACAACCCGATCAACCGATGAACTCAAAATCCACCTCTTTAATAATGATGAATTGTAGTATAGGAGGCAAAAATTTGGTCGATCAAAACCACAATCTTTAAATGTTGAGGAATATTTTTACTTGGCAAGCTTACCAAGATCGAACACAGGGAACAATGGTTTGTAGTTGCGTGGTTTTAAATTAAATTAAATAATTAATTACTTGTTCGATTAATTTCTGTATTAAAAGAATATAATACAATATTGATGCGAAGAAATAAACAGGGAGAATGAAGCACCAGAGGATATGTGATTTTATACAATTAAATCCTCAAAATTATAATCAATAACTCCTTAAAGTTAATCACAGATCAAATCAATTGAAATTCAAATACAGACAAGAGTCCAGATAAATCTATGAGATATCCTGCAATAATCCTCAAATGATCTCAATATTATCTTCAATTCAATTATCCAGTATTCACATGAAATATTGAGACATAAATTCAATTCTTATCAAATTATTCCCTTTCCAAGATGAAATTCCCGAAGAAAGATAATTAGTTATCAATAGAGAGTTGATCAGATTTAATAATCCACACTTGAATCTAATCAAATTCTTCTCTAATAAAGTTTCAATAATAATAGTGAGGAATTTAATTCTTAATCTTCTTCCCGAGAGTCCCTGTAGAATTTAATTCCTCAAATGGTATCAATAAGAACATAAGATAATTAATCACATACCATCTCCTCATTAATTTATTCACTGAAAAATTGGCACAAACATGTTAATTATTAGCCTGTATAAATCAAAATCATCCCTCAAATAATAATCATCCAGAAGCAGCTTCAGATCTATCCACAAATTATGTAAAGAGATAGAGCATGAAATAAGCTTCAAAACGACACACTATGCGTTAGAAATGGAGTTCGGATGGAAAAGATATGATAAATGAATCTGCAGGGACTAAATTGTAAATAAAAATAAGTTTTCTTCTAAATAAGATCCATGTATAAACTTATCTGTAATTTTTGAAGTTTTACTGGAGTTTTCTACAATTTACCCCTAGCGGGGGTATTTCTATGATTAGTCGAACTTTAGAGGACATGAATGCAAAATTTCAAATGTGTCACGTGCGAGGCACGTAACTTGGGCGGCGGGGACCCGGATGTAAATTCCAGAATCCACGAGGATCTTCTTGCAATTTTTCCCCTCATGCACGTGCAAGCGCGAGGTTCAGGAGGACAGCGGTAGGCTCAGGAGGCGAGGCTAAGGATTCGAGACCCGAGCCTATGCATCAGGCTGAAGAGGCTCGGGCCCATCGAATCGAAGGCTCAGGCTTTCGAGCCTATACGTGGATGCTTCAGAGGCCCGAACCTACAGGCTTGTTGGGTGGGGTGATGTGGCACCCTACAGACCGTAGGATCAAGGGCTTTGACTCGATCCTACGGTAAGTGGAGGCTACATTGCGAGGCAGTTGGCGACGCGAACACGACGGAGCTCACCAGGAGAGACACACCTAGGAGAGCTCCTATGGTAGCGGCATGCGCAAGTGAGAGAGATGGAAAGGGGTGGAGTCGTGAGTGCTCGGGAATGAAGGTGGGTGGCCGAGCATGGTTGGAGAAGCTGAAGGCGGAGCGCTGAGGGCGAGCGTGCTGAGGCAGAAGCAGGGGCCAACACGTAGGAGGTGCGTGGGCCGACTGTGAGCGACTGGTGAGCGCAGAGGAGGGGATGGCGCGCAGGCAGGAGTCAGTGGTGCTCGGTGATGAAACCTTGCGGCCGAGCGTGGAGGGTGGAGCTCCTGTCGTGGAGTGCGAGGCGGTGGATTCGCCTAGGGTTTGGAGAGGGAAACACCTCCTCTATGGTAGTCTTCGCTTTAATCGACGCGACGGAGGACGTTGAGACTAACTACGAGGGAATGGTGGGTACCTGCAAGGGTTAAGGCGGAACCAAAGGGAAAAGGGGGCGGAGCTCCGAGCGATGATGAGGGAAGGGAGCCGAGCTCCGACCGTTGCGAGGCCGGATAGGAGGGAGACCTGGGAGGTCAAATGGAAGATGGAGGAGACTAAGGATGGTTGTGGTGTGTCGTAGCAGAGGAAGTCACCTGGTAGAGGAGCTTGCCTGAAGGTCGGAGGACCTCGACCGGTCTTCGCTGTGAGGCTCCGACAGAGGAAGATGAAACTGAGTAGCTAGTGTAGATTCTGTTTGTGCTACGACAAGATGCTGGAGCAACTTGGATCACGCCAAAACCTGGGCTTCTCTTCACTTGACGAAGTCTTCCTGGAGCTGTCACCTCTGAGGAATTTCTGAGCTCGGACTCAAGGGTTGGGAAGAATGGCAGATGGGTTTCAGGGGTGGTGTATGATGGAGCTTTATAGGATAGGTCCGGGTAGAAGGCGTTGTACGGAGGGGGCACGGCGGTGAACGTAATAGCCGGAGCAGAGGGTGATGGCCGGGGGCTGCCATTACATGCGAGGGGAGGAGTGAGGCACGGGGGAGTTACACTCATACGGCGACGAGCGACGGTTGCAGGAGACGGAGATCGAAGGGAGGAAGGGGAGAGGCGGGTCACGTCCCTCGCACATGACCCAGGGGAGGTAGGAGAGAGAATGGAATGGGGTGCCACGTGGCACGCCAGAGGCTGCCAAGTGTCAACCTAAAAAAATCAAAAATTAAAAGGAGAAGAAATTTTGAAAAGAAACAGCAGGAGACCTCATATCAAAAAAATTCCTTCACAAAAATTATAGAAAAATACGATAAAATACAAAAAAGTATTTACATACTAATCTATTTTTTGATTTTAAATAAATAATAAAATAGAAAAATAAAATAGAAGTAATCTCGCAACTTTTTTACGCACAGACAACGGACACCCGGACATAGTCAGTTTCTTTGATTTCATTTTTGATCTAGATTTGGATTTTTATGTCTCTTATTAAAACTTTCATCAAAGGACATGAATGAAGAAGAAATAAAATTAAAAGGGTTACTTATGTATATAAAACTTTGGTCAAAAATAGCAAAAAGTAGCGCAAAAGAGGCCCAAAATCCAACTTTCACAAATGAGCTCTGAATTTTACGAAATTAGTCTTATTTTGAAGATATTTTAAAATGGAGTAATTTAAAAGTGAGTAGACCAAAATCAGACACTGTATGAGGGAGATATGCATGTTTTAATTTGTCAGATGTGAAATTAGACTTTGGGATCATTTTACACTTATTTGAGTTAGTAGATTTTTTGTATTTTTTATTTGTTCTTGTTAGTAATATCTACATAATGAAGGTAGATTGGGATCAATTTGAGTTAGGATGAATTAACTAAAAATATGGGAAGTTAGCTGCTTTTTAGGCTAATTTATACTTAATGCAATTATGCTTGATGAAATGCAAAAATTATTTACACATGTATGAATGCTAATGATGCTCTATTAATTATTAAATGCAAATGATTTGAGGGAACAGAGCCTAATAAATCAATTTTAGCATGATGAATACGAGATCCATCACCGACACAGTGACATTGTTCGTATTTTAGAATAGGAGGTTTGGTTGTGTTTTCATGCGCCTGACTTCCTTTGGAACTATCATAAGTACAGATGGATCCTTGGTAGAGGATTGGGATGCACGTCAAGCACAACCAAGCACACGTGAGCACCACCCGATCCTCATCGAGCAGCTCCTTTGCATTACAACAATGTTATAACAACAACAGATCCACTCCCTCGTAAACATATGAGAACTCATATATGCCTCCCCAAACATGAAGGGGAGTTGGGTCGAATGATGCAATGATCTTAAGACGGGCTTGAGGATTTTTCTCGGATGAGGACCCAATTTTAGTTGATTTCTTAAGTAACAAATTTAGGGGAGCATCAACCCCTCACCACTTGGACTAGAGCAGATTTTCTATTGTGGGTTTAGCAAAGAACGTGCTCTCCTTGGTGTTTTTTTTTGCAAAGTCTATGTCAAAAATCCGACCATATATATTGAATACATACATCTATGAATTTTCATATAAATCCTATGCATATAACTATTTTATCTTAAATTGGATTGCCTCCTTACAGAGCATGCAAGTATCTTGGACTGTATGCATAGTGATGACAAAACTAGCTTGAGGCTTTTTAACAAGTCGTCACTTGAATTAGTAGCCCAAACTATATTAGTATTACATTCTACCTTATGATTGCACAATAATAGAATGCCAGTATTACCATAAACTCTTTCATCTTAATTGGTAACCAGTTCTGTACTAGATAATCGCCGTACCCTTCCCTAATTTCCAACAAAAGTGTATGGATCTAAATCCACTTGAAGAAAGCCGATGCTTGTAATCGGAACTTTTGGAGTCTAATCGATAACATTAACCTTGTGAAAGGAAAAGAAATCAAATAACATTAACTAAATAAAAGAACAAAGTCAAAATCAAAATAACTAGAAGCTTACTTTTAAGCCCTTCCAATAATTTCATTAGTTGTACTTCTATAAGAAAATATTCTTAGACCGATTATTCATCATCTTACCTCACCTCTGTGATTGAATTAAATATTCATTATCCAAACCTTAAAAAGATACTAAAACCTCATCACTTTATTATTACGATCCCATTTAGTTTCTTTTTTGTTCATTATAATAATTATGAAACTCTTGGAATGGTCTCTTTTGTTAGGTCATTATGAGTAATTTAAATCAGATTTTTATTGTCCTCATATGTTATCATGAATGTTTTTACATTCAGACTCGATGTATGCGTTAATGGGTCGCTTCACATTTATGAATGGTCATGGTCATCACGTCATGATATAAGAGCAGGAATTCCTTTTGGTATATGATATACAATCAAAGATTATAATTCCTTTTAAATAGAAATGTGTAAGAATTTGACTAAGAATTCATTTTTTTGCAAAAAAAAAAACAAATGGATTCTCACATGGGAACGAAGCTAATGGCGAGCAAGAATTTGTTGCAATTATGATTATGCATTAGAAATCCAATGACAACTCATGGGCTTGATGACCATGTTGACTCAATGATGAAGATAACATGGAATGGAACCTTAGAGGTCTTACTCTCAAGCCATTCATTCAGCATGACCCACTCATTTTCAAGGGTGGGCCTTAGCCAGAGAAAGCAGATCATTGGTTAAGGGAAATAAAATTAGCGTGAGGAGAAGAAGCTAATCTTTGGAACATGTCGTGAAAGGTATAATTCTTAAGGAATGGAGGACCTCTTGTAGAGATAGACTTTGTAGATACTAGTACCATCAAGTGGAAGGACTTTGAAGAAGGTTGCACATAATGCTACATCCATGAGCATGTTAGGGATGCATAGAGACTAGAATTCACTGAGCATAGATAGAGCATGCTAGTTGATACATCCATTCCAATTTCTAGAGCTAGATAAGTACAAAAAAGAGTATGCACCTATGAAGGGTATCGAGCTAAGAAACTTGTGGAAGGTTTGAATGTTGGATTATGCATAAAAATACTAACTGCATGTCCTATGATCTTTTCATATGCAATTTCAACAACTACATGGTTAAACTTGACAGATAGAATACTTCAACAATAAAGCCCTAAAAAATGCACCCATTTAATGAGTGGCTAGAGGCCCAAAATTGAGATGAATCGGAAAGAAGCCTTGAACTGTGGATACTCCAAAGGAGAAAGTAATATGTCCTTTATATTCCCGCTACAATTGAGGACATACAAGGGAGTGTTATAAACTAACAAGAGTTGGATTGACTTTGCAGATAAAAAATCCATATTATTAACGACCGGCCAAGGAAGAAGGATCACAAACCTAGGGATCAAAAGAATCACATTAAGGGAAAGATGTTCGCTCTACGTATTGGAAATGAGGGAGATAGACATAACACTATGAAAGATACATTCTCTATTACAAATCATTTGAGATACATTCATTTAATTTGCATGCATTGTATTCCTTTATCTCTCATCATTTTATCAATAAGTTGAACTTTGAGATTGCTCCCATATGCATCTACTGTGGCATTGCTGATAAGCGAATATTCCACATTGACCATGTAACAGGATGGTGTATGTGTCCTTAAAGAAGGCGACAACTTACCATCCAACTTAATATTGCTTCATATGAGTAATTTTGACGTAATTCCAGATATAAATGAGATACTACAACATCATATATCCATTTACTACAGACAAAAAAGTAGTTTTTTTATAGACCAAATAAAGTAGAGATGGTCATCCCTAGGAATACTCAAAATGGTCATACTACCATTTCAATGATTTCATCATTGAATGCGTGTGATTATTGATAGTGGGTGCATATCTTATTTAGCTAGTATAGTAAGCAAACAAGTTTCTTAAGCATTGTTAGTTCTCCAGCTCTGATGTGGTTTTCTAAACAAATATTTTATTATTGCTCTGCAAGACTAGTCCTTGAATAGGAAATAAAGCTCTTGATTATGGATTATAGACACTCTATCAGATAAGCTATTATATATTTTGCATAAGCATGTTTACAGATATACATTCATATGATACTTTCTATAATTGAGGATATTGTATATTGATTTCTATCATATGGAGTAAGACACTCAAGCAGAAGAAGGATAATACCATAAGAGTCTTTTATTTCGATTTTATTTTAAATAGGTACTTGTAAAAGAGCCAAAGATAAAATCCACTTAATTAATCAATTCATGTTAAATTTGAGTCTCATCCCATTAAGGATTAAGTCCGGTCAATTTCCACTTGGTAAACAAAGTCAAGTTATTGACTAATCCAACTGTTGGAGTCAAAACTACTGTTAACCAAATACACAAAAAAACCTACATCTTCTAGAGGTAGTGCGACCCGATGGCTAAGGTGAGGAGAGGTCAATGGCGCAGAGTGGAGAGGGGAAGTATGAGATAGTTGACAATGCTTTGAGTCAGTCCCATGGAAAGTCTAGAGGGCTTTGAACTCTTTGATGAAGGGATGGAGTTCATCTTTCATCCTAGAGAGGGGACTGATTGACTCCTTTGGGGCTTTGGGCTTCACCGTGCTTCACTGAATTCTGCTTTTGGGACAAGAAGAGTTGATAATTATCACTTCACACGACTAATCTTATTCATCTAGTTGACTCACTAAAGAGAGATTTTCAATATGTGTTAATTCTACATAATTAACCCGTCTTGTAGTAAAAGGAAAACCTCTTATCAAAACAAAGGGATGTAATGCATGTGGAAGTGCAATTGTAATTTTTATTTTAACTAAGTGAGCTGCAATACATTGTTGAACTCAAGGAGGCAACTTGGCTATGAAGTTAATTGATGGTAACGAGTATAGTCAATATAAGTTTAGATTTATGAGTGCAATAGTGTGAGTGTAATTCGGTGTTTTGTTTTTAAATTTTATTTTGATATATATATATATTCTCTATATGTTTTTAGTTAATTTTTTAAAAAAATATTTTTTATTAAGAAATTCCATTTTTAAGTTTTTAGATTTTTAAATAGAATAAAATGATACTAAACACGTAGAAAAAATAGAAAATGTTTTTGAATTTTTATTATGAAAGTGCCTTTTTGGAGTAACTTTTGGGGCTTTATATTTTTCTTGTATCTTATAAAATAAGACACAAAAGGAAAATGAAAGAAGGAAAAGATAGAAGGGAGAAAATAGGCTAAAAAATGGCATCCAAATTGATGTGCGGTTTAAGAGATATCCATTATTATATTCAAGGGAATAAGTTATGGTTTTAAAGCATAAAATTCAAACAAAATAAAGCACTAGGACCAAAATGTAATTACAAACAGAGATGGGAATGCCCTGTTAAAAACCAAACGTGTTGTCGCCGACGCTCAGCTAGAGAGGATCCTCTATTGTGGTGTTGTGCCTGCTGTAATCATTCAAGCCACTCGATCTTAATTGAGCGGTTTGCAAGATCTTGCATGGTACAGGCCCACAAAAAGTGCAAGATCGTAGATCTGAATGTTAAATTATTAAGATGAAATAACAAATAAGCTCTGATTTGAGCAAAATTTGGATGTTATGTAGAGCATTAATCTAAGATTTAATCTATAAAGTTAAATTCTATAATCAAACTAAAAAAAATTATTAAAGAGGATTACAATACCTATGTTGTAATCCTCTTTAAAATAGAGATCAGCTTCCCCTTCTTCCTATCCTATTTTATTGGTTGTTTAGCGTATGGGTCGGAAGAACAAGGGATGTCAATGTGTGTTGTTCTACATACTCCTTGGCAGTGCACCACCGATCAACCGTGAGTTCAACGATGATGCTCCACCTTCATGTGGTTCTGCAGAACTATACTTGATTTTTTATAATTGGATTTAAAATCAAAGGAAATGCGAGGGGGATGGAATGTGTCGGTTTCCCCTCTCTGGTTGTGATGGAGGAGGACGGGCCCTCCATTTACAAGGTTAAACATAGGGTGGAAGGTTGGAGAAGGAGATGGAGGATTATAATGGTGGTGGTATGGTGTCTAAGGGATGAAGGTGCTAATTATGAGTAACAAGAAGATGGGTGTTTGGAATAGAGGAATGCCAAGAGAAGAAAATGAATATACATGGACAAAAATAGGGACGCTTGATGTGCTCGAATTGGAGAACTAGTCTCCAGGTTGTGGCCTCAACTCACCAACAGTGTGACAAAACTAGGGAGTCGTAAGGGAGACTATTATGTGGAACAAGTTCAGTAATCACATCGAGCATCTCCTTTCTTGCTCATTATCGCTCTACGGTAATACTCGAGGTTTGCCACACCATGGAGGAGATCAGAACACATGGACTGGTGAAGATGGGTAGGAAAATATTGGATGGAATTCAATATTTTGGTATGGATGGGTTTTGTATGGAGAGAAAGAAGCGAGATGATGGGATGTGGTTGTGCTGAGCGGAGAGTGTGGCTATGATATAAGAGCGGGAATTCCTTTTGGTATATGATATACAATCAAAGATTATAATTCCTTTTAAATAGAAATGTGTAAGAATTTGACTAAGAATTCATTTTTTTGCAAAAAAAAAACAAATGGATTCTCACATGGGAACGAAGCTAATGGCGAGCAAGAATTTGTTGCAATTATGATTATGCATTAGAAATCCAATGACAACTCATGGGCTTGATGACCATGTTGACTCAATGATGAAGACAACATGGATTGGAACCTTAGAGGTCTTACTCTCAAGCCATTCATTCAGCATGACCCACTCATTTTCAAGGGTGGGCCTTAGCCAGAGAAAGCAGATCATTGGTTAAGGGAAATAAAATTAGCGTGAGGAGAAGAAGCTAATCTTTGGAACATGTCGTGAAAGGTATAATTCTTAAGGAATGGAGGACCTCTTGTAGAGATAGACTTTGTAGATACTAGTACCATCAAGTGGAAGGACTTTGTAGAAGGTTGCACATAATGCTACATCCATGAGCATGTTAGGGATGCATAGAGACTAGAATTCACTGAGCATAGATAGAGCATGCTAGTTGATACATCCATTCCAATTTCTAGAGCTAGATAAGTACAAAAAAGAGTATGCACCTATGAAGGGTATCGAGCTAAGAAACTTGTGGAAGGTTTGAATGTTGGATTATGCATAAAAATACTAACTGCATGTCCTATGATCTTTTCATATGCAATGTCAACAACTACATGGTTAAACTTGACAGATAGAATACTTCAACAATAAAGCCCTAAAAAATGCACCCATTTAATGAGTGGCTAGAGGCCCAAAATTGAGATGAACCGGAAAGAAGCCTTGAACTGTGGATACTCCAAAGGAGAAAGTAATATGTCCTTTATATTCCCGCTACAATTGAGGACATACAAGGGAGTGTTATAAACTAACAAGAGTTGGATTGACTTTGCAGATAAAAAATCCATATTATTAACGACCGGCCAAGGAAGAAGGATCACAAACCTAGGGATCAAAAGAATCACATTAAGGGAAAGATGTTCGCTCTACGTATTGGAAATGAGGGAGATAGACATAACACTATGAAAGATACATTCTCTATTACAAATCATTTGAGATACATTCATTTAATTTGCATGCATTGTATTCCTTTATCTCTCATCATTTTATCAATAAGTTGAACTTTGAGATTGCTCCCATATGCATCTACTGTGGCATTGCTGATAAGCGAATATTCCACATTGACCATGTAACAGGATGGTGTATGTGTCCTTAAAGAAGGCGACAACTTACCATCCAACTTAATATTGCTTCATATGAGTAATTTTGACGTAATTCCAGATATAAATGAGCTACTACAACATCATATATCCATTTACTACAGACAAAAAAGTAGTTTTTTATAGACCAAATAAAGTAGAGATGGTCATCCCTAGGAATACTCAAAATGGTCATACTACCATTTCAATGATTTCATCATTGAATGCGTGTGATTATTGATAGTGGGTGCATATCTTATTTAGCTAGTATAGTAAGCAAACAAGTTTCTTAAGCATTGTTAGTTCTCCAGCTCTGATGTGGTTTTCTAAACAAATATTTTATTATTGCTCTGCAAGACTAGTCCTTGAATAGGAAATAAAGCTCTTGATTATGGATTATAGACACTCTATCAGATAAGCTATTATATATTTTGCATAAGCATGTTTACAGATATACATTCATATGATACTTTCTATAATTGAGGATATTGTATATTGATTTCTATCATATGGAGTAAGACACTCAAGCAGAAGAAGGATAATACCATAAGAGTCTTTTATTTCGATTTTATTTTAAATAGGTACTTGTAAAAGAGCCAAAGATAAAATCCACTTAATTAATCAATTCATGTTAAATTTGAATCTCATCCCATTAAGGATTAAGTCCGGTCAATTTCCACTTGGTAAACAAAGTCAAGTTATTGACTAATCCAACTGTTGGAGTCAAAACTACTGTTAACCAAATACACAAAAAAACCTACATCTTCTAGAGGTAGTGCGACCCGATGGCTAAGGTGAGGAGAGGTCAATGGCGCAGAGGCGAGCTGAGAGAAGAGTGGAGAGGGGAAGTATGAGATAGTTGACAATGCTTTGAGTCAGTCCCATGGAAAGTCTAGAGGGCTTTGAACTCTTTGATGAAGGGATGGAGTTCATCTTTCATCCTAGAGAGGGGACTGATTGACTCCTTTGGGGCTTTGGGCTTCACCGTGCTTCACTGAATTCTGCTTTTGGGACAAGAAGAGTTGATAATTATCACTTCACACGACTAATCTTGTTCATCTAGTTGACTCACTAAAGAGAGATTTTCAATATGTGTTAATTCTACATAATTAACCCGTCTTGTAGTAAAAGGAAAACCTCTTATCAAAACAAAGGGATGTAATGCATGTGGAAGTGCAATTGTAATTTTTATTTTACCTAAGTGAGCTGCAATACATTGTTGAACTCAAGGAGGCAACTTGGCTATGAAGTTAATTGATGGTAACGAGTATAGTCAATATAAGTTTAGATTTATGAGTGCAATAGTGTGAGTGTAATTCGGTGTTTTTGTTTTTAAATTTTATTTTGATATATATATATATATATTCTCTATATGTTTTTAGTTAATTTTTTTAAAAAAATATTTTTTATTAAGAAATTCCATTTTTAAGTTTTTAGATTTTTAAATAGAATAAAATGATACTAAACACGTAGAAAAAATAGAAAATGTTTTTGAATTTTTATTATGAAAGTGCCTTTTTGGAGTAACTTTTGGGGCTTTATATTTTTCTTGTATCTTATAAAATAAGACACAAAAGGAAAATGAAAGAAGGAAAAGATAGAAGGGAGAAAATAGGCTAAAAAATGGCATCCAAATTGATGTGCGGTTTAAGAGATATCCATTATTATATTCAAGGGAATAAGTTATGGTTTTAAAGCATAAAATTCAAACAAAATAAAGCACTAGGACCAAAATGTAATTACAAACAGAGATGGGAATGCCCTGTTAAAAAACCAAACGTGTTGTCGCCGACGCTCAGCTAGAGAGGATCCTCTATTGTGGTGTTGTACCTGCTGTAATCATTCAAGCCACTCGATCTTAATTGAGCGGTTTGCAAGATCTTGCATGGTACAGGCCCACAAAAAGTGCAAGATCGTAGATCTGAATGTTAAATTATTAAGATGAAATAACAAATAAGCTCTGATTTGAGCAAAATTTGGATGTTATGTAGAGCATTAATCTAAGATTTAATCTATAAAGTTAAATTCTATAATCAAACTAAAAAAAATTATTAAAGAGGATTACAATACCTATGTTGTAATCCTCTTTAAAATAGAGATCATCTTCCCCTTCTTCCTATCCTATTTTATTGGTTGTTTAGCGTATGGGTCGGAAGAACAAGGGATGTCAATGTGTGTTGTTCTACATACTCCTTGGCAGTGCACCACCGATCAACCGTGAGTTCAACGATGATGCTCCACCTTCATGTGGTTCTGCAGAACTATACTTGATTTTTTATAATTGGATTTAAAATCAAAGGAAATGCGAGGGGGATGGAATGTGTCGGTTTCCCCTCTCTGGTTGTGATGGAGGAGGACGGGCCCTCCATTTACAAGGTTAAACATAGGGTGGAAGGTTGGAGAAGGAGATGGAGGATTATAATGGTGGTGGTATGGTGTCTAAGGGATGAAGGTGCTAATTATGAGTAACAAGAAGATGGGTGTTTGGAATAGAGGAATGCCAAGAGAAGAAAATGAAGATACATGGACAAAAATAGGGACGCTTGATGTGCTCGAATTGGAGAACTAGTCTCCAGGTTGTGGCCTCAACTCACCAACAGTGTGACAAAACTAGGGAGTCGTAAGGGAGACTATTATGTGGAACAAGTTCAGTAATCACATCGAGCATCTCCTTTCTTGCTCATTATCGCTCTACGGTAATACTCGAGGTTTGCCACACCATGGAGGAGATCAGAACACATGGACTGGTGAAGATGGGTAGGAAAATATTGGATGGAATTCAATATTTTGGTATGGATGGGTTTTGTATGGAGAGAAAGAAGCGAGATGATGGGATGTGGTTGTGCTGAGCGGAGAGTGTGGCTAGAGGTTGAAGGAGAAAGAGGATGGTTATTGCACGGGTTTTGATCTTCAATTTGGATCTTTTGCCATTACAACACTTATTGTAATGCGTGAGTTCCGCCCGATGATGAATGAACGGCCTCAAGATGCGTGCCAACCATCCCCATCTCCCTATGAGAATCATCTGATCGTCACCGGACGAAACCCCTTCATTACAGTAGGTGTTGTAACCTTCTTATATAACAAAGGATTTGTCATGATCTTACGTAAATAACCAATGATAGGGAATGCTGATTAAAAAAGTATTTGGACTATGTGGATTATAAAATAAAGGATTTTTATCAGTTGTGCTCCTATGAGATATTGCAATATCAGTTATGCATCTCCCTTTTCTGGAATATCAGTCATGCCCCTGACTTTTTCTACAATGATCACTTGTACCCCTCGAGTTAGTTGTCTACATCCTCATCCCAAACAGACGTTAGCTTTGGGGAGAGAAGTATAACTAATTAAAAATTGAAGGGTAGAAATATCTATTTCTTCCTCATTTCTTCTTCTTCCTTCATCCTCCTCCCCCTCAACTAAGAACTTCATCCTTCTATTCTATGTGGGTATCCCATCGAAGCCCTTGTTGTTGACCGTGGTGGCGAAGATGGATATGGTGTTGCTAATGATCTGGGAGAGGTCGCTCAGCATCCTGACCATATGCTCCTTGGTGGCTCCCTCATTCTCCTCCTCATTGAGGCCCTCCATGCACATGTCGTGGTTGGTCAATGTGGATCCCAACCATGTCTACACATCATTGATCATTTTCCCCCGTTGGGCAGCAACAAGGAACCGGTAAAAGAACGGATAGTTGGGGTGAAGGGGTGGGATAGGGAGGAGAGGAGGGGAGGGTTGGGGAGGAGGGGCAGGTTGGGGAGGAGGAGTTGGGGAGAGGCGAGCAAGGAGGTGGGGCAGAGGAGATGTTGGTTGGGGCGGACGGGCGGATGGGTTGGCAAGGAGGTTGTTGTTGGAGGAGAAGGAGGAGGAGGAGGGGGAGGGAGAAGATTGGGGGTAGAGGATAGAGCAGGAGGAGGCGGGAGAGGACTAGGGGTGGAGGAGGAAGGGGAAGGGGAGGAGAAGGCTGGGGGCGGAAGAGGAAGCAAAGGGCAAGAGGAGGAGGCAGCTGGGGGCAGAAGAGGAGTAAGGGGCAAAGGAGGAGGGGGAGGGTTGAAATAAGGATTGTTCAACATTTCTTTAGTTAAGATATATTTTTTATTAATCAATTCATAAAACTTACCGAAAATTCAATAAATTTTGCTATTTGATCCACAATGGATGATATAACCATGAAAATACAAAAATTTTGAGGATTTGATGGATGGAAGGAGGTGTAGTTAAGAGAGAAATTATGAAGAGATAGGAAGAAGAACAAATGGAGGAAGAAGAAGATGAAGACGAAGTTTGGACACTTATGGGCCTCTTAATCGTACCATGGTTTGAAAAAAAACATGGTTAAGTTCAACTCATTGATGATTAAACTAACAGAAGAGCACAAGTGATAGAATGGCAAGAATTCGAGGGCACAACTGATATTCCCAAAAAGGGAGGGCATAATTGATATTGCAATATCTCGTAAGGGTACAACAGATAAAAATCCTAAAATAAAATAAAAATGAGAGAGAAGAAAGATGCAAAAGAAATAAAGGGAGGTTTGAAAAAATAATACAACACAAAATTTGTAGATGTTAATGAGATCCACAAATCCAGTAGAAGGTGAAAGCATGACAGATGCAAAAATAAAAAAGTTAGAAATATTTTTTAGGTAATTTAGGGGTGTAAAATACCTGATTTTTTATTTTATATTATTTTATTGGTTTTATTTTTAATAATATATACATATTATATTTTAGTATAATACTGGTATAATTTAGACATGACATTCGGATTTCTATGCATTAAGGAATAAAGAATATGGTATTTATGTGTGAAGGTGATCAATATATACTTGATTTTTTATATTTTTCCTTCGATATTTGAATTTTTTATGTTTTAATTTTTTTTATGGTTAGGTATATTATAATGTAAAAGAACAAAAGAAAATTAATATAAAAGAAAAGAGTGAAATATGTACATAAAATGATAGCATCTTGACTATACATTTGTGAACATGTCCCGAAAGCGACTTGCCATAATTGATCGCTATTCAACTTCAAAGTACTTTTAAGATTTAGAATATTTTAAATGATGAACTCTTATGGTCGTGCAATAACAACAAAGTTCATATGCACCTTTGTTAAAAAATCTTGTATGCATGCATATTGGAAAATGTGTTTCGATTTTCATTGTTACATGTGCAATATGGTATTTTTATGATTTTTTGTATTTTCTGTATATTTTTATAAGAAGGAAGTGAAAGAAATTAACTCAATCAGAGTTGTATAAAAAATATCTTTGTATGCATCTATGTGCATATTGCAAATATGTAAGCTTTTTTATTTTAGGTGTATTCGTGTTTATTTATATATTTTTCCTAATTTTCTTACGCTTTATCGAATCAAAAATAGTTTTATTTCCTGTGAACTATAGACATGTGCAGAGAATAGTTGTATCAGAAATGAAAATGCTAAGGTGGATGTATGGACACACACGTAAAGATCGTATTTGAAATGATGAAATCAGAAATAAAGTTGATGTAGCTCCGATCGAGGATAAGATGCGAGAAAAGCACTTAAGATGGTTTGGTCATTTGCCAAGAAGATCAGTTGATGCATCAGTTAGGAGGTGCGAGTTTTGGGATGTTGAGCTAGCTAAGAGAGGGCGAGGACGTTCCAAGAAGTGTTGAAAAGAGACTATATGAAGGGATCTTAGTTTTTTGGATATAAGCCCGAGATTGACCCAAGATAGATATGAATGAAGGCAAAGAATCCATGTAGCCGGCCCTACTTAATTGTGGGAAAAGGCTTCTTGTTGTTGTTATGTCTATTGAGTCGATCTGGGCCTTCGGTTCTCGGTCTCTAGGTAATAGTCATAAATAGGCTTGGCAAATCTATTTACTCTGCATTCTTTAACAATTTGTACACACATTTATTTGTGCATCTTATCCTCTTTGTTTATTTCTATTTAGGATTTTTTACATTTTTTTATGTTTTTATATGGTAATATATGCGTCATATATAAATGTGTGAATTTATAATAATGTAATGTTATGATGCAAATGTATGAGTTTATTAAGGTGATTAATTCGATTTTCATGAGTTAGGTAGGATGAAATATGATTTCTTCACTTGCTAACTTGGGAAGTTATAGACAATTGCTAGCCCTTGGAACAAACTAGTAGACTACTCTCATGTATTTAGTCCACTGTTCCAATGCAGTTGGTTGACATTATTTCAAACCAATTGATTTTTTGTTTTGTGCCCCCACATTTAAAGAAACCAAACATTGCAAGCCGTTATTGGATGGCATCCCTTTACGAAAAGGAACATTGGACATTCGACCAACCCCCTCATTCCTAAGGCTATATAATAAGGATCACGCCATCTACTACATGCTTTGCGTTCGTTAGAATCTTTCACACTTCCCTACTCTTTGTTCTATAGACTTGGGGCTTTCATTGCAAAATCTAGTCTTCAAGATCTAAGATAGTATTTTGAGATCTCTCGATCTCTGTCTCCAAAAGAGCTCATTCTCAAATATTTCTAATTCTCTACGTAGTTCAACTCTTCAATTCTCAAAGAGGCTTTTTACTACTAAGCATGTGTAAATTTTGATTAAACATATTAACAAGGCTCTGAGAGTTGCATTTTACTATTTTGTATTATAGGTACAAGAGGTATGGATCCCTTCCTTATTGAAGGTAAAATACTTTCTTGAGCATACTCAAGAAAGTAGTATATATTGTGTATGGGATTGTAGTACCCCCGATTTATGGTATCAATGTTAAAACAAAAAGCAGGTGTCTCCATCAAGTGAATGAAGGAAAATTCTTAAAATACATATTTAAGTCGTGATTTTTAATAAGCATGAATTTTTATTAATTTGTGTAATTTCACAATTCAACCCTCTCTCCCTCCTTGTTATGTTATTTGATCCATTTTTTAGTATGAGTATATGACCTAGATGTTAGATGGGATTTTCTTGATGTTTTTTTATAACGATCTCCATGTCTTCCACATCAAAGTGAGGTTAACTTTCATATATGTATTATTGGAGGCCATAACAACATTCAAGGCACCCTACATGTATAATGATACATGTCCATTTGGATGAGTTAATGTTCCTCTTTAAGTCTTCTGCAAAAATAGTTTGATAAGAAGTTCTTGACACCTAATGTTCCCCTTAGGCCTTCTATGTTATTTATTAACAAGAAAGATGTATCACTTAGGCTATACATTGGTTACAAGTCCTTGAATGATGTGATCATAAAAAATAAATACCTACTACATTACATTGATGATTTATTTGATCAATCGAAGTAGATTACAATCTTCTCCATGATTTACTGATGAATCTCATATTTATCATCTTTTTTATCATTATATAGTCCTCTATCTTGAAATACTCAATTAGCTCAACAATTGATTGACATTAATTAATGTTGTACACTTTGTAACTAATTAAGACTAATTATTGTAAATAAATGAAATGTCTAATTATTATATATATATGTGACTATGGTTCTATGTATTTTATGTATTTTTCATTATTCAAAAACCAATAAAATTGAGTTTAACATTGTATCTAAAACTTCTATATTATTTATTAATAAAAAAATATAAAAATAATAAAACAATTAAAAGAGGTGTTTTATATTTATAAAAAACACTTACAAAAATATTACTATGTTTATACGATATATTTTGGTTTTTTGTTTTTACATGAAAGTTGTAGATTTTTAAAAAATATACAATTTCATTTAGAACACTTTCTCATTTAGCTTCATTTACTTTTTAGTGTACATAAATCCTAATTCTATGCACTTTAGAGAGTCATTTTTACTCTATTTTATACACCTTAATAATAAAATGATATACATGAAATTTGTATACAAAAATTCATAGAAAATTATAAAAATAATTGAATATAAAAATACTGCATTGTGCAACTGGGACACACAGATGAAAAAGTCGTAAACCAAACTTCACATACCAATATCTTATCTATATGAATTCAAAATTAACCGAACTCACCTACATTGTGTTCTAAATTATATTATAAATCTAAGAAAGCGGTTTCATAAAAAATGAAGTTAAGATGCAAAAGCCAGCTTTCTGGAGTCCCATTGTATTATGTATCTGTATGATTTATTCATATATTTAATTCTTCAAATTTTTACTCTTCTTATATTTTTAAATAATCTTAAATATTATTTAAAAGGGATTTTACACCCATAACACTGAGTAATTCTACAATTACAATCATAACCCCGTATAATCATGATTTACATGAGAAACCCCAAGTAATGCTTAACTCTTACATGACATAACCATGTGTTATGTTCCATTTGATATACATGTTATATGTGACAATTTTTGTTAAAAAAGACAAACATGTCCCTGATGTTCATTCTTGTTTGCAAAACATGCCATTTGTTCCCCCTCTCTCTCCTACAGAGCACTGCCTCCTCCTCCCCTACAGAGCATCGGCGACACCCCCCCATCCTGAGCAAGCTCTCTATCGTGGTCAGTGTCGAACCCCCCCTGGTTGCGTCTCATCCTCTTTGGAACATCCCCTAGCGATCTTGTGCTCAGATCCCCTCCTGTTGACACCACATGGAAGCCCCTCGTCGACAATGAGCACATGGAAGCCCCCCAACCCCTTGACCACCTTTGCAGGCCACCTCCTGACCGCCTCTATAGCTCCCCCATCCTTCCGCTAGAAGCCCCCTCCCACCATCGACCGTGCCTCTACAGCCCCCCCCTCCTGCGCTCGACACCGCAGTCCTCGTCCCCCATGCACTGACCTTGACTGCAGGATCCGCTCGAATCCCCCCCGCATCGCCCCCCATACTCCGCCTCTATAGCTCCCCCGCTCCAAGCCCCCCCCCCCCCCCCCCCGCATCGACCGTCTCTACAGCTTCTCCCGTCGACCGTGCCTCTGCAACCCCCCCCCCCTTCGTCAACCGTCTCTGCAGCTCCCCCGCACTTCCTCTCGAAGCCCGCTCCCCCCGCGTCGACCATCTCTGCAGCTCCCCTCATCGACCGTGCCTCTGCAGCCCCCCCCTTGCGCTCGACGCCACAGCCCTCCCCCCTTCTGCTCGAACTATCGAACTGCGACTGCAGGCCTCCCCCTTCCGCTCAACCTCCCTCCCACACACACACATATGGACATTCTAAAGCCCCCGCCACCGCACAAGGTCTGCTCGAAGCCCCCGTACCTAGCTTCCTCATCTGTGAAGTTGCGCCTGCCTCTTTGAAGCTGTCCTCCACCGCATCTGCTAGCGACCCAAGCTTATCATTTATTTTTTTTCCTCTGATTTTTTTATTTTGGCTAATATTAGCCATTAGATCGTATATTGGTTAGATTAACTCACTCATATAGTTGACTTAATATATTAAACGAACGAAGGGTTATGAGTGTGAGACGGAGTGACTATTCGAGGTTTCTCATGTAATTCATGATTATGCAGGGTTATGATTGTAATTGTGGTATTACTCAAGATTATGGTGTGAAAAAATCCATATTTAAAAACATATTAGAAAATACAAATACAAAATAAAACCATTAAACATCAAAGTAAATAATATCTTAAACTATATAGGTATATTATGCTTATATTGTATATACATATATTTATTTGGGTATATAAATAAAATAAAAAATAAAATAAAAATATGTGAATATGTTCTTAATTATATTATAAATATATAAAATAGGTATGTATGATAAAACAAATTAAAAATACAAAAATAAAAAAATAAAAGACTTAAAGTATATGTAAATATATCTATGTAAATACTTGCAAAAATTAACACCTTCCATATAAAGTTATAAAAATAAATACAAATCACCATAAATAGTTTGAAATATAGTAAACATTTCTTTTGTTTTAACTTTTATTTAAAAAAATACATTGATATTTTAGATTATTCGTCTCCATGTTCTGTCCTCTAGTAGGCTTACATGGTCCTACTTGGACTAATCATCACCGCTAGAGTGTTGACCAGGGGTCAACTGCCCCTCCAGGAGCCCTGCGCTTGTCAGAGCATGGCAACTCCCCATGTTCCTCCATTTTATATGCTTGATACACTCATCCATTCGCTGCACGCTATAAACGAAACTTGTTGATTGGATCTCCCTAATTCATGCTCAAGCTTAAGATTCGATCAATCCTCATTGACTTGGCCACAATCTCAATCGCAAGCAACCTCCTCATGTGTATATAAATAAAACCCTCCTTCCATTGATGGATATGTGATTCGTCACTCTAAAAGATGAAAATAAAGTTACGTTCCCAAGTAATTAATTGCATTTAAACATTTATATTGTATTTTTATTATTCGTGCATGTGTAAATAATATTCATATTTTAGCATTCATAATCATATTAATGTAACATTTTTAAATGTTATTGGATCATATTTAGATAACTCGGATCCTATAAAAAAAGAGAGACTAAGTTTATTACACTTGAACTTATAAACTAATATTAAATATCAAACCAATTAATTATTGAGAAACAAATATAAGTTGGGTAATTATTTTTATTTTATGAAAAATTAAGAGTTGTGTATTTATAAAAAATACCGAATAATTTGTTGGTATAAAATTTAAATATTATCTAATTGGTGGGATTTGCAAGTAAAATAGCCCAGTGATTTTATTTAATTAGATAAAGATGAGATAGTTAATTGTCAACAAAAAAACTGAGATAGATGGATTTTTTGAGTCAAAAATTATGAGGAGATAAAGATATAATTAAAATGATGTGATAACTAAGAATTTGAATTACCATCCTATTTTTATATGATGATGAGGAGCCATAAAGTAGTTTACATTTCGTAACTCTCTCCCACACTCCGAGACACACATCTCTCATGTCCAAATGAAGGCTCCAAGACGTGAGAAGAGGCCTTAAGATTCGGTGGTTTATCAGGGCGCTCAAGGAAAAAGGTGAAGGACCTATATCCCTCTTGTGATGTGTTTTGAGACATATTAGAGCCGTAGTAGATATTGATTTCTTCTTTTCTACTTGATATCCAATCATTTAACGATCTTAAATTTATGCAAATGAATCTCTTTCAAACATTGTGTTGTTGGTCATTGCGTTGATTTATAAATCATATTAAGTGGGTTCGAATTTTTGAGGGAAATTTTTTGTGTATGAATAAAAATATGAAAATTGATATGTTAGGTATACAATTTTATAAAGACACACCAAAATTTTGGGGTGAAACGGATTTGATTTGAACATATCTAGACATACGAGAATGAAACTGTGTTAAATTGGAGGTTTTTGATGTGCAGAAATTTATTTCGAGAGATCTAACCATTGGACTTAAAATTCGAGACTATATTGCGTAGATCACTGAATCATCTACAACTCAATTTTCGTGTCAATAGAATGCCATTTGATAGGTCAAATAAATTTTCTCATAAAGCAACACAAAACCGCAAAAGGCGGAATTGGGGACACCATGCTCATGGTTCCATCCAACTTCCCACGTGGATGGCCCAATCAGGGAGTGACACATAGCATACTTGCTCACATGTTGAAGAAAAGAATTTTGGGAGGTGGGGACCTCTTCTTTTGGATATTTTATGGCAGCCCCCTCTATTGTCCTTCCATTTTATTCTTGGAGAACTCCTTTTTAGATTTTAAATTAAAAAGTTGGTTTTATTGAGGATTTTGTAGGCGTATACATGAGGATAAAAATATCTGAAAAATTATCAAATGTGCCCTAAAGGTAGATTTTATTTGAAATACTTTTGCAAAGGGAATTAGTAATAGTTAATTACCTTACTACCTTTGTGAAATTATATATAGGTCCCTAAAAGTCTATCTTCTTTTGAAAGAGTATTTTGAGGTCTTAAAAATTCAAAAAATCTATAAAATTATAAAATTACTCTTTTTTACTTTTTAGCACTTTGAAGGATTTTCTGAAAATTGTGAAAAATTATGAAAATACTCTTTGTTCTCTGAACGTGTTTATTTATGCTTGTAATATGTGTGTTCCTATGAAATAGAGCATGTATTGAGTCATAAATTACTTCTTAATTCGTAGTTTTTTGTATACATATATTGTTGAGATATAATTGAATTATATTGTGTTGATTGAACACCAAAATGTTTTTATTATTGGATATTATTTTCCTGTATGAAGGTCGTCATTGCTTAAACTTTGTGAATATCCTTATAACATCAATGATGGATAAAAGCTAGTTTGTTTTTGATAATTGATGTTTGTGATAAAAATTTATAAAGTGGCTGAGAATGCTTTGTGATCTTTTTAGTGCCATGTTTTCTCTAAGTAGCTTGCTAAGTTTGGAGATGCTTTTTGTTCCTTCAAATTTATGAAGTCACTTTATTGCGTGAATATGGTGTGTTTAGTTAAATACTCCAACTTAGATGACATCACTCAAAATACAGTTTGGAAGTAGAGACAGGAACTTAGATATGTTGGGATTATCAATACATGGAGGAACCATGTCCCTGAATTACATAGTAACTCAAAGTCGTACCACTTAGAACCTAAGGTCTTTAAGATATGAGCTAATCTTCCACTGTATTTTACAAGATAATCGTGAAATGTATTAAGTGAAGTTGAAATTAAGTTGGATTATTTCACTGAAGTACTTGACTAATATGAAGATAATAACCTAATAGAGTCATGAACCTAAAATACTTTGGATAGACTGTGTGGTGGCTCAACTCAAAATTAAGGAGAAGGAAAAGATATTTGGTCGTACCGATGAGGCCTAATATTACATATATACATGTCACACTCGTGTTACCTTTCGTGTGACAAGGATTACTTATTTAGTCACTGTGTGAAACCTCGTAGTGACAAGCAATAACTTATAACCATACCAATGTATCTTTAGTATGGAATAATTTCAAGATTCGCCACTCAATCACACATAATAAGGGGGTTTTGAAAATTCTTTTAGATTCTTGCCTGTAACATGAATCTGGTTGTACTTTCTTCTATCATACTTAGCAATCAAAGTATGATTAATAACTTGTTAAATGAAGAAATTAGATGGAAATAGAAGTCCTTTCTTATATGTTGATATGTTATGTTTATTGATACAATACAATTTCTCAAACCTTCATTGAGATTATTGTCATGACATAGTTGCTTACACATTCATGTATAATTTAATATATCTACTTACTTACAAGTGAATTCGAATTAAATGCATGTCAAGTCATAATGAAATTTTGATATTATTCTTGACAATTACTCATTAAATGGATACTTGCTGAAGTTGCTCATTACCCAACACTCTTCGCCTTGACATCATTTTATATATTTGTATGTATTGCTTCACAGGGCTAGTTAGCTCACCTTTCAATTTGTAACCCAGGTAAAGGGATTGTTCAAGAGGAGACACTTGGTGACTATCTAGAGAATTAAACTCCTGATAAAGAGATGGTCATTTGATTCTAGTTTCCTAGTCTATTTTTTTCTTTTTGTTATAGTTAGGGTGTATATCTGACACCATGTAATAAAGGTTTTCTATGTTTTCCTTTCTTTTGGGATATTATTTATACCATGTTATCTTCTTTCATTTTGAATATATGTACAACTTTCATTTGTGATGAATTTGGTTATGTGAATGTTTCATATTTTATGCTAGATGACTCGATTTGGGTTAATTGATGAGATTAACTCCTCACATAGGAACATTCGGACATGATCTGGATCAACCTGGGTGGGGTTGTTATAGAGATGGTATCAGAGCAAGTTCATCCCATTAAATGTGAAACTCATGAACCATACTAAGTTCCTATCCATAACATGATACATTCATTTGACCTCCATCTTGAAACATGTTGAGATTTTGTCCCTCTAATCCTAAGTATGTGAAACATAGACATGGCTCCAAAAACAAGATCCTTCGCAATGTCTCAACCGACAAGAGGCAATCAGGGAGCTATTTTGTAGGAGATTTATCAGTGGATGATGGCTATGAAGGCCGAGGAGGATGAGCAAAAACTGATGCTGAGGGGAGCCACAAGGTTGATGAAGAGGCAGGTGTTGATGAGGACATAGAAAGTAAGGACAAGGAATTAGAAGTTGAGCAAAAGATGAGTGATGGGGTGTCTAACTCTAAGAAGCGACAATCTTTTTTCACGCAACTTTTTGCAAGTCCAAGATTGCTCGCTTCATGGGTGATGGCAAACCAGCTGATGTTGGGGATTGGATTGCTGAGGTTGAAGGCGTATTCAAGGTGGATGGTATTCCTGACGAGAACCATGTGGTATTTGCTGGAAATACATTGTCTGGAGAAACTCAGAGATGGTGGAAAGACACTAAGGATCGCTTAGAGTAGCCTTGGAAGTGGGTTGATTCTGTTACCTTGTTCAGTGGGCAGTATTACCCAGGTCACTGGAAGAAATCCAAGAGGAAGGAATTCACTCGTCCAGAGCAAGGGCCAATGATGGTGGAGGAGTATCGATAGAATTTTTGGATTTGGTTCGCTTCCTTGGCTTAACTCCCATGCTTGAAGTGGATCAGATTGTCAGCTTTCATGATGGCTTGAGAGGCAAACTGCAAGTGCTAGTTCGTGGCCATATTGTAACCACGTTCGAGCAAATGACAGACTTAACATCGATGATTGAGAAGGAAATCCAGGAGAACCAGATTGTATCTCGGAGGGTGATGTAAGATAGAGGGCGATGTCGCAAGGATAGGAGATACAATTCTATGAGGGTAGTTTAAATCGCTTCACATATTGTGGATCATAGACCACCGATCACGAAGTACTCCCAGAGATTCTTCCTTGAGTGTTGTCAACTAGAAAACTTCAAGAAGGATAGTCCTCTACTCCGTCCAAAACATATTCAGAGCCAAAATCATACACAGACCCACATGGTAACACGAGGCCAGTAGAGCCTTCTCAGAGCATAATACAGAGAGGTTGTGGTAGAGGACGCGGTCATGGACGAGGATGATATCAGCCAACACATATTGTTGGATCGAGCATTCAGAGGGATGCCAAGATGAATGTCATGTCAGCCAAGGATGCACATGCATTTACCTCATTCCCTAGAGGTACTCTCATGATAGATGGTTTTCCAGTGCATGTTTTATTTGATCATGGAGCTACCAATTATTTTATCTCTATTGAGTTTTCTCACACCACGGATAAAGATCCAACACAAATAGACTTTACTTTCCATATTAAGTGGGATGGAGAATAAGTGTTTTATTCATCTCTGATTCAGCTAGGATGTAGAGTCCTTATCGGGGGATATGAGATGCCAACAGACTTGATTGTGATATCGATGCGGAACTTTGATGTGATATTTGGCATGGATTGGCTGACTCGATATCAAGCCTCTATTATTTTTTATGAGAGGAAAGTTGTGTTTCAAATTCCTAATGTTCAAACATTTGAATTCATGGGCTTGATCGATGATAGGGCAATCAAGTGTATTTCAGCACACCGAGTAGGTCAGTTGTTAGATAAAGGTTGTGAAGGCTGCCTAGCCTACATCACATCAGTTGGTAAAAAAGTGGAGAAGACTATTGCAAAGGTACCTATTGTCAAGGACTTTCTGGATGTCTTTCCTAAGGAGTTGATTGGTTTGCCACCAACTCGTAAGATTGGGTTTGAAATCTCCTTGGCCTAAGGTACTCAACCCATTTCGATGGTCGTGTACCGAATGGCACTTGCAAAGTTGCGAGAGCTGAGGACTCAACTCCAAGAGCTACTAGAGAAGAGATACATAAGACCTAGAACTTCTCCCTGGAGCCCCAGTCCTTTATGTTAAGGATGGACAGGTCAATGCACATGTGTATTGATTATCGTCAGTTGAATAAAGTGAAAATAAAGAACATGTATCCACTACCGAGGATAGGTGATCTTTTTTATCAACTAAGGATCCAAGGTCTTTTCTAAGATTGACTTGAGATCCGGTTACCATCAACTTCGGATCTGAGATGAAGACATCCCGAAGAGTTCGTTTAGGACAAGATACGATCACTATGAATTCTTGGTGATGCCTTTTAGATTGACAAATGCACCTACAGCTTTCATGGACATGACGCATCGAGTCTTTCGATCCTTTTTAGATCATTTGGTTGTGTCTTTATCGATGATGTCCTGATTTATTCTCGAGATGTGACTCAACATGAGAAGCATCTCAGATTGGTGTCGGATACTTTGAGGAAACACCAACTCTTCGCTAAGTTTAGCAAATGTGGGTTTTGGTCGGAGCGTGTCTCATTTCTTGGAAACGTCGTATCTGGCGAGGGAATATTTGTAGATCCAGCCAAAGTGGAATCCATTCTAAGATGGGAGCAGCCCAAGACAGTTTCTGAGATCAAGAGTTTTCCAGGACTTGTTGATTATTATTGTCGTTTTGTGGAGGGTTTCTCTAAGATAGCATTACCACTCACTCATCTCACTAAGAATGATGCCTAGTGGGAATGGACTAAGGACTATGAGCATATCTTCAGAGTTCTTACGGAGAAGTTCACATATGTGCCAGTTTTAATAATACCTTCTGGATTTGAAGGATTTATTGTCTATTGTGATGCGTCTCACAAGGGACTTGGATGTGTCCTTATGTAGAAAGGCCATGTTATTGCTTATGGTTCTTGACAGTTGAGGTCTCATGAGAAAAACTATCCCATCCATGATTTAGAGCTTGTTGCGATAATGTTTGCCTTGAAGACTTGCAACAATATCTTTATGGTGAGAAGTCCGAGATACACTTAAACCACAAAAAAGTTTTAAGTATTTGTTTGACCAAAAGGAGTTGAACATGAAACAAAGGTGATAACTAGAGTTGTTGAAAGATTATGATTGTACAATCAATTACCACCCTAGAAAAGCTAATGTTGTTGCTGATGCTTTAAGTCATGCACCTTTGGTCCAAGCACATGTAAGTTGTTGGAACTTGATGATTGACTTTGGCAACTGGAGGCCATTTGAAACATGGTTGAATGTGATCATTGCCTCGATTATAGATACACCGGAGTTCGACATTGGGCTTGTCCAAGTAAAATATATTTGATCGTTTACTTTTAATTGAAAGATTAATTTAATCAGCTTTTGATTAATCTGAATTTACTTGCCAACAATAAAAAATCATTGTTAGTTCCATGAAATTAGCGAAGAGTAAATTTGGGTTCCACAGTGGTCCAAGCCCAACAGCCTCTGCCTTCACCGCACATCCTCCACCCATCGTTGCCTTCCTCGTAAGCCCTAACCACCCGCTTCAAACCCCTTTGTCGCCTCCATATCCATTCATCCACTAAATCATGAGAAATCTCGAGCCCCTCATCGAGTCTCTGGTGACAGTGTTGACATGACGAATTGAGCGACAATGAGGCACATCCTCATCGTAGTGTGATCCATGAGAGTGCCCTCACATTGCAACCATTTTCATGCGTAGTTGTTGAAGCTTCTCAATGAACCTCTACATAGTTGATCGAGGTCAATATCTGGAGCCACTTCACGCAGCCCCTCCTTCGGTGAAGAAACCCATCAATCATACTATCTTTCCCCCCTTTCTCCTTTTCTATTTTGCTTTTTCTTTGTTCCCGAATTTCTGCTACATATCTTTCTTCCTTATCCCCTCTTCTCCAATTCCACCCACCAACTCAAACTCCCCAAATACGACTCGAAGATCGACCCGCAACTCTAGTATTACCCCTAGTTCTCCTTGCCTTCTAATATACCTCGTATATTTCCAACACCGGCCAACGTTACAACCAAAGACTTAGATGAAATCCCACCTCTATGTGAGTTATCATTCCCCTTATCTGGTTATGCAAGGATGAGCCTCAAGCTCGATTCGCGAGTGGCTATTGTAGGATGAAGATGAATGAGAAGGGAAGCGAGCTCCGACAGCAGCACCCAGTAGGTCCTCTCCTTTGATGAAGAAGAAAGAACATCTCCTCTCCTTTGATGAAGAAGAAAGAACATTCCCAGGTTCATGATACATGAATCGTCAGATCAAGAATGTGTCTCATCTCGATCGTTGATCCGTACCCAAGGCAACACTGTCGATTGAGCTTCACAAGATGACCTCGATTCTCTCCAAACCTAGTACTCAAGATTCATTCAGGCATTACCGAAACATCATATGCATCCACGTAGAGGCTTGCGCCATCCAAGCCTTCGTCACTTGAGTCGCAATCCAAGTCTATTGCTTCAGGTGAGCTGAAGCATTGAGCAACTGACACATGGAGCACCGGACCTAGATTGCCTTCTCGAGCCTCGCCTCACATGCTCACGCATATGCGACGGGGGAAATTCGCACCCAACCCCTCCATATCTAGAGATTCACAAATTTACCCCCACGGGGGGTAAATTGCGTAGAGGCCTATGCAAATTTACAAAATTACGCATCAACCCCCCATAAGGTCTAATTTGATAGAATTTCATTTATTTATATTACATTTTAGTCCGTGGAACTTGATTATTCATAACTTGCACAATTGTGGTCTAATTTTTTATGTTCTTTATGTTGATTCGAACCTTGATTAGTTATCTATCTTATAGAGCACTATGATTCTTTTTCTGAGACATTATTGAGTGTTAATTAATTTAAGGGAATTATTTGGATAATTAGAGCATATAATTCATTGTGACTGATTTATTTCTCAGAAATGTATGCATTTACCTGCAACATTGATAATTTAGGGGCAATTAATTTGGGTAGTCAAATTGATTATGTATCTCTATCAAAAATTGATTAAAGGGGGAGGGATTGGTGAATTAATCTCTTGATTGAACTTGTTCGATTGCTTGAATCTGCTCGTATCTATACGTTATAATTGCATTTTCATTCACCTTTTAAAAACCATAAAAATAGTACATTTATTTATTTCTCTCTCATCACATAACATAGCATTATTTCTTGTATTAAAATTATTTTGAAAATTCATGCATCATATTTATTTTATTAATTAATTACATCTCTCACATTTAAAAACCAATAAAAATCTGAAAAATAAAAAACTCTAAAAAATCCCCCTAAAACATATAGCACCTAATTTATCTAAAATTTAACCTAAGGAGATAGTTGCCTTCCTTAGTTCGACCTTGGGCTTGCCCAAGTAAATAAAAATTGACCGCTCGTACATTAATAGATAATTACTAAATTAAGTGATTTTCGACCAATCCGTAGTTTCTCAACTACACCGCAACTTAATTCCAAATAATTAGCAAGGGCTTCTAAGGGTTTTCAATCGTTGCTTCAGTTCACTCTATTTCTCGATCACGAGAAGGGGGAAGAGGATAGGAGAAATGCTCGTGCAAAGGCGGATAGACATGAATGAGGGAAGAACCATCTCTTGATTGTATCATAGAGAGGTGGAGATGACATATAAGCTGACAATGGTTAAAGAAAGAAGGTGCGCTAACAAATCAACACGACGTAAACAACTGCTCGGGGAAGATGATGAATATGCATCGTTGGATCATGAGATCCAACGGCCTTGATGAGGCGGGAGTATTGTGAGTTGAGACGGCTTGATCTTTTTATTAAATGACTCCAGGAGAAGTGGGGATGATGGGATCGAGATCGTCTAGTTTATAGATCGGATGATTGGGACTAAAGTAGAAGAGAGTAAAGAGCTAGACCGCACGATGCAACCTCAAACGGCCACATGGCCCAACAAAGTAAAAGATAAAATTAAATAAAAGATAAATAAAATAACTAGCTAATGGTGTAAAATAAAAAAGTGTTCAGAGTGAAAGTTATATCCTTTTGAGATCTACAACTTTCACGCAGAGCTCAAAACTAAAAAAATACAATATATACACAGTCTATTATTTTTTAAGCATTTTTATGGATATGAAAATACTTAATTTATTTGTTTTGCTATTTTTTATTTTTGAATATGAAATATGTGCAATATATTTTTACATATCACTCTATTTTTATGGTGTTTTTATATCAAAATAACACATAAAATACTAATAACAATCAACACAACACTATAGTATTTAAAAATTTATTTATTTAGGAAATTATCCTTATTTATTTGCAAAGTGTCATAAGTTAATTGTATTAATTAACTATTAAATTGATTGAATATTAGAAGATATATGGTTAAATGATAAGAATAAAGTTGATGAATATGAGATTCATCGCCTATAAGTGACATGTTAGTTGATTCTCTAACCAAGGAATACATGAGTCGAGGAAAAGGCTTTTGTGAGTAATGAACCTCACTATAGAAATCTCTATAAATTACATGAATAGTGAGAGTGTAAATGCTTTGACCACTTTGGTCTAGTGGGAGATGTTAGATCGAGTCTCGTGGAATGACCGAGTGGTCAAATCGTCATTGGCGGTTGCGCAACACCAGGTCTCACAGAGTCCCTAGCTTGCAAGTGCGTGAAGGAAGGGGTGGGCGTTGCCGAGGGTTTATGCCCTATAAAATCCTCCCACACCGAGGGCAATGAAACCATCAATAGAACCTCACTCTATGAGAGCCCCCTTCTAATCCACCACTCGTATCCACCTCTCATTCTTTCTCTCTCTCTCAAGGCGGTGTTGTACCTCAATACAAAACTCTACACTTCCTTTTCACCTCCTTTCATGATGGACAATCAATCCATTAATAACCTCAAAATGTCGAAGATGAAGTCACATGATGGAACGATTTATCCCTTGAGTTTTTGCCATCATTATTGGCAAAAGATGTTGGTCATTGCATGCAACAATGAGGCAACAAACACATACTTTTCTATTTTTAGACTGGTTTGTCTGTAGATTGGTTTAGGACCTTGGCCACCAATCCATCAACGCTTACGAGGGACTAACATAGAATTTTGTAGCACACTTTTTCCTAAGTGCTCATACTAAAGACAATCACCATATTTTGCATATTGTCAAGAAGGGGCACAAGAGACCTTGAGAGTATTCACAAAACATTTTAAAGAGTTGTATATGAAGTAAATTTGTCTCTTTGACAACTTTTCCATCAAAGCTCTTATGCAAGGAATAAATGACGGAAAGACCTTTAACTCCGTCCATGATGTAAAACCAAGACATATGGTCAAGGTCTAGGTTGGAGATGGATTAACCATCTAAAACGGAGAATCCATCCTAGCGCAAAAAAGAAAAAGCACCACACTGCTTCTTCTAGGCCCACTAACAAAGCATTAACCTCAAACAAGAAGGAAGTCCAATCCGTAGAAAATGCAAAAGTCCAGACATAAATTCATAAGAGAAAATGGACAAAAAAACTCGTGGCATGTTTAATGAATATACTATGTTCATTTTCTATGATTGACATGATTTTGCAGAGGTGTTAGTTATTGGAGCTCATGGGATCCGAAGACCTCCTCACTAAAAAAAGAATAAACTAGCGCTCCATATTGTGACTTTCACAAAGGGTGGGAACATAAAAAGAAATGGACTATAAAACCTAATATAACTCTAATTCATTGCAATAATAGACCCAACTTGAGTGAAATCCAACCTCTTCTTACGTGTGGTTCATTATATCATGACCCTAATGTATGTACATTCTATGAGACACATAACGTTGAATTAGAATTGCAAGTACAGATAACAAGTGTAACTTATATTAAGAGAGGAAGCCTTGTATCTATTGAACAACTAACATCAGAATCAACACCTCAAATCTTTTCCCAATACCTAATTCTAGTTAGTGTGACCCAAATTTATCAACAACTCCAAAGAAACCATCTAACCTTATATCCTGAGTCAAAACCTGTTCCCTACCCATACCAATCATCACGTACCTAATCAACAAACTTAGGATCATCTTTTAACTAAGTAAACCTCATCGATTTACTGGTTCTCCTCATTCCTTAATCTTCCCTAAACCCAACCAGAAGCAAATATCCTTAATTATCTTACTTACCAAATATAGCCTAGGATTAGTTGACCCTACCACCCTTCAAACTCTAATTAGCTCCAACTCTATCTTACCCTAGTTAGGGACTAATTTTAGATTGGAAGACAATAAAGAAACCCTAAGAGAACTAAATTAACTTTTGGTATAAGTTCAACGAACTTAGATACCTTACTAGTAAGTTGTATCAAAATATGAATACAATGCAACCTAAAATTCACCAATATGTCCAAAAGGTAGCTAGTGAACTGATCCCGTTAAGCATGAAAACTGAGGTTAATTAACCCATGAACTATTCAAGTAGTTAGTTCAAATCCAATTCAAAGCTCAGTTGAGCTTGAATGGACCACCCACCCACTCACACACGTTCAATTGAACAAGTTTTGTTCATCTCTTTATACTACCACTATCGATCACTTGATCAATGGACAATACATGTCTATGCCCTTTCGACCTTATTTCCTGATCATTACCATTCAAACCATAAGTGAGAACACATAGCCAACTGTCTTAAGAAGAAAATGTTTGCTAACCTTGGTATTTTCATCAAAGGAAAACAAAAAATATGAACTGCATACATGGATATGGGGTATAAAGATTCACATGCAATCTAAGAAAGGTTGATTCAAAGAAGCACATCTTCATTATTTGTCGTGTTAGAGATACATGTTAGTGAGATTTTCATACTCTTTGTAGAAAATATTATGCTGATTAATAGGTTGATATACGGACACACACACAACAACAACACCAATAACAATAAAGCTTTTTCCCACAATTAAGTAGGGTCAACTATATGGATTCTTCGCCTCCATTCAGATTGATCTTGGTTCAATATCAGGCTTATATCCAAAAAACTAGATACCTTTGTATAGTCTCTTTCCAACACTTCTTGGACCATCCTCGCCCTCTCTTAGCCGACTCAACATCTCAACACTCGCATCTCCTAACTGATGCATCAACCGATCTTCTTTGCAAACGACCAGACCATCTTAAGTGGTTTTCTCGCATCTTATCCTCGATCAGAGCTATACCAACTTTCTTTCTGATTGCATCATTCTGAATCCGATCTTTACGTGTGTGTGTGTGTGTGTCCATACATCCACCTTAGCATTTTCATTTCTGCTACAACCATTCTCTGCACATGTCTATGGTTTACAGGCTGACACTTAGATCCATAGAGCATAGTATGTCTCACAGCTGCTTTGTAAAACTCTTATGTATATAGCGAAACCGACTCTTATATGAATCAATAGAATTTACCATTGCATGGTTTGATCTTGTATATTTGATGCATATGTGGCTAAACATTAATCGAATAAATTATTATACGGTATTGACATAATGTTGTAGTTGGATTGAATAAAAAAGGTTGTATGTAATTCGAATAAGAAGTTATTTTTTAAAAAGAAAGCAACAAGAATTCTAAGCAATATTTTATAATAGATTTTCATGTATAAAAATAATAAAAAAAATATAATTTTTAATTAGAATCTAGCATTAGAGATGTTGTGGGGTGGATAGGATGTTTTAAAAAATGGAAAACCATATATATTCCTACTAAATTCAATATCGGAAAAGCCTCCCAAAGCAAAATCTCCTTTAATGATACATCCAGGGGATAATGAATGTGGAAACATAGAATAGGATGCTAAAGAAGTTGGAAGAGCAAAACAAGCATATTGGTGGGGTACGAAGAGGAAGAATGGATATAAATGGCATCTTTTTTTATTTTTTGGGAGAATTTTAAATTTTGTTATTAAATTTAAGTCCTTACAGACATTGGAACTAATTTTGTAGAATATGCATGGATTAAGATGTCGCGGCATGCCATCGACATGCCAACAACACGCGTTATTTTCCCATATTTTTTGGCATCAATAACTCAGCCATGGCCCATGGCCGGTCCCAAGCCCGGGAAATAAGGAGGGTTGCGTTAGGGAGCCGACAACCAGCGTAAAACAGTCAGAGACAACTTCCTAAATAGTACCTTTTTTCTAAAAAAATACTATTTAAGAAGTTGCTTCATGACAGTCGGATCTTTTCAACAAGGATTTAAGCAAACATACAGATTTCGTTGGGACATTCCCTACTTGCGACGCGTTGCATCGCCCGAATGCAATGAAAAATTGGCAAGGACCACCACATCGCAGCCTGGATGTAGTTCAAAATTTGCAAGGGTTCTCGCATGAGGAACGCATGTGGGTAATTAAGCTAGTTCCGTTGCATCATCGTCCGGATGCAGTCCAAAATTTACAAGGGTCCTCGCATAATGGACGCATGCGAGTAAAGAAGTTAGTCCAAAAGAGATTACAACGGAGGTTTCGGATTGGTAGCTGGAATATTAGCACTTTAACTGGAAAGTTGATGGAGATAGTGGATACGATGGAAAGAAGGAAGATTCATATACTTTGTCTTCGAGAGACTAAATGGGTTGGAGAGAAAGCAAGGGAGATTGAGAAGACCGGCTTTAAACTTTGGTATTCAGGTAAAGATAAGGGTAGAAACAGTGTTGAAGTGGTTGTTCATAATGATTTGAAGGATTGTGTGGTTGAGGTGAAAAGATTCGGGGATCGAATTATTTTGCTAAAATTAGTGCTTGATGAAGAAATTCTGAATATCATCTCAATTTATGCACCGCAAATTGGTTTAGATGAAAGGACTAAACAAGTTTTTTCGGAGGATTTGGATAAGAGTCTACAAGGAATCCCACAAAGAGATATGATTTGCATCGGTGGAGATCTTAATGGACATGTGGAAAAGATGCTTTAGGGTATGCTAGCATCTCTTTGGCTACCTTTCGGATACAAGATGTTACTGCCTCCCACATCTCGTTTGCACTACTGCGTTGAGGAGAAGAGATAGGTTGTGTTGTAAAGACTGCAAAGCAATCCCAGGAGAGAGTTTGACAACCCAACATCGTTTGTTAGTCTTGGATGTACAAATGAAAGGATTGGTAAAAAAAAGGAGGGTTTCTAAGATAACTAGAACGAGATGGTGGAATCTTCAACTGAAGCAAGCGAACTTCGGGGAGAAGGTTTTAGAGGACTTATCTTGGGATTGTAGCAGTAGTGCAAACGAGATGTGGGAGGCAGTAACATCTTGTATCCGAAAGGTAGCCAAAGAGATGCTAGGCGAGTCAAAGGGAGGAGTTCCATGTCAAAAGGAAGCTTGGTGGTGGAGTGAAGGGGTGCAAGAGAAGCTAAAAATAAAAATAGCCTGCTTTAAAGCTATGTCTAAGGATAGAACAGAGGAAACTGTCACAAACTACAAAATAGCAAAGAAATAAGCAAAGAAGGCCGTAAGCGAAGCTAATTCAAAAGCTTATGAAGTTTTGTATAAAAATCTCGACTCTAAGGAGGGACAAAAGGATATATTCAGGTTGGCCAAAGCAAGAAAAAGAAAAACCAAAGACCTTTCTCAAGTGAGATACATTAAGGATGACGAAGGTCATGTGTTTGTTACTCATAAGAATATAAAGACTAGATGGGAGCAGTACTTCCATAAACTTTTCATTAGGGAAGGAAATAGAGATATCACTTTGGGTGATCTAGCTTGTAGTGAAAGTTACTTGAATCGTGCATGCTATAGACGGATACAGAGAAAGGAAGTAGAGGAGGCTTTGAAGGTTATGAGACCTTTAAAAGGTGTAGGACCGGATGACATCCCTGTAGAAGTATGGAGAGTTTTAAGTGAGCGTTGTTTGGCTTGGCTTACGAATCTATTCAATGTTATTTGGCGAAGCAAGAAAATGCCTGAAGATTGGAGGAGGAGTATCGTGGTGCATCTTTATAAGAATAAACGAGACATTCAAAATTGTTCAAATTATACAGGTATCAAGTTGATGTATCACACTATAAAAATTTGGGAACGTGTGATCGAAAGAAGGTTGAGGTAAATTTCCAATGTAAAAGAAAACCAATACGGATTCATGCCAGTTCGCTCAACGACTGAAGCCATCCATTTGCTGAGGAGAACAATGGAGATTTATAGAGCTAAAAGGAAGAACCTCCCCATGATCTTTATTTATTTGGAGAAGGCTTATGATTCTGTCCCACGAGAGATATTGTGCAGAGTGTTGGAGAAGAGACAAATACCTGTCCTATACATTAACCTCACAAAGAACATGCATGATAGGGCTTTATCTTGTGTAAGGACCCCGTTTGGGAAGACTGGATATTTTGACATCAACATTGATTTACATCAAGGTTCTGCTTTGAGTCCATTCTTTTTACTTTGATTATGGATGAGTTGACCAGTCACATTCAGGATGAGTTACCTTGGTGTATGTTATTTGCTGATGATATTGTGTTAATTGACGAGACTAGAGATGGAGTAAACGAGAAGCTTGAGGTCTGGAGACATGAGTTGGAGACTAAATGATTTCGTATAAGTAGGTCTAAGACGGAATATATGGAGTGCACCTTTGATGGAAGCAATGGTGAAGGAATTGAGGTGAAGATTGGTGACGATAACATTCAGAAGAGAGATTCCTTTAGATATCTGGGATCTATTCTGCAACATGATAGGGAAATTGATGGAGATGTTACTAATAGAATAAATGCAGGCTGGCTAAAGTGGAGAGGAGCCTCCGATGTTCTCTGTAATAAGAAAATTCCTTTAAAGATTAAAGGAAAGTTTTACAAAGCAGCCGTGAGACCTGCTATGCTTTTATGGATCTGAATATTGGCCTGTGAACCATAGACATGTGCAGAGAATGCATGTAGCAGAAATGAAAATGCTAAGGTGGATGTGTGGACACACACATAAAGATCGGATTTGGACTGATGCAATCAGAAAGAAAGTTGGTGTAGCTTTGATCGAGGACAAAGATGCGAGAAAATCGCTTAAGATGGTTTGGACATTTGCAAAGAAAATCAGCTAATGCACCAGTTAGGAGATGCGAGTGTTGGGATGTTGAGCCGGCTAAGAGAGGACGAGGACGGCCCAAGAAGTGTTGGAAAGAGACCATACGAAGGGATCTTAGTTTTGTGGATATAAGCCTGGGATTGGTCCAAGATAGATCTGAATGGAGGCGAAGAATCTACGTAGCCGACCCTACTTAATTTTGGGAAAAGTCTTTGTTGTTGTTGTTGTTGTTTTGGCATCAATATGGATGGAGTGCTCCCTTCCACATGCTGATGATATGTAGATCGAATGTAGATTACTTCGATGACATAAGTGAAATTAAAGGGGGTATTTTTTATGTACTCCTAATGGCGATACACGAAAGCATGTCACTATTACGGACATGCCTAAAACTTAGAGTTATCAAGAGCTCTTTTGAACTTTCATCTTCAATTTTTAGGTGAATGTTCGATTTTTTATTTATATGATGCAGCATTCTACTTTTATTGCTATTCATTTCTTGTTAAATAAATCTAATAATTTAAAAAGATATTTTCTAAATATATAAAAAATTGTATAATGTGTTTATTATAACGAATGCTGATATAATAAATGTACATGACTTTATCACATATCGTCATTCCTTAATCCTCAAATAAAATATGATATTTGAATTACATTATTTATATATTTAGAAACTAATAAGCATTCTTTTGAAATTAATTTATTTCAATAATCTTGGAGGCGATTTCGGGATTTCCTTGGCATGTGGACAACATGCCTTGGTATGCCTTTTCGAGATACCGACGAAATGACATAATTATCTAACACTTAAAACCTTACTTACTAGGACTATCATGATGTAGTTATGGAGATTTTAGCATTTTATATGGGTATACAGGTAACACTTGTTATCTTGTTTTGAGATAATAAAGGAGTAATTTACATTTTGGATCCTCATCTATGGGTTCGATCTCAAAATGGGTCTCCATCTTTAATTTGTAATGAATGTAGTCCCAAGTCCATTTGAAAAACAGAAAATCAATATGTCGTTTGGGAAATTTGGATCACTTGATGAAAAGCCCTTGAAATCAAAAGGATTTCCAAAATCCTTTCCCCTTCTATCTCTCCTATCATACCCGATCCCACCTTCTTTCTCGTCAGAAGAGAGTGGATAGAGGGGGTACTGCTGCATGGATGGAGCCCCGCAACCTCGTAGGTGCTGCAGTGCCAGAGGGGAGTGGGCGTTGCATAAAGGAGATGGGGTGTTGCATGAAGGGGAGGGCGTCTCGCGGTGCACCTGTGTGGGAGGGGAGCTCTCGTTGGAGGTTGAATTATCATCCACTTGGGCATCAGAGGAGAGCGCTCGACCAAGAAAGGAGGTGGGTGGATTAGGACATCGTGGGTAGGTACACGAGTCTTGAGAGAGGGTCGGGTATGGTAGGAGAATAGAAGGGATTCAGAAATCCTTTTGATTTCAAAAGTTTTTTCATCAAGTGACAGAAATTTCCCAACGACATTTGCTTTTTTCAAACTAACTTGGGACCTATTCCTTAAAAATTAGGGATTTTTACTCGACATACCCTATAAACTTTGCCAATTACCTCTACGACCTTTTTCACATTGTAATTACCCCGTCGACTAAATTACCCAAGCAGGATTCATAGGGTAAGATTTGACAAGTTTACGGGGTTGAGGAGGAAATTATGTTGTTTTAAAGGTCGTGAAGGTAATTGACAAAGTTTATAAGGTCTGACGGGTAAAAATTAAAGATGAAGACTATTCCGAGATTGGACCCATATAAGGGACCCGCGTTATAAATTACCTAATAAAAAAGTCGAGAATCTTGGGTGCGGACGTGTGCACTAATCTGCAGGGAGAAAACGTACGCGTCACCACGAATTCAAAGAACGGCGCGACCGCTGCCCTCGGTTTCCCAGCCATTCCTATCTCCGCTTTCCCACACGCCGTCATCGATCAGCTCGTAGCGATGGGTGTCCGCAGCACTCTCAGCCCCGAGCAGCTCCACTTCTTCCACACCAACGGTACCCCCATCAATCTCTTTTTCTCCTCCTCCTCCTCGATTCTACGGTGTCATGTTCGTTTCCACGGATCAAGCAGGTTACTTGGTGATCGAGTCCTTCGCCAGCGACGAGGAGATCGGGGAACTCATGGGGAGGATGGATCAGCTTCTTCAGGGATTCGACGGGTCCACCTCTTCCATCTTCTCCGCCACGAATCAGGTACCTCTGAGTTCGATTCCAGGTGTAGGTCTTTTGCTGTTTCTGGATAGGTATTGCGATGGCTATGTGTTTTTGGGCGCGCTCAAGATTTTAAAATATTAACTTTTGCTTAATGGGTTATTTTTAGAGATCTGATTTTTCAATATATCAATCGATGAAATGCAGCAAACGCGAAGGTCATCGCGTAGTGCTTCTGACGTGTTTGGATTCTCACTGAAAATACCAAAAAATTAAATTAGACAGTAACTGGCAACTTTGTTTCAGGATGTCCAGTGTTGAGGTGATTGTCCTAGAAGCTGAGAAAACTTAGAATGAGGTCCTTAGTATATTATGTAACTTACTCCCTAGTTGATGCAATCAGTCATTTGTATTCGTCTTTGTTCTGTGTAGTTTGTTAGAAAATAAACATGCGGAAGGGAACAACATGGAAAAAGATAAAGACGACTAAGAACAACGGGATTTAACGTGGAACCCTAATCTGTGAGGAGCGGGATGAAACCACGAGAGAAGTTCTCAAAGGGGCATGTTATGCATTGCATTTTCTCAATGATTACAGGAGGTCTGGGGTCCCTTATATAGCCTCTCCAGAGCCTCCAAGTCCCACCACTGGTCGATGTGGGACTAAACATGTGGATGGGGTAAATAGATCTTCTTCAGGATCCATTTACCCTGCTACACCTCATATGGTGCATAACCAAATACTCCAACACTCCCCCTCAAGCTGGAGCATGCAATGCTCAGCTTGGACAAACAGAAAGAAACTCAACTCACGCTGCAAGATACTACGGACAATATCAACCCAACACGCACAACTGTCGGCTGCTGTCGAGGACGTTGCTTCTCATGCCTTGCAGGTGAGGAGGACGAACAGGCTGGAGTGTGAGTCTGCTGAATCTCCTCGTCGGAGAGCATGTGCTCTGAACTATGCCTGTCAGAGTCGCTGCAACTGGAAATGAGTCTCCTCGTCGGAGTACTCTGGCCCGCCACAATAATGTGGACAACTGCTCCATCTCTGAAAAGGGCCGAATTGAAAAAGAGGTCGTGGCTGTGCAATCCTCGTTGGGGTCCACGGTCGCTGGAGAATGGAGTCTGAAATAAGTCTCCTCTTCGGAGAACTGGGTCTCTCTCATCTGACACAAAGAATGGTACACTACTCTGGTGTCCCTATGATACCACATGAAAACCCTTGCCAACATGACATAGGGAATGATCCTCTGCTTTGGAGTCCCTATGGCTCACATAAAAACTCTAGCCGAAACAATAAGAAGAATAATGGGGACCATGAACAAATGATGGCAAACACTGCATATCTGAAAAGACCGCAATTAAGTGTGTGTCTGAAACTAACTCGGAAATCATGATCATCGAGTCTGAAATCTGCTGTAGAGTCTGGAAAATCTGAACTGGCTTGGAGTCTGGATCTAGAGAATCTGAATAGACCTATGACTTTGCATATACTCCCCCTTTCTCCCATACTTGTCGGAAAATTGACATCGATCAAGTTGGAAGAATACAACAATGATGGGGGATGAACAAACCAAAATAAGCCATAATCATTTTTTTAAACAAAGCCGTTCATCATCATCCTTTTTTTTAAACAAATAAGCTGTTGAATTTTTTTCGGTTTTCCATCCCATTTTTTGACTTTATCGTACTGCTTTTTAATTTATACGCACCTTTTTCTTTTCTTTTTTTTGAAATCTCTCCCCTTTTTTATCAACCGTAGCCCTCCTTTTTTTTGTTTCCTCTTTTTAAAAATCAATTCCTCCCCCTTTTTTTTAACCGTACATGACCCATGGCATATATGGGTTCCCTGCGAACCCTTTTGCTTTGTCAAAGCCGCCACCCTCCCGCTAGGGCTCGGAGATACAACGTGCACGCGGGAGATGCCGACAAAGAGAGCGGGGGTGAGGCACGCCGTCGAGGGCCCTTCTTGGTGAGATATGGGGATGCTGCGAGGGCAGCGATGGGCTGCGCAAGAGCTCGTCCCAGCCTGGAGCACTGCTGGGAGTGTGCGATGGGGCGAGCGACGGGTCTTAGGGCTCCACCTGAGCCTGAGAGCACTGCTTGGGAGCACGGAGCAGCCGCGTCGCTCGAGAAGGTCTGTCTGGGACGAGGGCTCGTCGGGGTCGCGCGCATAAGTTGTATGCGTTTGGGGCGGCGCACTGGTGGTGGTTCCTCGACCGCAGAAACTCCACCGCTTTATATATGGTGCATGACCTGAATCGCCGCGAGGGAGGATCGGGGGCCGCTGCCAAGGGCATCTTCGACTGCTGCTAGGGTTTTCATCGAACCCTGGAGTAGGCGCCATATGAGGTGTAGCAGGGTAAATGGATCCTGGAGTAGGGTTTGCGTTGGACTGAAACCCGTGGCGGCTAGGGCTTCGCCGCATCGGGCTGTGAGAACATACTCGTGCTGAGGTCGACTACGACCCTCTTGTTGAGGAGGAAATTCGCTGCGCAAAGATTACGCTATCCTGGAGAGAGCAAGGCCTTAAAAGTCGGATTTCGGTTTCGTTTCGGTGAGGGACCGAAACGAAATTTCGGTCGAATTTCGGTCGAAATTCGACCGAAATTTCGGTCATTTCGGTGGCTTTTTGAACTAGACCCCCCCCCAAATTTCGACCGATATAGCCATTTCGGCCGAATTTCGGTAACCTACCGAAACCGAAATTCGACCGAAATTCGGCCGAATTTCGGCGAAATTTAAGGCCATGGGAGAGAGGCCTGGGCGCGAACAGAGATTAGGGTTCCAGAACGGAACCCTAGAACTTGGATCTTTTTTTTGACCAAAAATGAAGGGGGAGCCCTCCCAAGGCGGGAGTCACCACACCAACTCTTTCATTAATAACAAAGAGATATATCAGTTGGATATCCAGAAATTGTACAAAGCATTATAGTGCGCGAGCACATTCTCATAGTAAAACCGCTGACCCTTGAATGTGCTATCATTCCTGCCAGCCCAGATAGCCCAAAGAATAGAAAATGGCCTTGAGATGTCGTCCGTGGACCCAAGACCCACTGAGCGAATAGATCTCCAGAAGTGCTCCAAGCCGGATGCCTGAACCCAAAACAACCCCAATGATTCCCAAACCTGCATCGAAGATCTGCAGCCGAAGAAGATGTGCTTCACGTCCTCTAGAGACTCCTCGCATCTATCACAGTTCATGTTTGCCACGCCAAACAATCTTCCCCTCCTCACTTTGTCACACTGACGGTTTCTCCTTAGACACCAAAGGAACACCTTAACCCTAGGAGGAATCTTGGCCGCCCAAATCACCCTCATGTCCACACAGAGGTCTTCATCACGCCCCATACCCCCACCATACAGATTCCGATAGGCATTCTTCACAGAAAATCTCCCATTCGCCCACTCAAAATGGTCCGGCTCACCAGAAATCTCCCCCGAAGAGGGAATCTCCGACTGCAACCTCAAGAAATCACCCAGCCGCTGATCCGACAAAACCGAAAGAAACAAAGGGGTCCATGCCCCCGAGTCCGCCACCTCCGCCAGCCGTGCCCTCGTGTTAGCTGCTAAGGCCATCAGCCTTGGGAAGCGGTGCCCCAACACCACCTCCCCCGTCCAGTCATCCGGCCAAAACCTGAAGAGCTGCCCATTCTCCATCCTCGGTCGTAGAAAAGACCTGATCTCCGGAAGCACGGTTCGGATCCCCATACACAACGGAGACTCAAAAGACCTTCTCCCAGCCACCAACTCCCCAGTGACCCCATAAATCCTCCTCAAAAGCCTGGAAACCAGAGAGTCGGAGGAACCCCAAATCTGCACCACCCACTTGGCAAGCAAAGCTTTGTTCATCATCTCCACGTCCTCGACCCCAAGGCCCCCTCAGCAACCGGCCTAGCAAGATCCTCCCATGCAACCAGATGCATGCCCCTCTTCATCTGCCTCCCATCCGACCAAAAGAAAAACCTCATCAAAGCCTCCGCCTTCCTTCTAACCCCAACCGACATCAAACGCGTCGAGAAGAAAAAAACTGGAATGACAGAGAGAATGTGCTTCAGCTGGGTAAGTTTCCCACCCTTGGACAAAGTAGTCGCCTTCCAGCCATCCAACCGCTCCTCCGATCTCCGAATAACATTGTCCTAGTCCGACCTCCTCAACCTACCGTCAACCAGAGGCAACCCCAGATAGGAGATCGACAATCGCCCCAAGGGGCATCCCGTCCATCCAGCGAGCCTGCCGCTTTCCTCGTCATCCATCCCGAACAGAACCACCACCTACTTCAGCCTGTTGATCTGCAAACCCGAGAGGCACCCGAACATATCCACCAGAATAGCAGCATTGTGGTTCTGTTCCTCCGTCCCCCCAGAAAGATCAGCCTGTCGTCCGCATACTGCAACAAAGGTACTGAGATGTCCTCCAGCCGGAAGCCCTCGCACCAAACCTCCCCCACCGCACGCTGAAACAAGACCGCAAGGCAGTCAACCGCCAACACGAAAAGTAGAGAAGCCATATGCAGCCCTGACGAACTCCCATCTGCGGCTGAAACCACCCCCCTCCGGCCTGCCGTTGACCAGGATGGAGCTCGAGAAAGTAGTGACGCATCTCTTGATCCATTGAATCCACTCCTCCGGGAATCCCCTCCTCTGCAGCGAGACCCACAAGAACTTCCAACTGACACAGTCGTAGGCCTTGGTGTAGTCAATCTTCCAAACAGACCCTCTTTCCGGACCTCTTCCACTCAAGACTAATTTTCGAAGCCGTAACGATCCCATCCGCCATACATCGCCCCAGAATGAAGGCCGACCGCGCATGTAATACCACAGAACCCAGAACAACCTTAAGCCTGCTCGCCAGCACCTTCGCGACAATGAGATAGATGCCATTAGAGATAGAGATAGGCATGAAATCCCCCACCCCGATGGGGGCTCTTTCTTCGGCAGTAGAAAAATCGGAGCCTTGTTAACTTTCTCAAAACCCCTGTTGCCACACCGGAATTCATCCAAAACCTCCAAAATTTCGCCCTTCAGCAAGTCCCAAAACTCTCGATAAAAGGATATCGAAAAGCCATCATGTCCAGGAGCCCCGTCTGCATTCAAGCTCCAAACAGCCCTACGCACCTCCTCCTCCGAGATCTTAAAAAATCTTAAAATGAATCTCAAAATAAAAAAATCTCAGAATATTTGGATCTTAACAGCCCTGCGCACCTCCTCCTCCGAGATCTTAAGAACTTGGATCTTAAAAAAATCTCAAAATAATTTTTCATCTCCAACCATCTTCAATAACAAAATCGAATCTCGAATAGAATAAGTAGAAAACACAAAACTCCTCGAGAATCGACCCGCTCTGATACCATGTTAGAAAATAAACACGCGGAAGGGAACATAGAAAAAGATAAAGAAGACTAAGAACAACGTGATTTAACGTGGAACCCTACTCCGTGAGGAGCAGGATGAAACCACAGGAGAAGCCCTCAAAGGGGCATGCTATGCATTGCATTTTCTCAATAGTTACAGGAGGTCTGGGGCTCCTTATATAGCCTCTCCAGAGCCTCCAAGTCCCACCACTGGTCGATGTGGGACTAAACATGTGGATGGGGTAAATGGATCTTCTCCAGGATCCATTTACCCTGCTACACCTCATATGGCACACAACCAAATACTCCAACATAGTTCTTTCTAGACTTAGAGATATAGCAACCATGATTGTGGATTTACCGATTTAATGAGAATATGATTGTAAGTCATTAGTGTTTATCTTAGGCTGAAGAGTTTCGGTTACCTTGTGTAGCATGAAGAAGACAACTGCTCTAGTATTTGATGAGCTTACTAAAATTTGTGTTGTATATTTAATTGTTTCCAAATGTGTTGAAACCAATAGGATGTTTTGCAAGTAGACTTATGAGGAGAGGCAATTGTGATGACCGGTGATACAGTGATATTTTGGGCCTGAGTATCTTTTAGTTTGGGTGGTTCAAGAAAGGAGAGTTTTTTGTTGCCACCATAATGAAGCCTTATGGTCTCAGATTTTTGAACTGCAGGAGACTCCATATGTTTTTTGAAGGGATGATACTTCATTTCCCTTTGTTGTGTATCAGGAATGTGCACCTGTGGGCATTGTACGAGCCGGAAACTTGTTAGATGCATCATTGAGCTGTTGCGAGATAAAGGGGCAGAGATCACAAAGGAGGTTGAAGCAGGGCGGTGGGGTTGGGGTTTAAGAACGTCACAACCAAAGCTTCTGGTTGCCCTTTTACATTGTTAGGTGTGTTAGAACAAGTCTCATGGAATGACCGAGTGGTCTAAACCGCGGACGGTGGTTGCACGAGGATCGGGTCTTCTGGGTGTGGGAAAGGGGCGGACGATGCGATGATATACACCCTATATATACCTCCACCGACAGGTGGAATAGATCATCGCATCTCGATCCATCCTCGCTTACTGGGAGCTTCTTTCTTACCACCCTAATCCCATCCCCACTATCTTGTTCTCTTTTGAAGCAACAAGTCACTGCGTACCTCGATCCTTGACTGGTATTAAAGCTCAAGCTTTGATCTCGATCGCAGCTTGCTTCCTCACTGTCGTCGATCCCACGAGTGACGATGCTGATTGTCTAAGTCCCGAATCCCCGGCGCTATATCTCTCTGCCTTGGGAAACCCTAACACAAAGAGGATAAACATAACAAGTTTATTTTATTTTATTCATCGGGGCCCGCTATAGGGTAGGCAGAGCACTCGTTTTTTGTGAAAAAGAGGGGAGGAGTGGGAACTTTTTTTTAACCTTTTTATTGTTATTCCTGCTTTAGCTCTAGATAATAAAAAAACAAAATCATCGTCCACCTGCTCCTTAAAAGAAAGGGACAATGTTTTTCTTATTATTGCTTAAACCAGAGTGGGTTTCTTTGTTTGCTTGTTGGATCTACAATTGTTAAAAGTTGCTTTTATATATGTTTTATAAAAAACATGGCATATTGCTTAGTCTATTAAAATTAATAGGGGAAGAAGGTTGTTTTTTTAAAATAAAAGCTTTACATAATCAAGTGGTTATATACTCTTATAAAGTTTCTCTATTGATTAGAAAAAGGGAAAGGACAGTAGGGCTGTGGTGTTTGGTCTTGTTTTTTTATTAAGTCTAGTCGCAGTTTTCCTTATTCAAATCAGTTTTTTTTGAAAATATAGGGTCTTCTGACAAAAAGTACCTTTTTTAAATAAAAAAGGGTAAAAGCAATCCTTGTTAATTTAAATCAAAAGTTTTTTATACCTTCTTTAATTATTATTAATTAAAAGTGTTTCTTGTTGTACTTTTTTTTGATCTTATGTTAATGAATTGCCATTAAATTAATTTATATCCTTTGTTAAATTTCTTTTTGTTGCGTACTTGTTAAGTTTCCTCTTTGATGAAAGAAAGAAATTTGTTGTTTTTTAATAGCTCACACTTTTAATAATTATTTATTAGTTAATAATATTGCTTTCTGAGATTCGTTCAAAAAAGTTTTTGAGCATTATTGCTAAAGTAATAATTTCGTTGATCATTAAATTGAATCTTTGACATATTGATTTTTTTAATTGTTTAAAAAAATAATTAAACATGATGGGGAAATTGATGGAGATGTTACTAATAGAATAAATGCAGGCTGGCTAAAGTGGAGAGGAGCCTCTGATGTTTTTCGTGATAAGAAAATTCCTTTAAAAGTTAAAGGAAAGTTTTACAAAGCAGCCGTGAGACCTGCTATGCTCTATGGATCTGAATGTTGGCCTGTGAACCATAGACATGTGCAGAGAATGGCTATAGCAAAAATGAAAACGCTAAGTTGGATGTGTGGACACATACACACACACACACGTAAAAATCAGATTCGGAGTGATGTAATCAGAACGAAAGTTGGTGTAGCTATGGTCGAGGATAAGATGCGAGAAAACCGCTTAAGATGGTTTGATCATTTGCTAAGAAGGTCAGTTGATGCACCAATTAGGAGATGCGAGTGTTGGGATGTTAAGCTGGCTAAGAGAGGGCGAGGATGGCTCAAGAAGCGTTGGAAAGAGACTATACGAAGGGATCTTAGTTTTTTGGATATAAGCCCGAGATTGACCCAAGATAAATCTGAGTGGAGGCGAAGAATCCATGTAGCCGACCCTACTTGTGGGAAAAATCTTTGTTGTTTAAAAAAAATTAAATTGCATAAAGTCATACAAGTCTTATATTTGTCTAACTTGATAAAAAATGAGAAGTGATACTATTGCCACCGAGATGGGAAAAATTGAGTACCTTAATTGCACTAATTATGGACCGTGGAGTAGAAAGATCTACTTTGGCTTGCTACATGATAGCATCCCTTCGATCATAAATAAATTCGGTCCTATTTTATTCTAGAAAATCCAACTATGAAAGAAATTAGATCCCGAGAACAATGGGAGAAGATTGATAATGGGACTAGAAATTTTATGCTAACTCACATGGAATTGAATCTAATTTGGATTTTTGAAACCTGTAAGCCAATGTATGAGTTCTGGACCGCAATTAAGGAGAAATATCATTCCAATTTGGAAGTGAGCGTATAATTTCTTCTACATAAGTATAACTTGTGTAGAATTAAGGAATGTGAAAGCATCCTCAAGAACGTGATAAGACGATCATAATGATCAAGGACCTAGTGGCTGCTGAATGCACGATTCCGAAGAGGATGCAAATATCAACCATTTTAAGAATTCTCCCACTGTCATTCAACAAGGTTGCCACATCTCTGAGGATGAATAACAACATCAAGTTTGTGACTGATCTACCTGTACTGTTGGCAATTGAGCAAGACCTCTCGAAGCAAAGATCGAAAGTTGAGATCTTTGAGGTCAAGGAAGAAGAAGCAAATGTGGTGCAGACAAAAAGAAGACTATGACCTTCTAAAGCGAATTTCATGGGAAAAGTCCATACGACTCATTCTACGGTTGCGGCAAATATTATCATTTTTAGGTTAATTGGCCCAACAAGAAGAAGCTGAGAAATTCTAAAGCGTCTGAAAATAAAGGTAAGAAGAATTTGAATTCGTGTTGTCGTGGAGTGCAACTCTGCGGTTACGAACTTTGATGGGTGGTGGATTGACTCTGGTGCAACACACCACATTGCCAAGACAAAGGAGGGACTAGGGGATGTCATGGAGCTGAAGAAAAGAGAGCAGAGAATCTTCATGGTGAACAACACCTACTTGGATGTTGAAAGTGTTGGGCTATACATGCTTGTCTTGTATAATGGTACTTTAGGATGTACTATATGCCCAGTAATATATTGGAACCTTGTATCTTTCCAGTTCTGCTCAAGAAAGATTTTGGAGTCCATTTTTATAATAAACATGTATCCATAAGAAAGAATAATGTCTATGACATGGGAAAATTTGTATTCGAGCATGACCTATTTTGTATTCTTGTAATAAGTTGTAGTGAATCAATCAATGTGATTTATAAGTACTTTTTATGCTATTTATCGGATTATGATTTATGACACATGAGACTGGATCATTCAGGAAACTCCAAAATAGATCAGCTGATTAAATATGATAGTTTACCTAAGATTACGAGTGTAATGACATTGCCATGTGAACATTGTCTGATGACGACTAACATGACGAGAAAATCGTTCTCGATGGGAATTCGATCAAAGGAATTATTAGGTTTGATCCATTCAGACATGTATAGACTATTGAGTATCAGTACACATGGAAACAAGGAATACTTCATAAAATTCATTGATGATTAATCTAAGTTCTCTTATGTTTATATCTTAAGAATAAAGGTAGAAGCCTTTGAAACTTTTAAGAGATACAAGACAGAAGTAGAGACAAAATTCGGAAAATCAAGTAATACCCTTTGGACTGATAGATGTGAAGAATATATCTCAAAGGAGTTTGAGGAGTATTGTATTCAAGCATGCATTTGTAGGAAGAGTACGATGCCTTATACACCATAATAAAATGGTGTAGCTGAAAGAAAGAATAAAACATTGATGAATACAGTAAGGTGTATGTTGTCATACTTAGGTCTCTCAAAAAATTTTTGGGGAGTAGTGTGGACCGCTAACTACATACATAATAGGGTTCCCGCCAAGTTTGTATAATCAATGCCATATGAAATTTGGAATGACTGGATACCTGAGTTGAGTCATCTCCGGAAATGGGGATGTGTTGCACATGTCTTGGTAGTGAATCAACTTAAGGACAAGCTAGACTTCAAGATATTAAAGTGCAAATTTGTTGGATATAGTGAACATTCTAAAGGATATATGTTCTTTTGTAAATCAATCAGTCCAATCGAAAGTCATGATGAAGCCTTTCTTGTAATTCATCAAGAAAAGGAGCATGAAGTAGATGAATGAGATCTTCTGATTGTCCTACAAGACAATGAAGACGACTTGGAGACAATGTTCAGGAAGACGCTATGTAGTATTCAATCGGAGGGGTCACCGTATAGGGAGTATGCGGTATGCGGGAGAGTATGCGAGGAGTATGTGTTTTTATGCAGTTTTGTATTTTTATTATTAACAAATATAAATAAATATTTAATAATATGTTAGTATCCTCAATCGGGAGAGTATGTGGGGAGTATGCGATTTTATGGGGTTTTATATAGGAGAGTATGCGGTTTTATGTTATTATGCAGGTAAGGTTATTTGGGTTTAGGTTAAATAAAATTTTTTATTAGAAAAGCAGACGAGTAGGCGACTACATAGGGGGTATACTCGGCCAAGTATGCGGGTCAACCTGCATATATGGACGTTTGATCATACTCAGAGCGGTAAGGCTACAGAGTATGAGTATGCGTCCGAGTATGCGGTTTACTCAGCCGCTTTCCTGAACACTTCTTGGAGATAAGACACGAATTAATAGATGTTACTGATCATCCATATATAAAGAGTGAACATATGGTTAATGACAATCCTTTAGAGGAAGTGAATGTACCATGGAATTCACGAGTATAATCGACAACAAAAGACTCATAACATGACTCACATAGACGGATGATTACCATTTCTATGGACGTGAGGCGTCGTGTTACACTATAGACGCTGATGTAGCGGATTGTACAAATCCCATATCCTGTAATGAAGCAATGACTTCGAACGAGTCAGAATCATGGACAACAGTCATTAGGGATGAGTTGGACTTAATTGAGTGAAACGATGTATGGGAGTTTAGTGATTTACCAGAAGGTAGATAATCCATAGGATGTAAGTGAGTATTCAAGAAAAAGTATCGAGTTGATAGTTCCGTTGATAAATATAAAGCAAGATAAGTTGCCAAGGTTATACTCATCAAGCTGGAATAGACTTACAAGAAACCTACTTTCAGGTTGCTAATTTTGCATCAATACGAATGATCTTAGATTTAGTCGCATATACAGATTTGGAATTTATTTCAAATAGATGTGAAGATGACATTCCTTAAAGGAGAATTAAGAGATGATCTTTGTATGTGACAACCTGATGATTTTCAGGTGGAAGTGCACGAGAAAATAGTTTATAAGTTAAGAAAGTCATTGTATAGCTTAAAACAATCTTCAAGCAATAATATCTCAAATTTCATGAAAAATTTATCTAATTTGGATTTGTTGCAAATAAGTTGGATAATTGTATATAGAGGAGTGATCCTATTAGAGCAAAAATTTGTGAGAGCATGGGAGCATGCATTCTGGTCCACATGATTCAACCAGGAGAGAGAAGACCAGGAGAGAGAAGACAGGATCATGTGGTCAAGAATGCATGCTCTCATGCTCTCACATTTTTTTGCTCTCATAGGATCACTCCTCTTGTATATATGTCGTGAAGAGTGGGAGCAAGTTTGCTATCATGTCATTGTATGTGGATGCCATTCTACACACGGGTAATGACATAGGAATGTTCAATGAATTTAAAGAGAAATTGAGTTGTGAATTTAAGATGGATATAGGCGAAGCATCTTATGTGCATCCTTTGTTCTAGGAATTCAATTTACAAGAGACAAAGATTCAAGCCTTAGTCAAGAAAAATATTTGCATGCTGTATTGAAGAGATTTTGAATGCAGAATAACACTCCAGCTCCTATACTTGAAAAGGGACTCAGTAAGAGTCAATGTCCTGGAAAGGGGCAGAAATCTATAGAAGTTCCATGCACATGTGGTGGGAAGTCTGATGTATGCTATGACGTGCCTTCGACTCTAGTTGGCTTATCCCGTTAGCCTAGTTAGTTCAAAGTAATCCTGGACCAGCACATTGAGATGGTGTAAAGATGATTTTTTGATATCTGAAAGGGCTTGTACATCTAAAACTGCTGTATCGAACTGAATCACTTGAAGTAGTAGGATACTCCGATGTAGAATTTGGATGGGATGTGGATGATAGGAAATCTACATCACGTTACCTTTTCATGTTTGATGGAGCAACTGTTTCTTGGGGTATCAAGAAACAAGCATATATATCTAGACATACACAGGAGGGAGAATGCATTGCTTGTAGGCTAGCATGGTCACCACTCACGTGGTCTGGATTAAACGCTTTTTGAAAAACTTAACCTTGAATTGGCTAAAGGTTTAATTGAAATGTATTGTTATAATCAAGATGCAATAAGCTTGATCAATAATGAGGCTAATAGTTTAAACTAAGGGAAGCACATCGAAATCGAATATCTCTATATACAAGATATAATAGTAAAACAAGAAATTACTGTAATCTTTATACCTACAAGTCATATGTTAGCTGATTCTCTAACCAAGAGAATAAAAGCTAACACCTACATTAAACATGTTGGTTTAATGAGATTCAGTAATGCACGAGTCAAGGGAGAGATTTTCATGAGTAAGGAACCTCATTACCGACATCTATATACACTACACGAATAATGGAAGTGTAAAAGATTTGACTACTGTGTTCAAGTGCGAGATATTAGAACAAGTCTCGTGGAATGATCGAGTGGTCAAAACCATTGATGCCAATTGCGCCAATGTCGGGTCTGGTGGAGACCCTAACTGAAAGGATGCGGGAACAAGGTGGACGACGCGAGGTTGTACGTTGTATATTTACCCCCATTGGGAGGTGGAATGGATCATCGCATCTCGATCCATCCTCGCTCACTAGGAGCCCCATCCTAACTATTGAGAAAAAGAAATAAGAATTGTATTCCAAAGAACCCTAGGACCCTCTTATATAGAGGGAAAACCTGTGTAAATTACATAAGATAGAAGAAATAAATATAAACTGAGAAAATAATACATAAACATAATATCTCTACACTCCCCTAAAGATGGAGCATTGAAGTCAATTTTGCTATGCTTGGATGTGTACTTCTAAAAGGGTCCTCTGAGTAAGGTCTTGGGAAAATGTCTGCAGTTTGTTCCCCTTAGCTCACATGAGAAGTATAAATAAAGCCTTTCTAGACCATGTCCGTGTATAATGGCAATCTACTTTGATATGTTTAGTTCTTTCATGAAGACCTGGATTGTTTGCGATGAATACAACTGCCTTATTATCACTGTAATTGCATAGAAAGAGGTACACCAATATATAAGTTAGCTAAAACAGCTCGGATCCACATGATCTTTGTGTTCCCTTGTGCCATAGCTCTATAATCTCATTTGGCACTAGATTTGGCAACCACGGTCTGCTTCTTGTTTTTCCAGGGCACTAAAGAGCCACTGGCAAATACATCAAAGCCGGAGGTAGACATCATATCCTTAGGAGATCCTCCATAGTTTGCATCTGCACAAGCTGTGATAGTGAGCAGTGTTCATGAAATCGGTCTGTGCGGCTGCATATGCAGCCACCTTCATGCACCGCTTTCCTCAAGCGCAGCATTATGCGTTCCATGTGCATAAGCGGGCCGCTTATGCATATCATGCAGTCGCTTATGGGTATTGCTTATGTTTTTTTACTGCCGCGTTGTTTGCTATTACAATTTTTTACTGCTTCCATGCTAGTTGTTTTTGAAATAGTTATTTTTTTATATTGCTACAGTCATGGCCTCAAATTTCAGTGAGTTTCGGTTGAATTTATGTCGAATATTGATATTCTGTCGAAATCGAAATTCGACCGAAATGGCCGAACTGACCAAAATATGGGGGCCATGGTTAAAAAAAATGATCAAAATGATCGAAATTTCGGTTGAATTTTTATGAAATTCCACCGAAATTCTGTTTCAGTCAGTGACCGAAACTGATATTTATGACCTTGGCTACAGTTTTATTTAAATTCTTGAAATGGCTAATGTTATATTATTTAATATTGTTTTAAATATGCAAACACAGCTGGATTATATGGTGTATTTATAAATACAATTAGTTATACTTTAAACCATTTATATATGGTTAAATGTACTTATCATTCATAATGTTACACGATGATAATGTTACAAAATATGTTATTCTCTCACCATCATGCATGTTCTTATGATATGTTAGAAGATGATATTTTAGTTAATAAAATAGTAATGTTATTTGTGTTGATTTTTTGGTTTTGTTCTGGATAATTTAAAAAAATCTATAATATTTTTTGTATATATATATTTAAATTAAAAATTAGGAAATCGTGTAGAACCGCATATACCCCACATATGCCTCAGCATACCGCTTAATCACTATTCGGCAAGGCCTCAAATGTCGGATTTCGGTTTCGTTTCGGTAAGCCCAGAAAAGGAATTTCGGTGGAATTTCGGTGAAATGGCCGGAAATTGCGAAAACGACTTGAAAACTCATTTTTTTCAAAATTTAAGATTTGTAATGTTGTTTAATCAATAAAAGAGGCATAAATACAAGTTTTTTTGCTTATAATAAGATGTTATAATGTTCAGTACCTTGAAATAATGATTTTGGTCATCATATCAATGACCGTCCAGAGTGAAATTTCATATTTCAGTACACGGTTAAATTTTGGCATTCAATTTTTCTATCAATTCTCAAAAGAATAATAATACTTTTATTTAAAAATAAAACAAGACACACACACAAACACGAATATTTTAACATGTATGCCAAAATAAATGCATAGTAGAGCTTGTGATCGTAAAATGTATGTTATACGGGACTTGGAATTTGGAAACTTGGCTCTCCAAGACTTAAGTTAGGTTGTGAATTGTGACTTGTGAAGTTGTGAGATGGAATGAGAACATATACATTATATTTATTGGGTTTAAATAGGACCCTCAATGGCCTTATTTATTACAATGGTGATTGGAATAGTGGCTTATATTACAATGGTGGTTGAAATAGTGACCTATAAATTTCATTTAGTGACCAAATAGTACCTATGAATATCAATAAGTTGCCTAGGCATGACTTATGGTGACCTAGAACAATTTCAGTCGAAATGGACCGAAATTCCACCGAAATCCGAGAAATCTGTGAACAATTTCCACCGAAATGGACCGAAATGACCGAAATGACCGAAATTCGATCGAAATGTCGGCCGAAATCCTGGAAACAAATATTATACATGGTTTCGATATCGGTATCGCACGAAACCGAATTCCGACCGAATTTCGGTCGAAATTCGTCGAAATTAAGGCCATGCTATTCGGTGACCTGTCCGAATGCATATGCATACCACTTTCCTAAACCTTGATAGTGAGAGATGTCCCTTTTCTGAACAACAATCCTGTACATGGGGAAGACTTCAGGTTCCTCGAGATCATATGGACTACATCCATATGTACCTGTCGTAGCTGCTTCATAAACTGTTTAATGTGACTAACAACAAAGGAGATGTACGGCCTAGTGATGGTAACATTTAGAAGCGTTCTTGCCAATTCTTAGTATCTTCTCATGTCCGTCTCCTTGTATCTTCACCATATAGTCTCATGCTAGGATCCATAGGAGTAGTAGCAGGTCGACATCCAATCATGCCTGTCTCAACTAGCATATTTGTAACATATTTTCTTTGGATCATCACAAGGTGCTGTTGATTTCTAGCAAACTCTAACCTCAGAAAGTACCGTAGGGTGCCAAGATCCTTGGTAACAAACTGTCAGGCAAGAAATTCCTTTGCCTTATTAATCCCCTGCACATCATCTCATGTAACAAGGATATCATCAACATAGACCATAATAACGACCGTACCTCTGTGAGTCCTATGAACAACAATGAATGGTCTGCATTTGATCTCTTGAATACATGCTTCTCAATTAGGTCCGGGAGCTTTTGGAACCAGACTCTTAGATTTTGTTAAGGCCATAAATTGTCTTGTGAAGTCTATAAATCTATAGACACTCTCCCTCACTAGCAAACCCCGGAGGTTGCTGCATGTAGACTTCCTCATGAAGATCTCCATATAGAAATTTATTTTTGTCATCAAATTGAAATAAAATCACGTACCACAACTATGACAAGAAGAACTCGAAGTGTGGAGGGGCGAGCAACATGTGAGAATGTGTCCATATAGTCCGCCTCATAAGTCTGAGTAAACTTGCATGCAACCTATCTATCCTTGTAACGATCAAGACTTCCATCTGCATAATGTTTGGCAGTAAACACCCACTTGCAAGTTGCAACTGATAATAGACGCTCCAGAAGAAGCAGGGATCGAGCTCCATGTGTCATGCGACTGTAGCACGTCCATCTCCTTTTCTATGACAAGACGTCATCGACTATCTATTAAGGCCTCCTGATAAGTTCGTGGAATCTTCTCTGGAGAGAGGCCAAATGCAAATCTCCTGAAATCCCCTACAAGGCGATCAAAAGAAAATGGGAAGCAAGTAGATATGATGCACATGTACGCTTCTACTTTCAAAGTGTAATAGGAACATTGAGGTCATTAGGGACTCCCTCACTCTGCATGCCATCCTCCCGCAAAGGTTCCTGCTCAGACACATCTCCTCCCCAAGGTGAGCCTGATAGATATCTACACTCTAGCATGAGAGGGAGTCTTGAGATATTAGTTATCTTTCATATCTTTTACGTATTATTTATTTTCTTTGTCTTCTTCATGTAATTTGCCCAACATATTACTCTCATATATAAGAGAACCCTACGGCTTCATGAATAAACAATTTTCATTCTTTTCTATCCACATGTATCATGTGGAAAAAAAGAATGAATTGCATTATGAAAGATGTCATAGGGCTCTCTTATATAGAGATAACCCCTAACATGGAAAATTACATAGACAAAGGAAACATAAAATACATAATAAATAAGATGCGTTAAATATCTCTCTCAACAAATCTAATTCTCAGAATCAACTCACGGGTCTACGATTCATGGTTATTATTATCCTGCTATCCCGATTAAGTTTTTCTTGGATAGTGTTATCCAAGATTCCAGTGAATCCAATTCACAGAATCTACATTGAGCAGCAATACTGGGATATTCCTATCCGGTTATCACGACTTACTATCATTGATTGTGATATCTTGGATGATGCTATCCGTGAGTAGGGAGATCCCAATCATATTGTTTATCTAGCTTGTACAACGAACATGGACATATGGAGATATTAATACGGAGATAGTATATTCATGTAAAGTGGCATAATATCTGATTGAATCCACTATTAGGTTTAGTGGCTGCCTACGCCGCTAATTAGCCAGCTATTTCAGATTGATGTCCAAACCATTTAGCTATTTCAGATTGATGTCTAAACCATTTAGTTATTTCAGATTGATGTCCAAACGATTATGTTCATAAACTGATAGTTAATCTAATCAAATCTCATTCAACTTATCTTTAAGTGGAGCACTAAAATCCTTCATGTTACGTTATTCAGTCATAGTGAAAGAGTCCTAGAATACGTTCTTTTATGATCGCACCAACCTCGAGTATTCTAAATTCTCATGCATCCTACGTATTGGAAGATCTAGATAACTGGAAGGATGTGTTCCCACAATTTTTATCTCCAGGCAAGATTAAGTAGAAAATATCTCATTTAACTATAGTGTGACAATATCAATCATTTGCTTTTCAAAAGAGTAAATTGATATTCTTGATTTTGTATTTTGTTTCTAAAACAGGATGATCACACATGAAATCCTTTTACTTTAATGTTGAAGTGAACTCTGTCTCTCGGTTTATCATATATAAGCTTATATGATTTTTTGAGAGATTATGTATCTCATTTGGCCATAGGATGACAATAACAATCATTTGCTTTTCAAAAGAATATATTGATATTCTTGAGTGGGTATCTTGTTTCCAAAATAAGATGATCACAAATGGAATTCTTTTACCTTAATACCTCATGCGTGAGCTCCGTCTCCTGGTTTATCATTTAAAAACCTATATGATTTTTTTGAGAGATCATATATCTAATACATCTTTATGTGTACACATTCTCGTCTATATATAGACCTTGCTAGGCCATCAATTTAGCTGTTTGCAAAATGTAAATACTTAGATATATAAATATATTTATGAATCTCCAATTAAAGGATAATTGCCTGTCTCATGATATTCTAACGTACAAGATTTCATCTATCTCGATCTCGTCAAGTTAATTCTTTAACTTGATTAATTCAACAACCCCGAACCTTTATTCTTAGGCAGAGTGTTGATATGTATTGAATCCTAACCATCTGACCCAAGTTGAAGAACCGTCTGTGCCCCTTTCTGCATACCATACTCCAACCAAAAGGGGGTCTCGCTTGTATTCGGGTATTTCTATTAACTATTTTATTTCTATTTGGGTATATGAATATGTTTGTATCAATGATTCGCCTGTAAGGGAGTAGTACATAAACTCTCCTAGGGTTAGTGCTTTTTGTACCATCTATACTTCTTCTGCACATAGTGAAAATTGATCACCGCCGCCTATGGATAATAGCTCAGTTACGGGTGAACCTTGTGAATCGTATGTCTTCGAGCTTGCTTGATTGATCGTTTGTGCGTGTTTTGCTTCTTCAATTAGCAACAAACTGTTATCAGAGCATCAACTTCCATTAGGATCATCAAACAAGATGGTGTCGCACAATCTCAAGATCGAGAACTTCACATGGAGGAATGGATTTAGTCTATTGAGGTCTAGATTCGTGCCTTTCTGAAGCAGTGGGGCATCTGGGCGTCGTTGGACCAAGGGAGGGCGAAGGCGCTCGAGCCTCGAACCCTCTGAGTTGATTGTGCAGGAATAGAAGGCACACTCGAAGATTATGCTGTGTTTGATGAAAGAGATTATCGCGGAGGTCATTGATAAGATGTCTGCGGTCGATTTACGGTTCAACAACAACAACAAAACCTTTTCTTACAATTAAGTAGGGTCGGTTACATGGATTCTTCGCCTTCATTTAAATCTATCTTGGGTCAATCTCGAGCTTATATCCAAAAAACTAAGATCACTTCGTATAGTCTCTTTCTAACACTTCTTGGGCCAATCTTACCCTCTCTTAGCCGACTCAACATCCCAACACTTGCATCAACTGATCTTCTTTACAAATGACTAAACCATCTTAAGCGGTTTTCTCGCATCTTATCCTCGATCGGAGCTACACCGACTTTCTTTTTGATTGCATCATTCCAAATCCGATCTTTGCGTGCATGTCCACACATCCACCTTAGCATTTTCCTTTCTGCTACAACCATTCTCTGCACATGTCTATGGTTTAGAGGCCAACATTCAGATCCGTAGAGCATAGCAGGTCTCACGACTGCTTTTTAAAACTTTCCTTTAATTTTTAAAGTAATTTTCTTTTTTTTTGAGTAGAAATAGGGGGAGCCCTCCCAAGTCGGGAGTCACCACACCAAAATATTCATTAAATAACGGAAGGGTACATCAGTTAGAAATCCAGAAATTGTACACAGCATTACAGTGGGCAATGATATTTTCCCAATAGAACCGTTGCCCCTTGAAGATACAGTTATTTCTGCCTAGCCAGATAGCCCATAACGTGGCGAAGGGCTTGGAAACATCCCCGGAGGATCTAAGCCCCACCGATCGGATAGATCTCCAAAAAAGACCCAGACCGGAAGACTGGACCCAAGTGATCCCCAAAGCATCCCAAACCTGAGCCGACATTCTGCAACCGAAGAAAATGTGGTTTGTGTCCTCCACCTCCTCCTCACATCTGTCACATTGCAGATCTGCCACACCCAACATCCTCCCCTCCTCACCTTGTCGCAGAGACGGTTCCTCCTTAGGCAACAAAGAAACACCTTAACACGAGTAGGAATCTTGGCCGCCCAAATCACTTTCATATCCGCACGTAAGTCTTCATCAAGTATCACTTCTCCAGCTCTCAGCTTCCGGTAAGCCATCTTCTCCGAGAATTTGCCATCCGTCCAAAACGAAATGCTTCGGATCACCTGTCAACTCCCCAATAGAGGGAATCTCGGAAAGCAGACGCAAGAAGTCCCCCAACCTCTGATTCGAGAGATCGGAGTGAAACCTCGGAGCCCACGATCCCGAATCAACCACCTCCTGCACACACGCCCCTCTGTCAGCAGCCAAGGCCACCAGCCTAGGAAATCGAGTGGCCAGCGCCCCTTCCCCCGTCCAGTCATCCTGCCAGAAACATAACTGGCGCCCATTCCCCAGCTTCGGACGGAGAAAGTGCCCGAGCCCCGGAAGCACAACACGGATTCCCTTCCACAAAGGTGACTCATGACGTACCCTCGCCGCCACCAACTCCCCGTCAACACCATAAATCATCCTCAACAACCGCAAGACCAGCGAGTCGGAGGCGCCCCAGATCTGCGCCACCCACATCAGCTCCACATCTCGAATACCAAGCCCCCTCCAAAACGGGTACATCTACATCTTTCCAAGCGACCAGGTAGAAACCCCTTCCTGTTTGCCTCCCATCCGACCAGAAGAAGGCTCTTATCATAGCCTCCACCTTCCTTCTCACCCCAACAGGCATCAGTCTCGTAGAGTAGAAAAAGATCGGAATGGCTGACAAAACGTGCTTCAGCGGGATAAGTTCCCCCCCCCTTGGACAGAGTGGTAGCCTTCCATCCCTCCAACCGCTCCTCCATTCTCCGCAAAACACAATCCCAATCAAACTTCCTCAATCTGCCCGCAACCAAAGGTAACCCCAAATAGGTTATCGGCAACTGTCCCCGAGGACAACCCGCCCACTCCGCAAGCTTGCTGCCTTCACCTTCGTCCATCGCCAGGGGAATTAGGATTGACTTCTGCCTATTAATCTTCAAACCAGACAAGCACCCAAACATGTCTACCAAAGTTACCACATTGTGATTTTGCTCTTCCGTCCCCCCCAGAAAGATCAGCGTGTCATCCGCGTATTGCAATATTTGAATGGAGATGTCCCCCAACCTGAAGCCCTCACACCACCTCTCTTCAACCGCCCGCTGAAACAAGACGGCAAGACAGTCCACCACAAGAACAAACAACAAGGGAGCTAGGGGGCAGCCCTGACGAACCCCCCTCTGCGTTGGAACCAACCGCCCTCCGACCTTTCGTTGACCATCACATAGCACGAGGCAGTAGTGACACATCTCTTGATCCAACTAATCCACTCATCTGGAAATCCCCATCTCTGCATTGATACCCAAAGGAACTTCCAACTAACACAATCGTAGGCCTTGGCGTAGTCAATCTTGCAAATGACTCCTTTCTTTGCGGACCTCTTCCACTCGAGACAAGCTTCAGACGCAACAACAATCCCATCCACCATACACCGACCCAGAATAAATGCAGATTGTGCGGGTAAGACCCCTGATGCCAGGACTGCTCTAAGTCTGCTCGCCAGCACCTTGGACACGATGAGATAAATGCCATTTGATATAGAAATAGGCCTGAAATCCCCAACCCCCACAGGGGTCTCTTTCTTTGGCAGTAGAAAGATCATGGCCCTGTTAATTTTCTCAAAGCCCCTGTTGGCACTCCTGAACTCATCCAATACCTCCAAAATGTCCCCCTTCAACAGCTCCAAGAACTCCTTGTAAAACGATATAGAGAAGCCATCGGGGCCAGGAACCCCGCCCCCATTCAGATCCCAAACAGCTCTGCGGACCTCCTCCTCGGAAAACGCGGCCACCAACGAATCTGCCAGAGTTCCATTTAAAGAACCAGCACCCAGGTCCGTCCTACCCCCATCCATTGTCGTCCCTCACCCTCCTCGAGGCGCTCACAAAGCGGCACCGATGTTCCTATTGCCCGACACTGTGCGGCCTCCCACCTCCACCTCATGCAAGAAGCTCCTTCTCCTTCTCCCGAACGCCACAGAATGGAAAAAGTGTGTGTTCGCGTTTCCTTTTCTTAGCCACTTCTGCCTCGATCTCTGCCTCCAGTGAACCTCTTCTTTCCTGTCCTCCAGGTATGCAACCTCCAGCCATGCTGCCCTCTCCTCAATCTCCGCCTCCATCACCCCCTTCTCATCATCGAGCCCATCTAACCTGCTTATCCTTGCTTCAGCCTCTGCCTTAACCACCCTCCGTCGCCTAGCAGCCTCCTTCCCATATGACAAGAGCAACCGCCTTAGGGAGTCCAGCTTAGCCGCAAAACGCGACACCGTTGACCCCTCCCCCACAAATCCCCGCCAGCGTTCAATTACCAACTCCTGGAAGCCCTCCGCTAGTAGCCACTTCTCCTCGAACCGAAAGAAAAAACAACCCGGTCTGCCCTCCCCAGAGCCCCAGAGAATGGGGCTGAGAGAACGTGCTTCAGAAGGATTAACTTCCCCCCTCTAGATAAAACAAACGCTTTCCACCCAACCAACCTTTGCTCCATCCGCCTAATCACCTCATCCCAATCAACGCCCCTCAGCCTCCCGTCAATTAAAGGAAGACCCAGATAAGAGATGAGGAGTTCCCCCAAAGAGCACTCAGTAATCCTTGCAATGGTGATGCGGTCCTCCTCGTTCAGCCCAAAGTAACAATGACCGATTTCCACTTGTTCATCTCCGAACTCGAAAGATCTCCGAAGATGTCAACCGGATGCACCGCATTCGAATTCTGACCCTCTGTGCCAGCGAAAAAGAGTATCGTATCGTCCGCATATTGGAGGAGAGGGATGGGATGTCTTCCTTACGGTATCCCTTACACCATCCCACATCGACAACCCTCCTGAACAGAACCCCCAAAAGCATCTGCCACCAATACGAACAACATGGGTGCCAGCGGACACCCCCGTCTCACACCACGCTGCGGTTGGAAAAACTGCCTTCTGGCTTGCCGTTCACCAGTACAGAGAAGGACATCGTAGTGACGCATCTTTTCATCCAATCCACCCACATGTCAGGGAAACCTCTCTTCTTCAAGGAGAGCCGCATGAACCTCCAGTCAACACAATCATAAGCCTTCGAGTAGTCAATCTTCCAAAGGGCACCTCTCGTCTTCGTCCGCTTCCAGTCAAGGCAGATCTCCGACGCCATCACTAAACCTTCCGCCATCTGCCTCCCTGGGATGAATGCGGATTGTCCTTGAAGAACAATCGAATCCAAAATCCCATCCAATCTGTTCGTCAAAATCTTCGCAACAATGATGTAGATTGCGTTGGATAACGTAATAGGTCTGAAGTCTTCCACACGCAGGGGGATCTCCTTTTTGGGTAATAGGAACATGAGTGCCCGGTTAATCTTCTCAAGCCCCCTATTCCCCTCCCTGAACTCAATCATTACATCCAGCACCTCCTCCTTGAATAGGTCCCAGAACTCACGATAAAATAGAATCGGGAAGCCATCCGGCCCTGGAGCACTGCCCGCTTTCAAACTCCAAACCGCTCGCTTCGCCTCCTCTTCCAAAAAAGTGGCCAAAAGGCCTTCAACTTGCACATTCGACAAGGACTCCATGCCAGTCCTTAGTCACTCCACCCGCTCCGTTTCCCCCTTCTCATCGCCTGGACGAAATACCCCCTCAGAGCACTCCCCATCGCTGCCTCTCCCGAAGAACGAACGCCCCCCACGACAATGTCGTGGATGTAGTTCCGCCTTCGTCGCCCAAAGGCCGTGTAATGGAAAAATTTCGTGTTGGCATCCCCTTTTTTGAACCACTTCTGTTTGAATCTTTGCCGCCATTCAATCTCCTCTTTTCTATCCTCAAGCAATAAGACCTCTAGAAGTTTCTGCCTCTCCTTGATTTCACAATCAATACGCCTCTCGCATCATCCAAGCCGTCTAATCTAGTAACCTCAGCTTGGGCCTCAACTCTCTTCGCTCTCCTTTTCCTCACCTCCTTCCCGAAAGACATGAGAAAAGATCTCAATGCCTTGAGCTTTGCCACCAATTTAGAGACAACCGAGCCCGCAATTGTAACCCCCCTCTACTGTTGCGCCACCATCTCCCTGAAACCCTCCTTCAAGAGCCAGCTCCGTTTAAAATGGAAGAAAAATCTGGTCGATTGATCCTCACCAGACAACCATAGAATCGGTGTATGGTCCGAATGCGTCTGAGGAAGGGCCCATACCCTCGAGAGAGGAAACATCTCCGTTCCCTCAGGAGAAGCAAGAATTTGTGTAATCTGGAACGTGATCGTACATTACGCCAGGTAAATGCGCAGCCAACCGCATCTAAAATTGGTAGCCCCAAAGAATGAATCATTCTGCGGAGCTCCTCCGAGCTAGGGTCCCTGCCTCCCCCTCTCTACGGACGGTCGTTGGGAAGCAAAGTAACGTTGAGATCTCCCCCCATAAGACAAATCGCAGCTCCTCTCGAGTCGCCCACATGCTGAAGCTCAGAAGCCAGAGCTCCCCTGTCACCATTGTTTGGTCCGTAGACATTCGTGATAAATATCTCGAGACCATCCTTCCGCCGTCGAAGCGGAATCGACAGGCAGAACTAAGCTTTCATCACCTCCAGCAGGTCAAAATCATCCCTCCTCCACCCCGACAACATACTGCCCGAAGCGCCTTGCGCCTCCAACTCAGCCAGCTCAAAATGATCGCCTCCGTCTAGCCCTTTTCTCGCAATGTCTAACCCTGAGGACAACTTTGTTTCTTATAGTAGAAAGATGATGCAGCGTAAAGTTAAAATATAGAGCCAAATATTTATCTAATTTTAGTGGCCAATTTTATTTACGTTTATTTTGAGTCATCGTATTTTTAATTAAATAAAAGAGATCGCTTGTGATCTCAATTAGTTAGAGATTTGAATTTCAAATTAGTCGGTTAGTCGGTTAGAGTCAAATTAGGATAATTAGTTTGAATTTGAATTTGATTTCTATTTTTGTAATCTCATCCCTTCTGTATAAAGGGATGATGGGCTATTGTTATAATAAGTTCAGTGATATGAAAAATTGAGATTTTATTCTCTATCTCTCTCTCCCCCCCTCTCTCTCCCCCTTACGTCTTACGTGGTCTTCACGTTTCTTTTCTCCAACCCCTCGTGTTCCTAACGAGCTTCTCCTCTCAACCCCTCCAATTTATTCCTCTCTCGTCGTTCTCCTCCCCTACGCGATCTCCACGATTCTCTTCTCCGAAATCCCTCGTTTTTCCGACGAGTTTCTCTCCTCAACCCTTCTATTTCTTCCCCACCAAATATTTCCACCATCAAATGAGTTATTTTCCCGCCATCGTCAAATTTCATTTTGCATCATTTGGTATCAGAGCATGGCCTACAGATCGTCCTCACGATCTGACGATCCGTCCAGACATTCGCGCCGACCCCAGTGCTTCCATGGGATGATTGGGAACGCTGATTCGGATTTATCCACCTCCAAGCATGCAGATCCAACAATTCGTCGGGAGACGAATTTTTTCAAGCGGAGGAGAGTTGATGCAGCGTGAAGTTAAAATATATAGCCAAATATTTATCTAATTTTAGTGGCCAATTTTATTTACGTTTATTTTGAGTCATTGTATTTTTAATTAAATAAAAGAGATCGCTTGTGATCTCAATTAGTTAGAGATTTGAATTTCAATTTAGTCGGTTAGTCGGTTAGAGTCAAATTAGGATAATTAGTTTGAATTTGAATTTGATTTCTATTTTTGTAATCTCATCCCTCCTATATAAAGGGATGATGGGCTATTGTTATAATAAGTTCAGTGATATGAAAAATTGAGATTTTATTCTCTATCTCTCTCTCTCCCCCCCTCTCTCTCCCCGCTTACGTGGTCTTCACGTTTCTTTTCTCCAACCCCTCGTGTTCCTGACGAGCTTCTCCTCTCAACCCCTCCAATTTATCCCTCTCTCGTCGTTCTCCTCCCCTACGCGATCTCCGCGATTCTCTTCTCTGAAATCCCTCGTTTTCCCGACGAGTTTCTCTCCTCAACCCTTCCATTTCTTCCCCACCAAATATTTCCACCATGAAATAAGTTATTTTCCCGCCATCGTCAAATTTCATTTTGCATCAAAAGTCATCCGCACAAGCATCTAAGATTAAGTTCCACACCCCCATTCTTTTATCAGGCCACCCTAACCCCATGACGTTCCATGAAAGGATCTTCATAGGCATGGAATTTTCAGTGGCTTCTTAGGTGCTATCAGGCCTAGTCGTACAACGACAAACTTATCCAGCACACGGAATCTGCTCCGATCAACGAGGATGGCTGGCAGTGCATTTTGATCGTTCGCCTCCCCTTCCACTTCCGCCAGTGTTGTTGCTCTTCGCAATCTTCATTCTAGAGTGGCCTTCCTGACATAGCACTCCCCAAACCTCGGGGCATCCCCCTCCAGGCCCCCAGCCCAACCATGCCATTCATATCCTCAGCGATCGGAGGACCTTCCGCAAAGACCCCCATTTGCGGCGAGCCTTCTTCACGCATAGCTCCCACGCCCTCCACAAACTCTACCAGATTGCCATCCTTCGACATTTCCTCATCCCTCGACGATCCACCCCCACCCTCCCCATCACCCCCATCAAGCATCGCATCCCCCGACAGGAGACTGAGGTTGGACGGTTCAGACAGAAGCTGTACAAACCCTTTGCCCAGATGGTCCGCCAACGAAGATATTGGAAGCGCAGTCGGGTTCCAACGTAACACTAAACCCCCGACCTGCTCATCGTTGCAAGGGCCTCCCACCCGGAGCTCTGAAACCCTTTGTTTGGCAGGTTGACCTGCTTGGGCTGATGGGCCCGTCCTTCCAACTGCCAAGACGTGCCCACCAGGACCCTCTACCACATTCAGCGCCACAACATCACGAGGGAGAACGCCAACCACTAGAGAATGATTTTGAAATGCGTAACGTTTTCCCAAAATCGGAAGGTTGACGGTCCCGAAACGGATTGCGTGCGGAAGCCGAGGAGTCGCCCCCGCCGAAAGTGCCGGATCGCTTTCCGCCTGCCGGTCGCACTCTGCCTGCCGGTCGGATTGTCCCGCCAAGTCACCCGGTGACCGCAGCCTCCCGATTCCCGACAGAGTTCCCGCCGTCGCATACACACTTCGAATATCTCGGATACGCCTTCCCACTTTGAGGTCCACTACAATGAGCTCTACAAAAAAGCTTCGCCCTGCCCACCGATACGTCCTCCCTCCCAGCAACTCCGGAGCAAGATTCTTCACCGATCACCCTGAGGACAAGGTCCAGTGGCTCCCCTAGATAGCAACCCGATAATACGACATCGACCTCTTCAACGTTGCAAAAATCGGTAGTCAGTAGTCGGTCGGTTGGGTCATTGACTAAGGATTAATCGTCAGTCGGACGACAAATCAGATTTAGTCGGGCTTTAATCGGTTTTTATTTTTTAATTATTTTAAATATATAAATCATTTTTATGCATATATTCTTATATATTTACAAAGATTTCTATATTTTTTATATTATCATAATGAAAGAAAATAAGTAATTGCATTGAAATAAAACACTAAGCATATTAGAACAAGTTTGCTTTTAAAAAGGTAAAAAATATGGTTTCCCCAAGAAAAAATCGATCGACTAATCGGCCTTAGTCGGAATTAATCAGTACTCGGTCGGCCACCCCACTGACTAACTAGTCGGACCTACTAGTCGGGCCAGTCGGGGGATTTTTACAACAGTGGACCTCTTCCACCGCACCCCCAATAGCTCTCGGATGGTCGAGAGCCCACGCATGTCCACAGGAACTCCCTTTACTCGGACCTAATCCAACGGTTTCGGTTGCAGAAGGCCATTTGCAGTTCTCACATGAAGCCACCGCAAACTCGTCCACCCTTCTTTAGACCACCGGAGTAGCTCCATGCAATCCTTTTCCTCTAACCCCCTCGCAAGAACGTGCCACGACGACAATTGTACCCCTCTAAACAAGGCTGCCGAGACCAGACCTACATTGACCGTGCCCAGAAAAGCATCTCCCCTGGCCCGCCGCCTTCACCTATCATCAAGCCCTTATTGCGTTGTCCAGCGTCTCGTGTGGTCCACCGATTCAACGGGAAGTTGTTGCTCCTGTACAAGTATCGATATCGGAAGCAACGGATTGGCTCCTGACAATGGCGAGCCCAGTGCGGCCGGTAGCCACAACGGAAGCAACCCTTCTCGAATGGGTTGGAGAAGTCCCTCGCGTGCGGTACTTCTCTCCTATGCGAGGCCACCCTTCACCTATGCACGACCACCCAACCTCCTTTGTCGCCCATGCGATAGTAGATAGAAAGGGACGAATAAATCCATTTATCCCAATTCATATAAAACATTAAGCATATTAGAATAAGTTTACTTTAAAAAAGTAAAAAATATGGTATCTCCAAGCAAAAATCGATCGACTAGTCGGAATTAGTAATACTCGATTGGCCACCCCACCGACTAGACTAGTCGAACCTACTAGTTTGGCCAGTTGGGGGATTTTTCAACAATGGTACTATTTGTTGACCTATGTTTTTCTCTGTTGTTATTGCACATGTCACCATTCTCTTCAAATTCAAGAGGTAAAACTAATGTCATCTAATTTTGATTGCAAATCTAGTTCTGATTTTTAGCAGTAGACTACTTTTTGATTCTTAGAGTGGTTGGATGGAAATTTAATGTAATATATCATGTTAATATCTGTGGAGAAGAGAGACAAAATGTGATATCTATTCCATAGGGCTATGGTCTCTGATATAGAGAGAAAATCCTCGAGAGTACAAGAGGAAAATTACATAAATACCCCTGAGGGGTTACGGAACCTGAAGGGTTAAGGTTTACGGAACCCGAAAGGTTACAAACATAATTGTAATATATTAATTCTAACAATAATAATTCTAACACTCCTCAAGTTGGAGCATATCTGTCGATCGTGCCCAACTTGGATACTAAGTACATTAGGCGCTTCCTTGGAAGAGCCTTTGTGAGGATGTCTGCAAGTTGAAGTTCAGTGGAGATGTGTGGAGTGCTGATTCGTCCTTCTCGTACTGCATCACGAATAAAATGGCAATTATCTTCAACGTGTTTTGTCCACTCATGGAAAACTGGATTGGTGGCGATGTACGTGGCAGACTTGTTGTCGTAGTATAAAGGTACATGAGTGGCCACTGACATGCCAAGTTCTGTTAGGAAAGAAACAAGCCATGTGATCTCACATGTGGCCGAGCCATTGCCCTGTATTCTGTTTCCGTACTGGATCTGGATATCAATGTCTGCTTCTTGCTTCGCCAAGTGACAAGATTATCCCTAACAAACATGGTGTATCCTGTAGTGGATCGGTGGTCCTCAGGAGAGCTAGCATAGTCAGAATCTGTATAGGAGGATATATTAGTGTGTCAATTCACCTCATAGAAAAGTCCACGTTCGGGAGATTCCTTCAAATATCGAAGGATCAAAACTAGAACGACCTGCCAGTGACTATAAAGAGGCTTCTCCATATGTTGACTAGCTCTGCTCACAACATATGATATATCTGGCATAGTAACAGTGAGATAGAGTAATTTTCCCACTAAGCTTCTGTATCGTGTTGCATCCTCAAAAGCTGGCATCCTCAAAAGCTGGATCAGTAAATGCTGAATATTTTCTCACTTCTGCAGGGATGCCAGATGGCTTGCATCTAAGAAGTCCTGCCTCAGTCAGAATATCGATGCAATATTTTCTCTGTGATAGATGGAGCCCCTCTGTAGTGCATATTACTTCGATGCCAAGAAAATAACGAAGTTGGTCGAGATCTTTCGTGATAAAGACCTTCTGGATGAAGGCCTTGGTCTCATGAATACCATCTACATCATCTCCTGTGATAACCATATTATCAACATAGACAACAAGGATGATCGTGCCATCGTCTAACAAAGACAGAGTAGTCAGATGTTGTCCTCTGAAAACCAAGTGTGTTGATCTCCATAGTGATCCTGTCAAACCATGCCCTTGGGCTCTGCTTCAGGCCATAAATGGCCTTGCGTAGTCGACATACATGCTCCCCCTCGACTACATACCCCGGCGGTTGCATCATGTAGACCTCCTCCTCAAGATCACCATAAAGAAAGGTGTTCTTCACATCAAGTTGATAAATGGACCAAGCCTTGTTGGTAACAACAGATAGAATGGTACGTATCGACCCCATTCTGGCAACAGGCGAGAAGGTCTCAAAATAATCAACTCCAAAGATTTGTGTGAAACCTTTGGCAACAAGTTTGGCTTTCAACCTATCAATAGAACCATCAGGCGATTATTTGGCCGTGTAGACCCATCGACAAGCCATAAGGTGAACTCCCGGGGGGCACGACACAAGATCCCACGTGCCCCGGGAGGTAAGTGTATCCATCTCCTCATCCATGGCCTGTCGCCAACCACGATCTTGCATTGCATTGAAATGATCTCTTGGAACGGTAATAGCATTCAGAGCATTTGACAAATCTCTTGTCACAATTAGATAAAATATCTGTAGAAATAAAATGTGACATGGGGAGATGCATACATTTCCTTTTTTTGCTTGCGTAGAGCGATAGGAAGCTCCCCAGGTACATGTGGGACAACAGTGGTGGGAGCACTTAAAGTGGTCATATCATCCTGCATAAAAGGGATATGTAAAGGTACATACACTGGTGTAGAATGTATAGAGGTACGCTGGCGAGTATAGACGATTGGTGGAGGAGGGAGGTCCAGAGGAATGTCACTCACAGTCTGTGTGAAATAACTTGTTTGCTCAATGAAGGTGACATTAGCAGATACATAGTATCGACGTCTAACCGGATCATAGCAACGGTAATCGTTCTGGGTACGAGAGTACCCAAGAAAGACGCATTTGATGGCACGAGAGGATAATTTGTCAGTTGCATGAAAGTTATGAACAAATGCAATAAAACCAAAAATTCGCAGAGGTATTAGAAAAGGAGACTCGGTAGGAAAAAGTAAGGAAAATGGAGTTTCCCCTTTGAGAATAGATGAAGGAACACAGTTGATGAGATACACTGCAATAAGGATAGCATCTCCTTAATATTGTTTAGGAACACTTATTTGACTAAGAAGAGATCTGGCAACATTTAGCAAGTGTCGAAGTTTTCTCTCAGCTATACCATTCTGTTGTGAGGTATATGGACATGATGTTTGGTGAACGGTTCCCTGGGATGCAAAGAAAGAGGTCAAGTCATGTTGGGTTAACTCAAGAGCATTGTCGGTACGAATGATCTTAACAATGCTAGAAAAGTAAGTTTTAACATATTGAAAGAAATCTCTGACAATTTGATTAATCTCCGAACGCTCCTTTATTAGATAGACCCAAGAAGATCGACTATAATCGTCAACGAAAACAATAAAATAGCGATGACCACTTAATGTGCGAATCAGACAAGGTCCCCAAACATCACAGTGAATAAGATGAAAAGCAACAATACTACGAGACTCAGTACGAACAAAAAAAGAAGTTCGATGGTGTTTCTCGAATTCACATGCCTCGTACTGAAAGGGCTTCAGAGCAGAGAGTTCAAGAAACATCATGGAGATGGCCTTCGCAGAGGGATGCTCAAGGTGCAGATGCCATAGGATTGGATCTTCGGAGATAGATGCAACACCAACAAAATTGGAGTCTGAGGGTATGTCAAGGTAATATAGGTCGTTCTTCTCATGACCCCCACTAAAAATCTGCCTCGTCCGAATGTCTTGAAAATAACAAGACTCATCAAATATCACATGACAATGAAGTTCAACACAAAGCTTGTGAACTGACAGCAAGCTAAGAGTAAAATTAGGAGCACAGTGAACCCCTGAAAGTCGAAGTTTGGAAGAGAATTCCATAGTTCCGACTGTAGTAATATGTGATTAAGTTCCATTAGCGACTCGAACTTACTTCACAGAGGTAGATGGTATGGAAGAGGTGAGCAGACTACCTTCTCCACTGAGATGAGTAGAGGCGCCAGAACCAATAGTCCAGGCTGGAGTAGGAGCGATAGCAGAGTTGGCTATTGTACCTGAAGGAGTGACCAGAACAACAGTTGTAGTACTAGTGGTGGTAGGCCTTGGAGTCTGAAGGATCTGCATTAGGCGGGAGTAATCTGCATTATTAAGACGAACAATCTTTCTACTGGAAGTAGGCGATGCCTCTTCCACATCATAGGCATCCTCATAAGCATTATTGGCGCTATAAGAAGGTATGCCAAACTTCTACCAGCATCGTTCAGACGGGTGGTTCCACCTACCACAGTGAGTGCATGGGGCAGTAGAATCTCTCCCACGACTACGACCAAAGTCACGGCCTCGTCCAGATTCTCGTCCACGGCCATGACTTAGATCACGACCGCATCCTCCTCGCAAGCTGTATCTGCCTCCTCGCCCAGATGAGGCGATGCATGCAAAGTTCTCTGTTGAAGGTAAGACAGGAGGCCGGGCAGTGGATGTCTCGATCTCCTCAAGTTGGCCAAAGATGACCTTCATTGTTGGTAGTGTATCTGATATAAGAAATTGCTCTTCGCTGCATGGTATCTAGAATGCAGGCCATCAAGGAGGCGGTATACATGCCAGTCAGAATGCTCTTGTATCTGTTTGGTGCAACATGAGGGCGGGAATATTGCAAGCTCCTCATACAGGCTGGATAGATGCCTGTAGTACGCGATGAGGGTGGAATCACCATGAGATGCTGACCAGATTCGCCTGTAAATGTCTGCAAGGCGTGACTTTGTCTTCTTCTGGGAGTATGTTTGCTCGAGATCCTCCCACATTTCCTTGGTCTTATTTTTGTAAAGAAGATTTGAGTACTGTTGGTCATCCAGTTGATAACCAAATAGTTGTCAGTCTGTCAGTTGTCGTACTTTTTGTCCTTTTCATCTAAAAGATCTTTAGTCAAAATGTAGAGTTTTCTCTGACCACCAATGAACACCATAAAAGACCGAGACCATAGCACGTAATTTTCTGTGCCCTTGAATTTGATAGTAGTGCCTTATGCCGTAATATTCGTAACCAAGGGATTTGTCTTGGTAGAAGAAGGCGCCATGGTGGTCTTAAAATAGAAAGATGATCTTGTGACCAACTAAGGATACATATAAGATCTAAAAAATGCCCTAAAACTTACGTTTGCCCTTGAAGAAGGGCTGAAAATCCTCAATGGACAGTAGATCTGGATTCTTGGAAGCGGTCTATGATGAGTTTTGGATCTCCAGAGAGTCCTATGGTACCCGTGGAGGGTAGTTGTGGGGATGACGACCTTCGTAGAAGGTCCTGAAAGCGCATGGTAGCGCTAACGGGAGGGCTGCTGCATTGGAGGCGATTGGAGGGCCTTGCGCGGAGCCCTAATTCAAGGAAGAGGGCTCGCGTAGGCTTTTGCGAGGCTTGAACGTGGCGGTGGGGATTTTAGGTCAGAATCCTGATATAGGATCGTTGCTCTGATACCATGTGGAGAAGAGATACAAAATGGGATATCTATTCATAGGGCTAGGGTCTCTTATATAGAGAGAAAACTCTATAGAGTACAAGAGGAAAAATACATAAATACCCATGAGGGGTTACGGAACCCGAAGGGTTAAGGTTTACAGAACCCGAAAGGTTACAAACATACTTGTAATATAATAATTCTAACAATAGTAATTCTACCAATATCTTAATATTTGTAAAAAAATTAAGTATTTTTATATCATTTATTGAGTTAAAGAATATTATAAATCTTAATTTTAGAAAAAAATGAGTTTTCAGGTAATTTCCACAATTTCTGACCATTTCACCGAAATTCCATCGAAATTCCACCTAATTTCTCTTTCTACGCTGACCGAAATGAAATCGAAATCCGACATTTAAGGTCTTGCTTTGAAGACATGGTTGCATTTGCAATTGCATTACGGATTGTGGAGGAGGCAGAGTCTCCTGAGCCCTCTACTTACAAGGAGGCTATAGTTGGGGTAGAATCTGGGCAATGGATTACTACTATGGGTGAGGAGATAGACTCTCTTCACAAGAATCAGACATGGGATTTTATCAAGTTGCTAAGGGGGAGGAATGCCATTAGCTGTAAAGGGTCTTCAAGAAAAAGACATGGATCTAAGTCAGTGAAGGCATTACATACAAGGTACGTTTAGTTGCGAAGGTTTACAGTCAGAAGAAAGGTGTGGATTACAACGAGATATTCTCTTCGTTGTAAGACATACATCCATTAGGGCGCTGCTAGCTCTTGTAGTACATTCAGACTTAGAGCTTGAGCAGTTAGACGTGATGACGACTTCTTGCATGGAGAATTCGAAGAGGTCATCTCATGAACCAATTAGAGGGATTCACGTTTCAAGGAAAGGAGGACCATGTGCGCATTGAAAATGTCGTTGTATGGGTTTAAGAGACTCCCTAGCAGTGGTATAAGAAGTTTGACGATTTTATTATTGATCATGGGTTCAACAATAGCCCATATGATTGTTTAGTTTACCGCAACAAGGTGGAGGGCAGGTCATTCATCTATCTGATATTGTATGTTGACTACATGCTGATTGCTGTCAAGAAGAGTACCATAGATGATATGAAGAAGCTCGTAGTTTAGTTTGACATGAATGACCTTGATGTAACGAAGAAGATTTTGGTGATGAAGACCATCAAGGATTATGCGGAAGGGAATCTTTTCTTATCTTCGAAGAGCTACATTGAGATGTTCTACTGAGATTTGGGATATATACAACCAAGCCTCTAGGTACTCCATTTGCTGCGAATATTCATCTCTTATTTTCTGTCGCACCTCAGTCAAATATAGAGAAGGAGCGCATGTCACATGTTCCCTATGTCAACGCAGTTGGAAGTCTCATGTATGCCATGGTATGTGCAAGACCTGATATCGCTCATGATGTGAGCGTTGTTAGCATATTCATGGGCAATACAAGGTAAGAGCATTGACAGGCAATCACGCGGATTTTCCACTTTCTGAGTGGAACATCAGATATTGCCTCATCTACATAAGTGATTCAGAGTGTTGGTTGCTATATATTTAGATTCAGACTATGCTGCAGATGTTGATGGAAGGAGATCAATGGCATGCATTGTTTCACTTTGAGAAGTTCTGTCATCAGTTAGAAAGCTAGCTTACAGTCATTAGTTGCTTTGTCTACCAACGAAGCAAAATACATGGCTTTGACAGAAGATGAAAAGGAAGGCATCTGGTTGAAGGGCTTTGTTGGATATATTGATCTACAACAAGATCATGCTATAGCATATTTTGACAGTCTCAGTGCAATATACTTAGCCAAAGATCATGTGCATCATGAGAGGACTAAGCACACATGTCAGATATCACTTCATTTGTTTGGAGTAGAGGATCAGGGTGAAGAAGGTCAGTATAACAGATAATCCAGCTGATATATTCACAAAACAGTTACTGTGAGGAAATCAAATGCTGTTTGAACTTGCTCAATTTCGATAGTTGGCAGCAACCTCGAAGAGTAGAGGATCAAGGTGAAGAAGGTCAGTATAACAGATAATCCAGCTGATATATTCACAAAGCAGTTACTGTGAGGAAATTCAAATGCTGTTTGAACTTGCTCAATTTCGATAGTTGGCAGCAACCTCGAAGAGGACTGGCGGCGGTATGATGAAGATTTGAAAAGCTTCTCAGAGGATTCAATTCAAGGTGGAGATTTTGGTATACCTTGAATCCTAACCATCTTCCGTGGTAAAAGAATCATCATATGCACCCACTCACGCTATACCATTCCCCAACAAGACATGGATCTTGCTTGTAATTGGGTATTTTTATTAACGGATCTATTTGTATTCAGATATATGGATCCGTTTGTATCAGGGATCCATTTGTACGGGAGTGGTATATATACTCACATAGGTCTAGGGCTCTCTTTATCATCTGTACTTTCTTCTTTCTCCATATAGTGAAAACTGATAGCCATCTAGGTGAAATGAAAGCTGATAGCCATCTAGGTGAAATTTGTAAATCCGTGTCTTTATGCTTGCTTGCTTGATTGTTTGTGCATGTTTTGTATGTGATTAGCAAAACAATGGACCTGCATCAAGAGTACTAGTCGAAAATAAATCTATTGAGAAAGTTTCCTTTTTTCTCAATATGAAGATTGATCGATGTTAGTTGTATACTCAATCTAACTCTTTATGTCATCAACTCTACGTCATTTATTCTGGTATAGTTCTCTAGATTATCAACTATACTTCAGTTCTTCTGATCTTACTCTTTAGATATTTGATTATATGATATCCAAAGTTGTTGAAGTTTCAGAGATTATGATAGACTTCACGTGCGAAAGTATATAAAGAATGACAAAGATGCAAGGGGTTGTTGATGTGGTTTGAGACATCCAGATACCACCCTGATTCACGCCTAGGGTTTCCTCAAATAACTCAAAAAGTGGACCCTAAGGTTTTAGTTATAGCCATTAAACTTGTTGCAGCTCAAGCAAAGGAAAAGTACATGCACAACCACTATCATTTTTCACAATTTGTACAAGTTATACACAAGTCCTTTATCTTTTATAATTCTATCAATAAATTCACGTATTCCTCGCTCTGAAATCTTTCAAGAGCTCCAGCACTATGGAAGTCTAGAAGATTAAGGGCATGCTTATTATGCGTCTCCAATCGTTCTAAAGATAGCCATATTTTTTTCTGTATCGTGTGACAGATGCCCGTGACTCATGACCTTTACAATTTTCTTATATTGCTTTGGGGTTTGTTTGCCGACCATATTTAACGTGGGACAAGGTTCTGTTGTTGTTGCTGCTGCTTTGGGGATGCTCCTTTACTATTTTATTTTATTAATTATTTATTCTTGCAGCAACAATTAACTGATGACTATTTCTTCAAGAGTGCAGAAAACATTTCCTTTTTCTTTGAGGGTAAGTGTAGTAGAAATTGCACGTGTAAGCATTCATTCACATAAATTGCCGCATCCCTCACATTATTTTGAATTAAAAATCTAAGTCATTAAAATTTATCTATCGGAGATGTTAAAGTGAAATCACAGCATTGTCCAGCAACTTCCTTTGTTTTGCATATGGAATTTTTTTCGTCCTTTCTTTTATTCATATTATGTCTATTCATACTAGTAGAAACGGCAATTTTTAGTGTTCATTCACATATTAGTGAGTTAAAAATGCACTTGTAGGTATTAATTCACATTTGTATGCATGCATGATTTTTTGATGAGAAACCATTATTTGACGAGGACGTTCTTAGGGGACACTGTCATTTAGCTATGGAATGTGTTGAAGTTCGATAAAAATGACTAGTGTCTTTGACGAGCAACTTCTTTTGTGCGTTACACATGGAAAGCTTTCTTATCCAGCTTTATGTCACACATTTTTTTCCTTTTTATTGACAATTGTTAGTTTTTCACCCTTGGTTGTAGAACTGCGATTTTTGATATATGGAGCAAGAATCGAGATATCACATTTGAAATATATCTGAAAGGATTGTATGTTTGCCGTCAAGGAAAGGTGACAGAGGAAATTTAGTTGCCTAAATTCAGTCGGGTGTCTAATCATCATGTGAGTATAATCGGAAACAAAAATAGCTAAGCCGGGATCCAGATCCAGAATATGACATGCCCATATTGATTTTGCATGTCATGCTTAGGGGACAAATGAGGGAGAAGAATTTTAGCTGCATAAAAAGGTTTTGGCAGCCATTCACTAACATTCATCGAGAAGAATGTAGGAAAAAAAAGTGATCCAATTTCTGACTTAGGAATACTCAAACCATAAAGTTTTTTATTTTTTATCAATCACGGTAAGCTAATGGCTCAATTGTGGAGCTCTCTGATATCTGCATCAACTTCTTTCATATCTATTTTGCCCTCCTAAGAAAATGTGAAAATATTGTAATTGAAGTTGAGCAATAGATACCTCTCTTGGATTGTTACCCTAATGTATTGGACAGTTAAACTTTGGTTCCATACACTATTAGGAATGGATACAAGAGGTTGAGGGATCTATGTAAAGTATGTGCAATTATAACGTTCCGCGCTTTTGCCTCCTAACCATTATGGAGGAAAACCGGCCTCGACACCCACCCAAAATGCTGAAGTCCAAAAAAATCCATAGAGAGAAGAGATTCTTACCTATAGATAATTCGTATATTTATTTACAAATATCCGCCTGTTATAACATCTTATTTCCTTATAACGTGGGACTACCTAATGCCATATCACAAGCACGTTCAAACTTCACATCCCCCCCCCCCCCCCCCAAAAAAAAAGATGTTGAGCATGATATAACGATCCCATATAATCCTCCTGGCTCAAAACCGTGTTTGATTGCACGATGCTGCTGGTGTTATGCGAAACATGATAACTTGCTGTAATTTCTCGCAAACTTTAACATCTCTTTTCCATGTAAAGGATTATTTGCTATTGTATCCTTTTATTAACATTTTAGTGCTTCTTAGACACTGCATAAACATAAGGTGTATAAGAAAAATACTGACGAGAACCCTTTCTTGTTTACGAATTGTTTGCTTGCTGACAACTTATATTTGCGGAGAACTTAACTTGAATTGGACTACTGATGGATGTTTTCTACAGAAAAGGCTTTTGGAAATGACGGCCGTTTGCAACAGCCGAAAGAGCTCTCTATCAATAAAGTTGGACATGGTTTGTTTTCCAGAGACTTCTCATGTTTTTCAATTTATATAATTATCTTAAATTCTGCACTTCCTTCCAAATTTTGAAATTCTATTTTCTTGGCCCACCTTAATATCACAAAGTTTAGCTATGCCATAACAAAGGGTTCATACACATTCTCCCTAGCTACATTATTCTTTAATTGTTCGCAAACTAAGAAAACCTTTGTAGTTTATTGTATTTTTCTTGTTGCACCGAAACATATAATTGTTTACTAATCAGCTGATGTTGAACTTGGTAAAATGAAATGGTTGAATAGTTGAAAAAACAGATTATTCAGGAATATACATTGAAAGTTGAGATTATGCATTAACATTCTGGTTCTCAACGCATTAACATTCTGTGGGTCCATAATGTAAAAAGTTTCTGATGTCATTTCAGAAGAAATGAAACAAAATATAGGATTGTATATAGATGAAGAAGAAAAAATAAATAGAATAATTCGGATTCCAATTGAAAAAAGGGTTTTTATCACTTGTGCCCCTCCGAGATATCGCAATATCAGTTATGTCCCTATCTTTTTGATAATATCAGTTGTGCCCCTCACTTCTTGCAAATCTATCACTTGTGCCCCTCGGGTTAGTTTTTGTCCATCCCAAATGCAAACGGACGTTATCTATAGGGACACATAAGTAATTAAACGAAAACAAATGAATCAGAAAGTCCAACCACTGTTCATCTTCCTCCTTCCCCCTCCTCTTCCTCTTCCTCATCCCCCTGCCCCAGCCTCCTCCCCCCCGCCCCTGCTGCGCCCCCAGACCTCCGCAACCCCGTGCCTCCCCTGCCCCGCTGACCCGTCTCCCCTCCGCCCCCCCGCACCCCCTCCCCCGGTTGCCCTCCGCCTCCCGCACCTCCCATCCGGCCCCGCACCGTGCCCTCCCGCACGGCGCCACCCCCTGCCCCGCCGGATCTCTACCAATCAGACAAGTCCTATGCGTCACCTTCCTCCCAACGCCGCTGACCACCTTCCATATCTCCACCCACGTATCCCATCTCCTCTGTCAGCCGATATCCTTCCTAATCTATCCACTGCCATCTCTGATCCCCTCAATCAAATCCCCATCTTTGATTCTCTCCCAAATCTCTAACTGATCTCCGTCGCCGCCTTTTCAAGTATGGTTATGCTGCAATCAATCCCAGCCATTCTCCTGTTCATATCCCATCACCAGATCCATTTCCATATTTGACACCTCTCCTAAGCTATAAACAAAGGACCACTGATCCTTCACGACCATCCGCCATTAGCACCCAGCAAGAGGAAGAGCCAGAGGTGATTAGCCTGGTTTCCATGCCTTCTCCGATGAGATCTGAGCCAACAAGGCTCATCGCAGCTCTGAGTAGGCTACTCTACTCTGACCGCCTTCCAAAGATTTACCGCCGAGCCATGCCTCCAGGAACCCTACCCTCCGCATCTCCATCAAAAACCTTGATGCCATCACTGCCCTTCGGCCGACCTCGCCCGCTCCTAAGGGCCCTCCGCCAAGTAACATCACCTCCTCAAGCCGATGATCGCCATATCCAACCTCCAAACATGCCTGCATATCTTCTATGGACCATGATTCCCTCTTCCCCACATGCTTCGGCCAAGTCCACCAGCTAGGGCCCTGCTTGTAACCACCCGCATCCACCCTTCGCTCCGCCGGGCTCGAGGCTCCAGACCCTCCCCGTGTGAGAGACACATCCGAGCTCGAGCTGCCCGTCCCGAACTCCTCGTCCGTCTCTCTCATTTTGTTTTGACCATAATACCCTTCTTAACCACATCATGGTTTGAATAAACCATGATTATTTTATTTTTTTAACGGCCAATCTGACGGAAGGGCACAACTGATGACGGAGAAAGAAGTGAGGGGGACAACTGATATTACCAAAAAGATAGGGGCATAACTGATATTACAATATCTCGGAAGGGCATAAGTGATAAAAACCCTTGAAAAAATTCAATCTAAAAAATGAGCTTTGTTTCTCAAAGAATGTGAGGCAAGGGGATTGATTGTGGAAGATCTCTTTTCTTATTATAACATTATGATTTGATCTGTGTATGTTTGATAAAAAGAATAACATGTTTTTATCACTTGTTCTCTTAACTTTAGCAATAACTTTAACTTTTCTTATTATAACATTATGATTTGATCTGTGTCGAGGATGTTACTTCTCATGCCGTGCATGTGAGGAAAAAATGTATGGAGTGTGAGTCGAACCGTGTCTCATCATCAGAGAACATGTACTCTGAATTGCGCCTTTCAGAGTCATTGAAACTGATTGAGTCTCCTCGTCGGAGTATTTTGGCACGCCACATGTAGAAGACGGAATCATGTGGGCAATACTCCATCTCTGAAAGGCATAACTGAAAAAGCCGTGGAGACATCCTCGTTGGAGTCCACAGTCGCTGGAGAATGGAGTTTGAAAAAAGTCTCCTCATTGGAGAACTGGGTCTCTCTCATACTGGCTCAGAGAATGAGACCTCATTTCTGAAGTCCCTGTGATACCACATGAAAACCCTATCCCGCATGGTATAGAGAATTTGATCTCTACTCTGGAGTCCTTATGGATCACACGAAAATTCTAAGGCCAAACAAAACAAAGATGGAGAACACACAACTGATGATTGCATCCATGTGCGCATCAAACTGAAGACTCAGAACCAAACTGAACGTCGAGTCTAAAACTAAAAATCTGTAGAGTCTGGCCTGACATATGGACTGGAGGATCTGAGTATGAGCCATCTGAATATGAGCCATAAAACTCTACACAATACTAACCTTTTCTCCCATACTTGTCGGAAAATAATATCGATAAAGTTGAAAGAAGACAAGAAAATGGGGGAAAACAAAACATTCTCATGATTTTTTCGCTACTATTTTCCTTTTTATAGCATTTTCTTCCTTTTTTTGTAAATAAACCGTTCCATTTTTTTCTTTTCTTCTCGCAAAAAGCATTCTCTGTACGATTTTTTGTATGATCCTTTTTCCAAAATATTTTTTTATTCTCTCAACCTCCCTTTTTTCTTTTTTTTGAAACATGCACGACCCAATTGGGCTTACAAAAGCTGGGCCTTCTCCTCCTTTTTCTAATACATTGCGCAAACATGGCGCACAACATGCTGCATTCTTTTTTTATTTAACACATGAAGTAGAAGGCCCGTTGGACCTCTTCTTATTTTTTTATATCTTGCTGCCTATTGGGGCTAACCCTATTTAGGTTTCCCCTGATTGTGAACCCCTCACAACGGCACCGCCCCCCCTCCCCCACGATAGGAAACTTGCTGGAGAGCGTCGCGTGGAGGGAGCTGAAGCTTATTGAGAATACCTTAAGCGCTTCACAGAAACGTGAAGATTCACATCATATGCGATCGAGAGTGACTAGTCGCACTAGTTGCTCGGGACAACAGAATTTAAAAAATTTAAACGATAAAACCATATGATCCAAGAACACTTCTCGGATCGTTTCATCTAAACCACAAACAAGTATTAGGTTTATCTCTTGAAGCGTGATTACGATTGAGATTCTAAAGTAAGAGATCTGTTAGAGTAAGCAATACTCTGATGTGTTATTCCATAGAGCCCTCGGGTCTCTTATATAGAGAGAAAACCTTTGGGTAAATTACAGAGTCTTACAATATATAAATAGAAAATACGAAACAGTACATCGCAACATATATAAACCTCTACACTCCCCCTCAAGATGGAGCATAGATATCTATCATGCTCAGCTTGGAGGAACATCTCTGGAAAGGTCCTCTGAGCAGTGGCTTGGTGAATATGTCAGCAGTCTGGTCCTCTGAACTGACATGAGAAGTGGAAATGAAGCCCTTCTGAATCATGTCTCTAGTATAATGACAATCCACCTCGATGTGCTTTGTTCTCTCATGAAAAGCTGGATTATTGGCAATAAATAATGCTGCCTGATTGTCACATTGGAGATTCATAGGCAAGGGGACATCTACATTCAAATCTTCTAAGACTGCTCTAACCCACATCATTTCTGCAGTTGCTTGTGCCATGGCTCTGTACTCGGATTCAGCACTGGACCTCGCCACAACAGTCTGTTTCTTGCTTTTCCAAGAAACTAAAGAGCTTCCTATGAAGATAGCAAATCCAGAAGTAGATTTACGATCCCTTGGACATCCTGCATAATCTGCATCTGCACAAGCTGAAATAGACAGATCTGTATCTTTCCTGAATAGCAACCCTGTGCCTGGGGAAGACTTCAGATATCTCAATATCATATACAAGGCATCCATATGAACTTGCCTTGGCTGCTCTACAAATTGACTCACCCGGTTTACTGCAAAGGCAATATCCGGTCGAGTTATAGTAATATATAAGAGCTTACCCACCATCTCTCTGTACCTTCTTTTGTCCACCTCCTCGGTATCATCGTCGTACAGCTTCATGCTTGGGTCCATAGGTGTACTTGAAGGTCTGCATCCAGTCATTCCTGTTTCAACGAGCAAGTCGGTGACATATTTTCTTTGAGTCATCACCATTCCTTGTGGATTTCTTGCAAACTCTATCCCCAGAAAATATCGTATCGTGCCCAGATCCTTCGTAATGAACTGGTTTCCCAACAGGGACTTGGTTATCTCAATCCCCTGAGCATCATCTCCTGTAACCAAGATGTCATCAACATATATCATAACAACAACTGTACCTCTAGGGGTCTTCTGGATGAATAGTGAATGGTCCGCATTTGATCTCCTGAACCCCTGTTGTTCAATTAGCTGAGAAAGCTTCTGGAACCATGCTCGGGGACTCTGTTTGAGGCCATAGATAGCCTTATGAAGTCTGCACACCATCTGAGTCTCCCCCTCAGCAGCAAACCCTGGTGGCTGCTGCATGTAGACTTCTTCCTGCAGGTCTCCATACAAGAAAGCATTCTTGACGTCAAGCTGAAAAATGATCCAGTTACGTACCACAGCAACAGATAGGAGGATGCGAAGAGTGGAGTGTCTAGCCACTGGTGAAAAAGTATCCAAATAATCTACCCCATACGTCTGGGTAAATCCCCGTGCGACAAGTCTTGCCTTGTATCTGTCGAGACGTCCATCCGCATGATATTTCACCGTAAACACCCACTTGCAACTTACCACTGAGGCACCTGGAGGAATGGGGACAAGAGACCAAGTCCCTCGAGACTGCAAAGCACGCATCTCCTCTTCCATGGCTAGACGCCAGCAATCAATCTTCATGGCGTCTTGGTAGGTCCGTGGAATGTCAACGGACGAGACAACAGCTGTAAACTTCTGGAAATCCCCATTGAGGCGATGAAAGGAGATTTGAGAGGCAAGAGGATATGAAGCACATTGTCTCCGCTGCTTCCTGTGAGCAATGGGCCTATTTAGATCATCCATCACTGTATCCACCGGTTGATCCTCCTCCTGTAGCAAAGGCTCCTGCACTGGTGCATTGTCTAACCCATCATTAGCGATAACATCAGAACATACTTGAGGCGTGTTGGATGGTTGACATGTAGCTTGAGCAGGGCCTGTCCGCCTTGTATAGAACTTAGGAAAGGGTACAATTGGAGGTGGTGGTGGTGGTGGAGTAAAGGATTGACCCAGGCTTGGAGGTGGAGGCACATAGACACTAGAATCTGTGGATGTGGAGGAGACCAATCTGTCACCTGCAGGGGAGAAGTACATGACGGGTTCGAAAAATGTAACATCAGCGCTCACATAGTACTTGTCATGAACGGGGTCATAGCAACGATATCCCTTCTGTGTCCTGGAGTAGCCCACAAAAACACACTTGATAGCCCTAGGAGATAGCTTATCAAGTCCTGGAGATAAGCGGTGGACAAACGCAACAATGCCAAAGACCCGAGGTGTAAGTGCAAACAAATCTTTGTCAGGAAAGAGAACAGAGATAGGAGACTTTTCCCCAAGAACAGTTGTAGGCATGCGGTTGACCAGATAGTATGCTGTAAGTATAGCATCTCCCCAAAAGGATAATGGGGCACAACTCTGGATAAGTAGTGTGCGAGCAATATCAAGGAAATGGCGATGCTTCCGTTCTGCAACCCCATTTTGTTGAGATGTGTATGCACATGTGGTTTGGTGGATAATGCCTTTAGAAGAAAGAAAGCGAGCAAGGGAACGAGTGCAGAACTCCAAAGCATTGTCAGTACGCACATACTTAACAGTAGACGAAAAAACATTTTGAACTTCATTGATAATATTTTGAATAACACTTCCTGCTTCGGATTTACTTTAAGAAGAAAAGTCCAGGACACTCTAGAAAAATCATCAACCACGACTAAATAGAACCTGTGCCCCAGATGATCTGGGATACGACTGGGACCCCAAATATCTATGTGAAATAACTCAAATGGGGAGCGACTGCTCCGACTCTGACAACTGGGGAAGCTAGACCGATGGTGCTTCCCTAACTGACATGCTTCACAACGAAACGACGAACTCGGAGAGATCTGAGGCAGGAGGTGACACATTTTCTGTAGCGACAGGTGACCAAACCGAAGATGCCAGGTATACGGAGATACGAAGCCCTGGGAATGCAGTGAGACGCCAGCGTAAGAGTTCCGTACAAGGCGATAGAGGCCATTGTGCTCAGAACCACCACCAATCACCCTGCCCGTTAGTATGTCCTGAAAAATAACAGACAATGGGTCAAATATAGCACGACAATGCAAATCTCGTGTAATCTGACTAATGGATAAAAGATTCATAGAGAATTCTGGTGCATGTAAAATATTCTGTAAGTGCATAGAGGGCATCAAAGTCGTCTCCCCCTGACCGATGATAGGGGAATGAGTGCCATCAGCAATGAGTACCGAGCGACCAGGTTGAACAGCTCTATAGGACCGCAGAATATCTTTCTCACGACAGAGATGGTGGATGACTCCAGAATCAACAATCCATCCTGTGAGATCATGGTTATGATATGAGACGGAAGGACTACCTAAGGCACTGGCTGAAGCAGATGTACTTGCTGACGCCGAAGTCGCAACATCAGAAGCATCAACAACTTCTGACGATGACTGTGGCATGATATCACGAAGCCGTGCCACTAGCTCCTCGAACCTGTGATCTGGAGTGGATGCTGGGGGACCCTGAACATGATCAGCGACACATGCAGAAGGAGGAAAGCCATGCTTGGAATATCATGTATCCTCCGAATGACCAATACGACGACAAAATGAGCACGTAGAGCGTATGCGACCTCCGGGCCATGTCCACCACTTCCTCTGCCACGAAATGAGGACGAACTACCTCGTCCTCTGGAGACTGCCATTGCCGAAGGAGGTGGAGTTGCTGTATTCGAGGGAACAGGTACACGACTGAGCCTTCTGTAGACTTCTTCCATCGGAGGAATGGTTGCATCGGCAAGGATCTGAGAGCGTGCTGCCCCGTACTCCGGGTCAAGGGCAGCAAGTAATACGCCAACCATGGTGGCGTTGCGGAACGTCTTCTGCTGTTCCGGCGTGGCTGTGAGAGGGATGGTACTATAGAGTTTTTCGAACATGCCACGAAGAGACGTGTACAGAGAATGAAGCGGCCTCCCATTTTGCTTCGTGGTAAAAATATCATGCTGCAACTGCAGCATCTTTGTCTCGTTCCGCACCTGAGAATATGTCGTGGCCAGAATATCCCACATCGCCTTGGCGGTGGGCTGATGGAGGACATCATTTGCTATCTCCGCCATGAGTGTTCCGGACATCCAAACTTTGGCATACGCGTCATCGGCCTCCCATGAGGCATATATTCCCTTCTTCTCCGGCGGTTCATTTTCCGTAAGAATATGCTTCTTACCACATGACTGCATAAGACTGATGAACTGCATAGCCCACAGTTCGTAGTTCGTCCCGTCCATTTTGACGATCGGTGCCGAACCTTTAAAGGCACCTATGGCGGGCATATCGACCTTTTGTGCTGACATACTGCCGGAGAATCTGAACTAGGGATGATAGACAAAGAAACTGGTGTCTACCGAGATCGTTGAGGATTCAAGTGCATATGTAGACGTTATGCACTTGAACCCATAATCGATCCGAGCCCGACCGAAACGAGGCGGACGGCGGTGAGGCTGATGAAGCCTCGGCGAAGAAGAGGCGGCGAAGCTGGGGCCGGAAGGGGCCTGGCGGGGCTGGTGGGGCCTCGGCGGCGGGGCTGGGGCCTCGCAGGCGGTGGGGCTGGGGCCTGGAAGGCCTGGAGGGGCTGGTGGAGCCTCGACGGCGGGGCTGGGGCCTCGCAGGCGGCGGGGCTGGGGCCTGGAGGTTCGGCGGAGGGGCGGAGGGGCCTGTTGGCGGCGGCGGGAGAGCCTGGAGAGGCCGGCGGCGGGAGAGAGGAGGGGGGGGGGGCGGCGGGTTGAGGAAACCCTAGATTAGGGTTAGGGCTCTGATACCATGTTAGAGTAAGCAATACTCTGATGTGTTATTCCATAGAGCCCTCGGGTCTCTTATATAGAGAGAAAACCCTTGGGTAAATTACAGAGTCTTACAATATATAAATAGAAAATACGAAACAGTACATCGCAACATATATAAACCTCTACAAGATCTCCTATCTCAAGTCTGATCCAACGGAGGAGATGCTTGCGAGTGCGTTGATGACATGCTCGCTCTCGCAATCCATGTTGATGATCCAAGCGGCGAATCTCCTGATGTCGTCTCACGAGATCCGACATCTTCTTCACGAGCAAGATGCACCAAAGGAGACAGAGAGCTACAAACGGTCGAAGCGGCGGCATAACAGTGTGGCGACAACGACGAACCTCTCTACGATTTAGGGTGGACGATCACTCTAAGGAAGAGAGAGAGAGGCTTGGCTTGTAGAGAGAGAAAGCATATAAGTGTTATGTATTAAGAAGAGATAGGGTTGCTTCTCCTTTTATAATATTTTGGGAGTCCATGGATCACAATATATGGACAATACAAAATCAAAGGATGAGATTGATTTGTGTTTGTTTCAATGGTCATGATTTTCAACAACAACAACAAAGCCTTTTCCCACAATTAAGTAGGGTAGGCTACATGGATTCTTCGCCTCCATTCAGATCTATCTTGGGTCAATCCCGGGCTTATATCCATAAAACTAAGATCCCTTCGTATAGTTTCTTTCCAACACTTCTTGGGCCGTCCTCGCCCTTTCTTTACCGTCTCAACATCCCAACACTCGCATCTCCTAACTGGTGCATCAGCTGATCTTCAATGGTCATGATTTTATTGTAAAAAAACAACAATAAATTTAATTTTATTAAATATATTGAATAATCAATATAAAATCTCATTCAATTAAATCAATCATCGATGAAGGATTAGGAAGAAGGCAAGCCTCCTTCCAAAAAAAGGGGGGACGACCACCTAGATTCCCAAAATAAGAGTGGCCGCCCACCCTCCTCATATGGAAGGATGACTCCTTATTCTAATTATATGAGATCTAATATCTCATATAATCCTTCATTATTTACAACAACTTTCGTTGTAAATTATTTTACAAAAATAATTCAAAATAATTTGTGAAATATCAATCATGTCATTGGAAAATTGTGAATCACATTCACATCCTAAAAAATGCAAATTACATTTTCAACTAATTGTCCAATGTGAATCCTATTCATGCCAACATTTAAGTTTTAAATGTTATTTAGAAATAGCTCTCTCTTATATACTATAAATCACATTTATAATATATATGATTAAAAAGGATAGTGTTATCCATATTATTCATATCAGTGATAATTAAATCATATTTAATTATCTTAGATCTCTATTCTGGGGTGAACACCATTGAGTGTTTCCCCTTTTTTGGCTTAAAAAAATATTATATCTCTATACTCACATGTCCAAATAATAGGAATCACATTCACATTATTCACACATTGGATAATTAAATCACTTTTAATTATCTTAAATAATTCTCCTTATATGGCCAAATAATATGGATCAAATTCATATTATTCATGATAATTAAATCATATTTAATTATTAATTTTTCTTAATTCTCGAATACATTATCAACAATGAAATTATCCTTGAACTCTCTACCCGGAGATAAAGATAAGGCGGTTGCACGTTCCACGTATAGTACCTTGTTTATTGAGATATCTAGATCTCGGGGACCTCCTACAGATGTTTGATTAAATCAAAGCTGTAAATCTTATCTTCTTATTGTATCTGATTCACATTTAGATCACTGTCCAACATTTTATCCGGGATTATATTATTTCTCTAGTGTGAGGATTTACTAAAATCTAAACCTCTTTCATCATTCCCTCAGAATGGAGGCGTCATGGTTATACAATCGTTTATTAATCACATCACCCTCATGTATTCCTAGTACCTGTACATCCTGCATACTGGAAGAAGTAGAATAAACCTGAAATTTTAGATCTTATTTAGACTGTCTCCTTTAAGGTTTTATCATTAAATTTCTCATTTAATCATTGGGAGTTGGTATCGATCATATGTTTTCCAAAAGCATATATCATACCCAAGTATTGATCATATACTTTCCAAAAGCATATATCAAACCTACAAATTCGGTCAAGCTTTCCAAAACGAGATGACCGTGCATGGAATTTGATCCCAATATCTAATGAGTGAGCTCATGTCTTCTGGTTCAGTATTGAACCTATATGATCCCTATGAGAGATCATATTACTCAAATGCCCTCGTGTGCACACCAACGCGTCGGTGTATAGACCTTGATTAGATTATCAACCTATCGATTTAATCAAACATATAGTAACACATCTATCTCTGGTCAGAGGATGCACGCATATATCGTGACAACATATGGCATAGGTCTTGGTTATCTTGATCTCGATCTCGCTAAGTCAACTCTTTGACCTAACTTATCTAATACTCCTGAATCTCTATTCCTATGCGGAGGACATGCATCAAGAGACTGGTTAGATATGAGCCCATGAGAGAAAGGATTGCCATCTCCTACTCAGGCTGGAGATCATCTCATAATGATCATTTGACGGTGCTTGATGATTTCTCAATCAAACTCTTTAAATATTTATCAAAGCATCATCCTCTATGATTCAACAATTGGATCAACAACTGTATGATTATTATGAAGAAGAGGAAGGAATAGGATGTCTATTCCATAGGTCTAGGGTCTCTTATATAGAGAGAAAACCCTAGAGAGTACAAGAGTAAAAATACATAAATACCCTCGAGGGGTTACGGAACCCGAAGAGTTAAAGGTTACGGAACTCGAAGGGTTAAGGGTTACGGAACCCGAAAGGTTACAAATATAATTGTATAATAATTCTAACACTCCCCCTCAAGTTGGAGCATATCTGTCGATCATGCCCAACTTGGATACTAAGTATATTAGGCGCTTCCTTGGAAGAGCCTTTGTGAGGATGTCTGCAAGTTGAAGTTCAGTGGAGATGTGCGGAGTGCTGATTCGTCTTTCTCGTACTGCATCACGAATAAAATGTCAATCAACTTCAATGTGTTTTGTCCTCTCATGGAAAACTGGATTGGTGGCGATGTATGTGGCAGACTTGTTGTCGCAGTATAAGGGTACAGGAGTGGCGACTGACATGCCAAGTTCTGTTAAGAAAGAAATAAGCCATGTGATTTCACATGTGGCCTGAGCCATTGTCCTGTATTCTGCTTCCGTACTAGATCTGGATACCACTGTCTGCTTCTTGCTTCGCCAAGTGACAAGGTTATCCCCAACAAACATGGCGTATCCTGTAGTGGATCGGCGGTCCTCAGGAGAGCTAGCATAGTCAGAATCTGTATAGGCAGAGATATTAGTGTGTCCATTCACCCCATAGAAAAGTCCACGTCCGAGAGATTCCTTCAAATATCGAAGGATCAAAAGAATATCCTGCCAGTGACTGTAAAGAGGCTTCTCCATATATTGACTGGCTCTGCTCACAACATATGATATATCTGGCCTCGTAGCAGTGAGATAGAGTAATTTTCCCACTAAGCTTCTGTATCGTGTTGCATCCTCAAATGCTGGATCAGTAGATACTGAATATTTTCTCACTTCTGCAGGGATGCCAGATGACTTGCATCCAAGAAGTCCCGCCTCAGTCAGAATATCGAGGCAATACTTTCTCTGTGAAAGATGGAGTCCCTCTGTAGTGCGTATTACTTCGATACCAAGAAAATAACGAAGTTGGCCGAGATCTTTCGTGATAAAGACCTTCTTGAGGAAGGCCTTGGTCTCCTGAATACCATCTACATCATCGCCTGTGATAACCATATCATAAACATAGACAGCAAGGATAATCATGCCAGTAGACCGTCGTCTAACAAAGACAGAGTAGTCAGATGTTGTCCTCTGAAAATCAAGTGTGTCGGTCTCCGTAGTGAGCCTATCAAACCATGCCTTTGGGCTCTGCTTCAGGCCATAAATGGCCTTGCGTAGTCGACATACATGCTCCCCCTCGACTGTATACCCTGTCGGTTGCATCATATAGACCTCCTCCTCACGATCACCATAAAGAAAGGCATTCTTCACATCAAGTTGATAAATGAGCCAAGCCTTGTTGGCAGCAACAGAAAGAATGGTACGTATCGACCTCATTCTGGCAACAGGCGAGAAGGTCTCAAAATAATCAACTCCAAAGGTTTGTGTAAAACCTTTTGCAACAAGTCTGGCTTTCAACCTGTCAATAGAACCATTAGGCGACTGTTTGATCGTGAAGACCCATCAACATGCCACAGGACGAACTCCCGGGGGGCACGGCACAAGATCCCACGTACCCCGGGAGGTAAGTGCATCCATCTCCTCATCCATGGCCTGTCGCCAACCTTGATCTTGCATTGCACTGAAATGATCTCTTGGAACGGTAATAGCATTAAGAGCATCTGCAAATCTCTTGTCACAGCTAGATAAACCATCTGTAGAAGTAAAATGTGACATGGGGTAATACGTACATTTCCTTTTTTGCTTGCGTAGAGCTATAGGAAGTTCCCCAGGTACATCCGGGACAACAGTGGTGGGAACACTTGAAGTGGTCATATCATCCTGCATAAAAGGGACAGGCAAATGTACAGACACTGGTGTAGGATGTATAGAGGTACGCTGGCGAGTATAGACGATTGGTGGAGGAGGGAGGTCCAGAGGAATGTCACATACAGACTGTGTGAAATAACTTGTTTGCTCAACGAAAGTGACATCAGCAGATACATAGTATCGACGTCCAACAGGATCATAACAGCGATAGCCTTTCTGGGTACGAGAGTACCCAAGAAAGATGCATTTGATGGCACGAGAGGATAATTTGTCAGCTGCATGAAAATTATGAACAAAGGCAATACAACCAAAAATTCGCAGAGGTATGGGAAAAGGAGACTCGGTAGGATAAAGTAAGGAAAATGGAGTTGCCCCTTTGAGAACTGATGAAGGAACACGGTTGATGAGATACACTGCAGTAAGGATAGCATCTCCCCAATATTGTTTAGGAACATTCATTTGGCTAAGAAGAGGTCTGGCAACATTTAGCAAGTGTCGGAGTTTCCTCTCAGCTATACCATTCTTTTGTGAGGTATATTGACATGATGTTTGGTGAACAGTTCCCTGGGATGCAAAGAAAGAGGTCAAGTCATGTTGGGTTAACTCAAGAGCATTGTCGGTACAAATGATCTTAACAATGCTAGAAAAGTAAGTTTTAACATATTGAAAGAAATTTCTAACAATCTGATTGATCTCCGAACGCTCCTTTATTAGATAGACCCAAGAAGATCGACTATAATCATCAACGAAAACTATAAAGTAGCGATGGCCACTTAATGTGCGGATCGGACATTGTCCCCAAACATCACAGTGAACAAGATGAAAAGCAACAGTACTATGAGACTCAGTACGGACAGGAAACGAAGTTCTATGGTGTTTCCCGAACTCACATGCCTCGCACTGAAAGGGCTTCAGAGCAGAGAGTTCAGGAAACATCATGGAGATGGCCTTGGCAGAGGGATGTCCAAGGCGTCGATGCCATAGGAGCGGATCTTCGGAGATAGATGCAACACCAACAAAATTGGAGTCTGAGGGTATGTCAAGGTAATATAGGCCGTTCTTCTCATGGCCCCCACCAAAAATCTGTCTCGTCCGAATGTCCTGAAAATAACAACAAGACTCATCAAATATCACACGACAATGAAGCTCAATACAAAGCTTGTGAACTGACAACAAGCTAAGAGGAAAATCAGGAGCACAATGAACCCCCGAAAGTCGGAGTTTGGAAGAGAATTCCATAGTTCCGACACTACTAATATGTGATTGAGTCCCATTAGCAACTCGAACTGACTTCACAGAGGTAGATCATAGATGGTATGGAAGAGGTGAGCAGACTACCTTATCCAGTGAGATGAGTAGAGGCGCCGGAATCAATAATCCAAGCTGGAGTAGAAGTGATAGCAGAGTTGGCTATGGTACCTGAAGGAGTGGCCAGAGCAGCAGTTGTAGTGTTACTAGTGGTGGTAGGTCCTGGAGTCTGAAGGATCTGCATTAGGCGGGAGTAATCTGCATCATTAAGATGAACAGTCTTGCCACTGGAGGTAGGCGATGCTTCTTCTACATCATAGGCATCCTCATAAGCATTATTGGCGTAATAAGAATGTACGCCAAACTTCTGCCAGCATCGTTCAGCCGGGGGGTTCCACCTACCACAGTGAGTGCATGGGGCAATAGAGTCTCGCCCACGACCACGACCAAAGTCACGGCCTCGTCCAGATTCCCGTCCACGGCTACGACTTGGATCGTGACCGCGTCCTCCTCGCAAGCCGTATCTGCCTCCTCGCCCAGATGAGGCGATGTGTGCAAAGTTCTCTGTTGAAGGTAAGACAGGAGGCCGAGCAACGGATGTCTCGAGCTCCTCAAGTCGGCCAAAGATGGCCTTCATTGTTGGCAGTGTGTCTGATATAAGAAATTGCTCCTTCGCTGCATGGTACCTAGAATGCAGGCCATCAAGGAAGCGGTATACCTGTCAGTCAGAACGCTCTTGTATCTGTTTGGTGCAACATGAGGGCTGGAATATTGCAAGCTCCTCATACAGACAGGATAGATGCCTGTAGTACTCGATGAGGGTGGAATCACCCTGAGATGCTGACCAGATTCGCCTGTAAATATCTGCAAGGCGTGACTTCGTCTTCTTTTGGGAGTATGTTTGCTCGAGATCCTCCCACATTTCCTTGGCCGTATTTTTGTAAAGAAGATTTGAGGTAATATGAGCCTCAACACTGTTGGTCATCCAGTTGATAACCAAATAGTTATCAGTTTGCCAGTTGTCGTACTCTTTGTCCTTTTCATCTAAAGGATCTTTAGTCAAAATGTAAAGTTTCCTCTGACCACCAATGAATACCATAAAAGATCGAGACCAGAGCACGTAATTTTCTGTGCCCTTGAGTTTGATAGTAGTGCCTTGTGCCATAATATTTGTGGCCAAGGGCTTTGTCTTGGTAGAAGAAGACGTCATGATGGTCTTAAAATAGAAAGACGATCCTGTGATCAACTAAGGATGCATATAAGAGCTAAAAAAATGCCCTAAAACTCACATTTGCCCTTGACGAAGGGTTGAAAACCCCCAATGGGCAGCATATCTGGATTCTTGGAAGTGATCCGTGATGAGTTTTGGATCTCCAAAGAGTCCTATGGTACTCGTGGAGGGTAGCTGTGGGGCTGACGACCTTCGTAGGAGGTCCTGAAAGCGCCAGGTAGCCCTAGCGGGAGGGCTGCTGCACTAGAGGCGATTGGAGGGCCTTGCGCGGGGCCCTAATTCAGGGATGAGGGCCCCGTACAAGCTTTTGCGAGGCTTGAAGGTGGCGGTGGGGATTTTAGATCAGAACCCCAGTCTAGGACCGTTGCTCTGATACCATGTTGAGAAGAGGAAGGAATAGGATGTCTATTCCATAGGGCTAGGGTCTCTTATATAGAGAGAAAACCCTAGAGAGTACAAGAGTAAAAATACATAAATACCCCCGAGGGGTTACGGAACCCGAAGAGTTAAATGTTACGGAACCCGAAGGGTTAAGGGTTACGGAACCCGAAAGGTTACAAATATAATTGTATAATAATTCTAATAATTATCAAGATGGCCATGGTACATAATCCTAATTATAGTTAGAGACCTATTATGCAAATTAGTTATTCTTCATTTCATATTAGGTAATGCTATTTGCACTAACATTTTTTGCGTAATGGCTCACCGTGGGCTCGCATGTCCAACAATCTCCCACTAGCTCAAAGAGCCATCAATGAGTTGATCTTTAAACCCACACTCCTGTGTTAATCATAAGTTATTTATAAAATAGCTAGGTAAACTGACTAGTTACTCTATTCCCGAGAGACTATGCCAAGTCCTTTTACGGTACTCGCGTATCTCGTAGTAATAGTTCTCGCATCCAATGCGAATGTTGCATCTTATGCAACTAATACTCAATTTTGAAGCAGTTATAGTGTCGTTGACGCTACAACTCAATAATCATTGTAACCAGTATGTATCTTATCATAATGCCCTTATTTCCGGAGATCTCTATCTCATAAGACTAAGACTCGGTCTTATGTCTTATAAGGCATCTGCTGTTAAGACCTTTTAGATCACTATACATAAAGTCTTAAAGTTCTTGAAGATACGACTTTGAGATCACTATCTCAACAAGTCTTGTCATCTTTGAAGATATTGTTATTACTGCAATCGAGTGTTTTATATCTATACTAGGATTAGTAACAATTTACGACTCCCACTGCATGGCAAACATCTGGCTTTTGTATACATCTAGCATACATTGAGCTTCCCAAAGTTGATGCACTATGGCTTGCAGCATTAGTATTCACATCCTCAATTCTTTGAGGTGTTATCCTTTTAGATAGGTCAGTACCATATATTAAGGGAAAGAAGTCTTAGAATTTTCTAAAAATGGAACATGTCCAGGGCACACCATTAATGTGACGGTCCCAATACCCTCTTCTTTTTGCTTCTGAACATCTTCAGAACTAAGATCTAAGAGGTATCCTTGAGATCATATCTCACGGTATGCAATAGATAGACCATAAAACACTTGTTATAATCCTTATATCATTCCAAATAATGAGTATTTTATCTACATCTTAGTATAATGAATACGATGGCACTCCCACTAAGCTTCACATGGTTTATTAAGATTTTGTATGAAATCATAACCTTTATAATTTCATTAAATCTTATGTTCCAAGTACAATAAGCTTATTGAGTCCATAGATGCAGTTCTTCAGCTTTCACACCTTGCGTTTCTCAATTATGGAGCCCTGGGGCTACTTCACATGAATATCCTCATAGTGATATTCTTAGAGGGAGGCAATCTTTACTTCCATCTTGCAGATGTCATAGTCAAGTTGTGTAGCTTTAGTTAGCAATATTTTGATAAGTTTAAGCATAGTTACTGAAGAGCAAGTCTCGTCGTAAGAGATCTCTTCTCTTCATGTGTGTCTTGTGGATACGAGCTGTGCTTTGAAGGTCTCTACCTTCTCACCAGGTTCCCTCTTTCTCTTGAAGATCCATTTACATCTAACAGGTCATACCCTTATAGGTGGATCTTCAAGGGTCCATATACAACACTTGTACGAGTCTACTTTAGACTTTATTGCTAACATCCATCTCTCCATATCATGATCCTCAGAAGCTTGAACATACGAAGTCAGATCTTTGCCAAACTTAACTGACACATGGAATCCATCCTTAAACTAATTTGAAGAGATATATGAGTATTTCATCTTTAATTGTTCTTTTAGTTTCTGATTTCAGGAGCCTCATTATCTTCTCAAGATTTAATGAGTTCCTTCACTTCATTTTCATCTTAATTCTCAAGAGTCATCCGTTACGATTCATATTTTTAGAGATGAAATCTTTTAAGAATCTTAAGGTTATAAAGTGGGTATCCAATACCATCCTTTATAGTCCTAACGAAGTAGCACTCTTTGATGCTAGATTCTAGCTTACTTGCATTGAATCTTATTAAAGATATATATTGTAGTCTCTACAATCTATGTACTCGAAAACTAAGAGATAATTATGCTAATATTCATCATTGATAAAATCATGTCACACATGATCTAATTGTATCTCCCTGCAATTCTATTGAGTTTAGGTGTATTAGGAGTGAGATAGGAATGATATTCCTTTCTCCATAATGTATTCATTGAATTCATCTAATAGGTACTTGCTATCTTGGTTAGATCAAATTCATTTCTTCTTCCTTTAAATTTTGGTTCTAAATCAAAATTATGAAATCTTTGAACATTTCAAAGGTTTCCAAGGTGAAAGGAATAAATCTCATATCACAAATAATCATCAATAGATATCACATATCATTAATGTTTATTATGATACAGATGATCCATATACATCTATATTGTCAAATGATCTTCATCCTCCTATTGACCTTTCAAGGTTTAATTTCCAGTATTAGAGATGTTAATGAACCATTTATTAATTTTCTAATTTAGTAGAGTCCTCTAGATATTAGATTACTATCTGAGATACATCTATCATAATTCTTTATGATAGGTCTATTGCAGAATACATGTTTGTTTCCAACATTTAGAAATAAACAATGAGTGTATTCTAATATCTAGGTCATAGAGATATTTTTTAAGACTAAGGGCTCTCCCACTGAAAATATGAAGTCCGTCTTGCCAATAGAGATTGTTGCAACGATTTCATCAACTCTCATATAGATGACTATTAGACCTTAAGATCAATTTTCCAGTCTTCTAAAAACATATGCAAGCAATTGCAAGTGTTATTAGAAGAATGTGATATAATTATTAGACTTTGATCTTATATAATAAATAAGTCAATTTCAATGATTATATATAGATGTATAATATTCCGATGCACTATCCAGATCCTTCTTTAATGATCTTAGATAGTCTAGATAATCATACTATCAATACATCAACTTGTTGCAGTATTGACGATCATCCAATGCTTTGGATGTTATATCTATGGAAACCATAGAAGTACAATCAATCCTTTGACTTTCCTTCTAACTTGGTTCAAATCCATGCCTCCACTGCGCTTCCATCATATGTAAACAAGCATTACTTAAGACAATAGATCTCTTATGTTGAATTCAAAAGATTTCAATATAAGAGTATTTCAACATTTATACATGCTTCATTCAATTCATACAATATGAATATTTTGAAGCTTCATGAATGACTAGAATATAGGTAGTAGAATGATGATACTTATCATATCTTACATCCATCTCAAAGACTTTGGTTCAGGTATTTACTCAAACATTTTGAGTACATCTTCTCTTATCGAGCCACCGTTATGCATAACATAATATAATAAATCATGTCATTCATGATTAAATGTCGAGAGCACATATATACTGAAACATATTCTAGGTTTTATATTGATTTTCGATAATTATGATCATCATCGATATGATAACTTCCAAAGCACATTCGATGAAAGATCAAGACTATAGACATACAAACCCAAGGTTGTTGTCCTATTGTCTATTTAATTGTCACTCATTATTATGAGGAAACTTGCATATTGCAAGCACATACATTATGCGTCCAACTGCAAGAATAATATCTTGATCATGAATCCAATTCATGATAATTTACTGGTTATTATCGAGTATAGTTTTGAGTGGGTTTAATTCAGGTTATCTGAAATAAGATAGTTTGCATAAATACATATTTTATTTTGATTTAGGAATTTTTATATCAAAGTTGTCTTGCCTTGTCAACATTGAAAGTTCATTCCCTTATTCACTTTCAATGTAAGAGATATACTTATCGTTATATGTCAGGCAAGATCTGGGATCTCCTTTCTTACTTCTGTTACATCCCAATAATATGTGAAACTATAACTCAGATAAAAAGAAGCGAGAACTCATTCTGCCTTACAAGTCCGACTTGCATTTTCCAATTCGGTCTTTAATACCCGGACCCACCACCCCTAAGGTGATGTTGACCCATTGTTAATTGAATCAATTGTCAACAGGATTAGAACTCGTTATACGCAACCCAATATCACCCCAATAATATGAGGACTCGATACTGGGGTCACTACGCATGCAACCTTACTCTTCGAGGAGCAAAGAACTCGATCCAGATGTGCTTGCATGCAGGAGCTGTCACTTCGAATCATATAGGTGATAACCGTGAGCATCCGATTACTAAACCTTGTTCACATAGGGTTTTAGATCATATCTAAGACAAGGTTATGATACCACTTTGAAGGTTATTGAGAAAACCTTAAGCGCATCACAGAAGCGTGAAGATCGCATCATATGTGATAGTTGCTCGGAGCTGCGGAATTTAAAAAATTTAAACGATGAATTCACATAATCCGAGAACACTTCTCGGTTCGTTTCATCTAATCCACAAACAAGTATTAGGTTTATTTCTTGAAGCGTGGTTGCGATCGAGTCTCTAAAGTAAGAGATCTCTTGTATCAAGTCCGATCCAACGGAGGAGACACTTGCGAGTGCGTTGATGAAACACGTACTCCTCGCAATTCATGTTGATGATCCAAGTGGTGAATCTCTTGATCTCATCTTACGAGATCCGACGTCTTCTTCACGAGCAAGATGCGCCAAAGGAGAGGAAGATCCACGAACGATCGAAGCGACGACAGACATGGCGATGGCGACGACCCTCTTTAGGGCCTATTTGGTTGCAGGGTTGGGCAGGGTTGGGTTGGGCTGCTGGGTTGGGGTGGGTGAATAGTAATCTGTGAGGAGGAAGTATCCTTGTGAATAGTAACTAGGGTTGGGCCAACCCTGCCCAACCCTGCAACCAAACAGGCCATTAGGGTTTAGGGTGGACGACCACTCTACGGAGGAGAGAGAGAGGCTTGGTGTGCAGAAAGAGCATATAATTGTTGTGTATTAAGAAGAGCTAGGGTTGCCTCTCAATATTTTGGGAGTCCATGGATCACAATCCATGGACAACACAAAATCAATGGATGAGATTGATTTGTGTTTCTTTTATAGCCATGGCTTTGTTATCAAAAATACAATAATTAATTTAATTTAATTTAGTATATATTGAATAATCAGTATAAAATCTAATTCTATTAAATCAATCATCCATGAAGGATTTGGAAGGGCAAGCCTCCTTCCAAATAAAGGGGGGACGACCACCTTGATTCCTAAAATAAGAGTGGTCGTCCACCTCCTCATATGGAAGGGTGGCTCCTCATTCTAATTGTATGAGATCTAATATCTCATATAATCCTACATTATTTATAATAATTTTTGTTGTTAATTATTTCACAAAAACAATTCAAAATTAGAATGTGAAATATCAATCATGCCATTGGAAAATTGTAAATCACATTCACAACCCAAAATAAATGTACATTACATTTTCTATTATTTGTCCAATGTAAATTCAATTCACATCAATATTTATATTTTAAATGTTATTTACAAATAATTCTCTCTTATATATTACAAATCACATTTATAATATATATGATTAATATGGATAGTGCTATCCACACTATTTATATCCATGATAATTAAATTAAATCATATTTAATTATCTTAGATCTCTATTATCACGTGTCCCATATAATATGAATCATATTCACATATTTATACCTTGGATAAATAAATCACATTTGATTATCTTAGATAATTCTCCTTATATGGCCAAATAATATGAATCACATTCATATTATTCATGATAATTAAATCGTATTTAATTATCAATTTTCTTAATTCTCGGTTGCATTATCAACAATGAAAATATCATTGAACACTTTCAAGGATAATGCGTTTCTCCGTAGATACTTGGAGATAAGGACAATGCGATTGTACGTTCCACGTATAGTGAATTAGATATTGAGATCATATCTCAAATCCAGATCTCGGGGATCTCCCACAGATGTTTGATTAAATCAAAACCATTAATCTAATCTTCTCATTGTATCCGAATCACATTCAGAACACTATCCAACATTTGGACCAATATTGGATAATTTCTCTAGTGAGAGGAGTCACTAAAATCCAGACCTGTTTCATCACTCGCTCGAAATGGAAGCAGCATGGTTATACAATTGTTTATTGATCATATCACCCTCATATATTCCTAATACATGTACATCCTGCATACTATAAAACCTAAAATAAACCTGAAGTTTTAGATCTTATTTAAATTGTTTCCTTCAGGGTTTTATTATTAAGTTTCTCATATTATCATTAGGAGTTGGTATCGATCATATGCTTTCCAAAAGCATATACCATACCCGGGTATTGATTATATACTTTCCAAAAGCATATATCAAACTTACAAATTTAGTCAAGCTTTTCAAAGTGAGACGACCGTACACACAATATAATCCCAATATCTCATGAGTGAACTCATGTCTTTCGGTTCAGTATTGAATCTGTATGATCCCTTTAAGAGATCGTATTACTCATATGCCCTCGTATGCACACCAATCTGCCGGTGTATAGACATGATTAGATCAACCTATCAATCTGTCAAATGTACGTACTCAAACATATGGTAACACATCCGTCTTCGTCAGAGGATGCGTGTCTATATCGTGATAGCATACGTCATAGGTCTTGGTTATCTCGATCTCGCTAAGTCAACTCTTTGACCTAACTTATCTAATATCTCTGGATCTCTATTCCTATGCAGAGGAGCTGCATCAAGAGGTCGGTTAGATATCAACCCTTGAAAGAAAGGATTGCCATCTCCTGCGTAGGCTGGAGATCATCTCTTAATGATTATTTGATGGTGCTTGATGATTTCTCTATCTAACTCTTTAGATATTCATCTAAACACCAACCTCTATGATTCAACTATTGAATCAATAGCTGTATGATTATCAATATGACCACGGTACGTAACCCTAATTGTACGAAGGGGCCTATTATGTAAATTAATTATTCTTCATTTCAGATTGGGGAATGATATTTGCAATAATATTTATTGCATAATGTCTTGCAGGGGGCTCGCATATCCAATAGAAGCTCGAAGAAGGGGGTCATCGACATCGCTGCCGCTGAGAGAGTGAAGGGCTCACATCGCTTGGAGGCTTCGACTAGAGTTTGATTGTGAACAAGAGGAGGTGACGAACATTGGGCCCTTTCTCTTTCGCGAGATCGTCGCTGGGACTTGGCACTGAAGGAGTGGTGTTGGCGGGAGCATGTGCCACATGCTGGAGGTTACGTCGCACGAGAGGGAGTATTAGGGATTCTTCGAATTGGGGGTGTATGCAAGAAGGGTTGCGTCACCACTACTGCAAAGTGGAGATGATACCACCCCCCTTTTTTAAGAACTGTGACTTGAAGATGCACTACCTCGGAGTTCTTGCGCCTCAACCGCCTTGGAACCCGAAGGAGTTGCGATCTGGAGTTGGAGGCTCCGTGATGATGATCGAGGGAGGAGCTCTGTTGTTGTAGCAGAGGGTATAGGCTTGGAGTTTCTCCTGATATGCGATACTAGGATTTCAAAATAGGAACCCCAGGTACCTTCGGATGCTTGGAAAGATGGTGGTCAGATCTAGGGTTCCATAGATGGAACCATAATTTTTTTTCAAACTTGGAAAGATTGTAGAAAGGTGGCCTGATATATGCTAGAATTTATGTTAGCATAGAATATTGATCTTCAAACTTCTCAAGCGAATTAGGGTTTAGAATAATCCTAAAATTTTACTTGAACCGTACGATCTTGAACGTGAACATATCTTTGAACAATATATGATTAAATAATCTTCAAGAATGAACAATCGAATCTTAGACATAAATAAAGAACATAAAAAATCATCGAGAATCGAACCCATTCGGATACCATGCTAGAGAACTAACATAGGTTTTGATACCATGTTAGAAAATGAAGAATGCGGAAGCGTATTCAGAGACAAAGAATAAACATGAAAGAGCATCGAGATTTTTACGTGGAACCCTACTCCCTAAGGAGCAGGATGACACCACAGGAGAACGTCTCAAAAGGTTGATTCTTCTATTGAAGTTTCTCTTATCTGATACAATGGGTCTAGGGCTTCTTATATAGCCTCCACTGACCCTCCAAGTCCCACATATAGTAGATGTGGGACTAAATCACTGTATGTGGTATTTAATTACTCATCTACACAAGTGATGCTTATACTCCAACAGTTATTCTACTTATTTTTGTAAAATCAGTTGTGCCCTTGACTTCTTACAAAAAATAACAATTCTGCCCTTTTGTAATATCAGTTATGCCCCTACTTTACCTTAACAGAAGGACAAACTGTGAATTTGTAAGAAGTCAAAGGCACTGCTGATATTACCAAAAGGGAGGGGCATAATTGATAAATGAAGTTAAGAAGGGTGCAAGTGATAAAAATCCAAAGAATAATATTCCCTTTTGATCACATAAAAGATGGAAAGTGTTTAATCAGAACATGAAAATATTACTGAATTGGTCTTAATTACTCTTTGGGACCAGATGGAAGAAGGGAGGAGACTCGTGAAGGAGGAAAATGATCCAATTACTTGGAAAGAACTGAACAAGAAGTTGTATGAGATGAAAATCTCATGTACATCTTTCTAGAGTAATGTTAAGAGTGACTTATTTGTCAACTTTTCCATTATCACTCTAAAGTACCAAACTCTGCCTTACGTAAAATTGCCTGTGTATGATTAACCTTTGCATTTGAAATTGCTTCTTATATACCTTGTATTGACCATAATTGATGCAATATTTCTCAAATTGACAGGTCGAATCGGATTGAATCCATCACAAATTTGGGGATTATTTAAAATTAGGATTTTTCATCCCAAATTAGTTGGTTGGTTAATTTTGTTTAAAATTGAGATTGATTGTAATATTAATATTTGTGGTAGATTAATTAGTGAGTCTTTATTGTCCAATTGAGTTTTTATTTAATTGTAATTTCATTCGGTTACTAAATTTGTATCTAGTCCCACTTAAATGACCCGGTGGTAGTGCAGCGTGCCTACCACCCAATAAACCAAGGTCCAAACCCCCCCTGGTGAGGATCGCATTAGGTAGTCGATAACCATCGTAAATAATAGTTGAATCTTTCAACATGGATTTGAACAAGAAGCCATACAACCGACCCTACTTATAGTGGGAGAAGGCTTCGCTATTTTAGCCAACCCTACTTAATTATGGAAAAGGCTTTGTTTTGTACTAATTTTGTATCTAGACCCCCTCTCTATAAAAGGGCACTAATTCATTGTAAGTTAGATCATATTATGAATTAATATTGTGAGTTTTGGTCTGGAGAGAGCCTATATAATTATCTCCCATTTTCTCAAGATTCTAGGATTTCTGCTCACCTCGTTCCTCTCTAAATCACACGAAGCACGTCACGATCTTCTCTCTTCTCATCCCTTCCCATTTTCCATTTGCATCAATAATCCACAAGAACATTATGTAGTATTAGTAATTGGAGGAAAGGTTGAGGATTTACTTGGGGTGAGATATCACATTGTCCGAGGAACCTTAGATGTTGTCAGAGTAAAGGATCGTCAACATGAGCGTTCTAATGCATTACAGATTCTTATCTAAGACTTGTATCATTTGGCGAAGCCATTCAAATTGCTAGAAGCATGTGAAGTGTATGACTAATCCAATAGCAAAAGTTTTATAAGGGAACTAGAGCAGGCTACTATGAGGCGAAAGATCTTTCTAAAGAGATTTGATTTTGAACTTTTTCGATGTCCGTAGTCCAATACTGAAGTCATTTCATTGGTTTTCCCTTTGTCCGTGTCAACAAATAATTCGAAATACCTTGACTTTTTTCAGAGAAAGTTCGAGTCAAAAGCAATGATTCAAAGCACTCTTTACACTATTTCGGAAACCCAAGGACTCTATCATATGGATATGTAAAATATAGGATTTCCAATCCTAACAGGAAAAGTAGGAAGCTGATAATAAAAAGTTAGTAAACATAATTCCATGTTCGATCTCAAAAATAGATATAGAATTATGTGGAAAGTCATATTTATTGAAAGTCATATGTGCGGCTTGGAGGGAGATCTTTCCTATCTTTGGAGATCCACCGTACAATATGGGGGTAAAAAAGTCAAAATACGTGATTCATTTTTAGCCCTTATAAAAAGAAATTGATTCTTAACATCTTTCGCACTCATATTACGTCAAGATCCTACGGAAGAAAAAAATTGCAAAATCTGATCCACTTTATTGTATTCGATTAGTTAACATATTCGTTAACCATACTATGAAACATGGGAAAAAATCATTGGCCAACAAAATTTTCTATCGAGTCGTGAAAAAGATTCAATAAAAAACAAAAACAAATCAACTTTCTGTCTTATGCCAAGCAATACATGGAGCTCTTGATATAGCTGTAAAAGCAAGATGTCTAGGTGGATCAACTCATCAAGTTCATATTGAAATAAGATCTACACAAGAAAAAGCACTTGCCTTACATTAGTTATTAGGGGCATATCGAAAACATCTAGGTCGAAAGGGGGGGTGGGGTTGCAAGCAACACTAGATAGGGATAAGAACAGTGATGGGTTATTAAGCTGAAATCCTAGTGGCTACCTTCTCGAATATGCCAATGGTCAATGCTAACTGGTTGCTTTGCATGGAAGGATGACCCTATTTACATGTAAAAAACTAGCGAAGATATTTTAAAGGCAGTGTCGAAGGAATGTGAAACAGTTGTACAAGGAAACTATAAAACTTTATTATGCAAAGTATTCTTGAAGTCGTTTTTTTTGTTTTAGTTTTTCTATTTCTCAAAAAACATGATATATGCGTGTATCGCTAAATGATGTCTTCATTTTGCCTTAACGTTCAGATTGTATGGGCGTAAGGCCAAACATTCTCTGTCGGTTAAGAGAGGACGAGGAAGCCCCAAGAAGTGTTGGAATGAGATTATCCGAAGCGATCTTAGCTATTTGGATTTAAGCTCGAGAATGACCCAAAATAGATCAGGCAGAAATCCATGTAACCGAGCCTATTTAATTGTGGGGAAAGGCTTTGTTGTTATTGTGTTGTTTGATTATTGTTGGCTGAAACTTGTGCGCAAATACCCCCACAGAATGCGCTTCTTATTTTTTATGAATAAATAATCCAACTATGGGGATTTGTTTTTTTTGAAGTCCAACTATGGAGATTTGCTAGGCCAGCCTTCTTAATTTTCTTAATTTTTACTGCAGCTTTGCATGAGCTAGATCCTGTTTTCCAGAAGTTTTCACGGTCTGATAAAGTCTCCGGGTTACTCTGTTCTTTGGGGTACAAGTGTCCTGTGATCATTCAATCAATGTATATTTTCAAGGTATGTGGTATCCCTGCTAATATTCAGCTGGATTTTCCCTAGTCTTGAACTTCCCGTTATATCATTTTTCTACAAGACTTTCTGCCATATGGTGACATTCTGTCATCTTATCTCCATGTTGCTTTTCAATAGTTATTGTACAGTTGCAAGATATTGACACGACAGCTTTCTGTTAAATTTTGTTGCCCACTTGGATTTTGTGGGGACTGTCTTCCTGTTGGAGTTTGTGGGCACCAAAGTCTTGACAATTCTGAGGGATGTTTGCTAAGTGGGTTGGAAAACGGTAGAAAAAAGCTAAGAATCTCACTATGGGAAATATCCAACAATGGCCCATATATATTGGAAGTCACGGTTCACGGATAATATTAGACAAAAGTGTAATAAAAAATGGAATCCTATTGGCATAGGGAGTACTCTTTCAAAACATAGCTGCTCACGACCTTCCTATCCTAAAACTACACAAGATCAAAAAAGCAAGACATGCTTCACCAATATGTTCATGCTAATTAAATTTGTTTGTCACAACCCTAATCCCGAGTCATCCGGTATTCCTATCTACCGGATATGGATACTCAACACTAACTTTATTCAATAATAGAATTTTTATCACTTGTGCCCTTCTTAGATAATGCAATATCATTTACGCTGCTCCCTTTTTGCAGTATCAGTTGTGCTCCTGATTTCTTTCAAAGTTATCACTTGTGCCCTTCGGGTTAGTTGCCATTCATTCACGGCTCAAACGGACATCAACTTTTGAGGCATAATTGTAACTAGACTGTGCGCTTAAAGTAGATATGACTTTTTCTTTTGGCCTCCTCTGTCTTTGTTGGGAAAAATGAATGAGGTGTTTATTCCATGAACCCTAGGCTCTCTTATATAGGAGAGTAGCCTATAGGTAAATTACATAAAGCATACTATGAATAAAAACAACATAAGGAACAGTACAGTTACTACTATTATTGTATACGTTAACACTCCCCCTCAAGATGGAGCATAGATATCAATCATGCTCAGCTTGGAAGCACACTTCTGAAATGGACCTCGTAGCAATGCCTTGGTGAATATGTCTGCAGTCTGATTCTCTGAAGTAACATGAGATGTAGCAATGAATCCTTTCTGAATCATATCACGTATGAAGTGACAGTCCACCTCAATATGCTTGGTCCGCTCATGGAATGCAGGATTGTTTGCAATAAACAAAGCAGCCTGATTATCACATTCCAAGTTCATAGGAAGTGGTACATCTAAACATAGATCTGTCAGCACAGCTTTCACCCACATCATCTCTGTAGTAGCCTGGGCCATAGCCCTATATTCGGATTCAGCACTAGATCTAGCTAACACAGTTTGTTTCTTGCTCCTCCATGAGACTAGTGCATCTCCAACATAGACAGCATACCCTGAGGTGGACTTCCTATCCTTGGGACATCCTGCATAGTCTGCATCTGCACATGCTGAGATAGAAATCCCCTTTCCTTTCTTGAATAGCAGACCTGCACCTGGAGAAGATTTGAGATATCTAGGTATCATATGTATTGCATCCATATGCACCTGGCGTGGTTGCTCCATGAACTAGCTCACACGGCTCACTGCAAATAATATATCTGGCCTAGTGATCGTGACATACAACAGTTTGCCTACCAGTTCTCTATATCTTCTCCTGTCCACCTCCTCTGTGTTATCTTCATAAAGCTTCATGTTGGGGTCCATTGGTGTTGTAGCAGGTCGACATTCGAGCATACCTATTTCACTCAACAAATCTGTAACATATTTCCTTTGAGACATGACTAGCCCATAGGAATTTCTGGCAAATTCAAGCCCCAGAAAGTATCTAAGGACCCCAAGATCCTTAGTGACAAACTCACTACCCAGCATTTCTTTCGCCTGCCTTATGCCCTGCTCATCATCTCCTGTAATCAAGATGTCATCAACATAAATCATAATGACAATGATACCTCTCATTGTTTTCTGTACAAACAAGGAATGATCAGCATTGGAGCGTTTGTATCCTTGTTTGTTGAAGAGATCCGAGAGCTTCTGAAACCATGCTCTGGGACTCTGCTTAAGGCCATAGATAGCCTTATGCAACCTGCATACCTTGGAGCACTCCCCCTCAACAGCAAAACCAGGTGGCTGTTGCATATACACTTCTTCCTGCAAATCTCCATATAGAAATGCATTCTTCACGTCCAACTGATGGAGCGGCCAGTCTCGAGCAACTGCAACTGACAACAAGATCCTGAGGGTGGAATGACGTGCTACTGGAGAGAATGTGTCAAGATAATCTACCCCATATGTTTGTGTGAAGCCACGTGCCGGCAGACGTGCCTTGTACCTGTCAATGGAGCCATCTGCATTTTGCTTCACTGTGAACACCCACTTGCAGCTCACTGGGTTCACATCTGGAGGTATAGGAACCAAAGTCCAAGTTCCTCTGGACTGAAGTGCGGCCATTTCTTCTTCCATTGCAAGTCGCCATCTACTATCCTGCAGAGCCTCATGATGATTCCGTGGAATATCTATGGCTGAAAGTGCCATAGCAAACGACCTGAAATCTCCAGATAGCCGCTCAAAAGATACAAAGGCGGAAAATGGATATTTGGCACAACTCCTCGTCGACTTTCGTAAAGCAATGGGAACATCCAAATCAGTTGTAGGCTCATCTGGCTCCTGCAACACATCCTGCTCAGAAATGTCGTCAGATCCATCAACATTAATATTCTCATTACATACCATAGGCAAGCTAGCAGACAAGTCATGACCATGAGCTGGTGGAGGAGGCCTGCGGGTATAATGGAACGGGAATGGTGAGATAGGCTGTTGTGGTAGTGGTGGTGGTGGTGGTGGAGTTGTTGATGATGGCATCTGAGGTGGTAGTGGTGTCATGTATATGGCATCAGGTGGTGTAGGTGGAAGCTGATTGTCTCCAGATGCTGAAAAATACATACTAGATTCAAAAAATGTAACATCTGCACTAATCATATACCGTCGACGCAAAGGATCAAAGCACTTGTACCCCTTTTGAGTTCTGGAGTACCCGACAAAGACACACTTGACAGCCCTAGGAGAGAGCTTGTCAGTACCCAGTGACAACTGATGGACAAACGCAACCGACCCAAACACACGAGGAGTGAGAGTGAACAGATCCTTGTCAGGATAAATAAGTGAGAACGGAATCTGTTCATTCAAGACAGACGAAGGCATCCGATTAATTAGGTAACATGCAGTAAGAACTACATCACCCCAGTAGGAATATGGAACATGACTCTGTATAAGTAGAGATCTAGTGACATCAAGGAGGTGACAGTGTTTTCTTTCAGCAATCCCATTCTGTTGAGATGTATGGGCACAAGATGTTTGGTGAATAATTCCTTTTGATGAGTAGTAATTAGCAAGAAAATTAGTGCACAACTCTAAAGCATTGTCACTTCTTACACTTTTCACAGACGTAGAAAAAACATTTTGGATTTCATTCAGGTAGTGAATAATTATATTTCCGGCTTCAGATTTATTTTTCATCAGAAACACCCACGACACTCTAGAAAAATCATCCACAAATACAATATAATATCTGTGTCCCTGATGATCAGGTACACGACTCGGACCCCAGACATCAACATGAAATAACTCAAACTTGGAGGTACTACTCCGACCAGGACGACTGGGAAAGGACGACCTGTGATGCTTTCCCAACTGACATGCCTCACACTGAACAGATGTGTGAGGAAGACTATACGACAATACTCGACGCAACTTCTGAAGCGGTAAATGACCTAAACGCAGATGCCACAGTAAAGGGGATACTTGGCCAGAAGAAGAGGATGTGGTTCCAGCAAATGGGGTCTGATTCAGGCGGTAAAGGCCTCCTTGCTCATAGCCACGACCAATCACGTTGCCCGTATGGATGTCCTGAAAAATCAAAGAAGATGAATCAAAAACTGCCCGACAATGGAGATCCTTCGTAATCTGACTAATTGAAAATAGATTCATTGAAAAATCAGGTGCATGTAGCACATTCTTGAGCTGCATAGACGGTGTCAATCTAATCTCCCCCTGACCAGTGATGGGGGAATGTGTGCCATTTGCAATGACAATTGTCCGTCCTGGAGGGATCTGGGTATAACCTGTAAGTAGACTCTGGTCGCCACATAGGTGATGTGTAGCGCCTGAGTTCATAATCCATGGCGATGTATCAGGACTACTACTGTGAAGTGCAAGTATACTACCTGAAGTACTGGTAGACATGGAGGCAGAAGCAGCCGCATCAGAATGACTCTCTGTAGTCGGTGCTGGACCCGATGGTGGGATAATGCCCCTCAGACGGGCAACTAGATCATCAAATCGCTGATCCAAGGTAGCAGCAGATGGGGGCTCTATCTGCTCAGCAGCTCGTGCGGATGCAGGAAATCCATGCTTTGAATAGCATGTATCTTCATTATGTCCAACTTGGTGGCAGTAGGTGCATGTTGGCCTAGTGCGGCCACTCCTCCCACGGGGTCCACGTCCACGACCCTGGTAATGAGAGCCACGACCTCTGGTTGCTGCCATGGCTGAAGGATTCTGACTTACAGCAGTTGAGGGAACTGTAATTCGACTCAGTCTATGGAAGGCTTCCTCCATTGGCGGAATTGTAGAATCCGCCAAAATCTGTGATCGTGCTGCCTCGTACTCAGGATCAAGTGCAGCTAGGAACACGCCCACCATAGTAGCGTTCCTGTATGTCTTCTGCTGCTCTGGCGTGGCTGTCAAGGGCATGAAGCTATATAGCTTCTCAAACATCCCTTTCAGTGATGTATAGAGAGAATGTAGAGGGCGACCATTCTGCTTGATGGTGAAGATATCATGCTGGAGTTGCAGAATCTTTGTCTCGTTCTTCGCCTGGGAATATGTGGCCGCCAGAATGTCCCACATATCCTTCGCTGTGGGTTGATGGAGAATATCATTGGCAATCTCAATTGCCAACGTGCCAGATAGCCAGACTTTGGCGTATGCGTCATCAGCCTCCCAGGAGGCATAGGTTCCAGTCTTCTCAGCAGGCTCTGATTCGGTAAGAATGTGCTTCTTACCCGTAGACTTCATCATGCTCATGAACTGCATTGCCCACAGTTCATAGTTGGTACCGTCCATCTTGACAATAGGCGCTGGACCACGGAATGCGCCAATAGATGGGATATCTGCCTTGCTCTCCGACATATTGAAAAATGAAGACTGGAACGATTGACAAACAATGTGTTTTGTCTACAATACCATAGATGGGATTAGTTGCATGTGTAGACCTCAAGCAACTATCCCCATGAATACGCGCGTGCTACAGTCTGCACACGCACAGGAAAGACGAAGATACACGCGGAGATGCACGCGTACAGTAGGCTGGCGCACTGTTACGCGCAGTTGAGTGTGCACAGGATCGCTATGCGCACAGCGGTATGTGCCGCAAGGTATGCGCACAACGGTATGCAGCGGTATGCGCACAGCAGTCTGCGCACTGTATGATGCCCTTCACGCGCGCTGGTGGCCTTCACGCGCAGTTGCGCAATCGTGCGCAGGCGCGCAATCGTGCGCAGGCGCGCAATCGTGCGCAGGCGCGCACTGGAGATGGCGTAGGCGCAGGTGCGCGAAGTCGTGCGCAAGAAGATGCGCAGGAGGATCGCATGGCGCACTGGAGAGGGCGCGCGAGCAGCGGCGCGTGAAGGAGGAGAGGCGGCGGCGTTGGAGGCGCGCCGATTGAGAGAGAGAAGGAGAGAGATAGGGCCGGCGGGTGGGGTGGGTTAGGGCTAGGGTTTCGAGAACTCCGGTCTAGGACCGTCGCTCTGATACCATGTTGGGAAAAATGAATGAGGTGTTTATTCCATGAACCCTAGGCTCTCTTATATAGGAGAGTAGCCTATGGGTAAATTACATAAAGCATACTATGAATAAAAACAACATAAGGAACAGTACAATTACTACTATTATTGTATACGTTAACAGTCTTCTTTCTCCTTCGACCCCCTCCTCTGCCATCCCCACCTCCACCGCCTTCACCCCCTACAACACCTCCTCCATCCCTTCCTCCTCTGCCCTAACCCTCCAACCTCCTCCTTTATTTCCCCCTACATCCTCCGCACCTACCTCCTCTGCCCCAGCCTCTCACCTCGACTCACCCGAGCAGTGGTGGATACAATGACAAGTCAGATTAGGCTAACTCGACCGAGCTTTGATTTTGCTCAAGCTTTGCTGCTTTACATGCATGAGTCACAAAGGAAGCCTTCATTTTCAGTGTCTTGGCTCACTGATGAATCAACAACTCTCTCAATCCTCTAATGAAGCCCTAGTCGCATGTATTGTTTGAAAGAAAGGAAGAGAGGGAGGGGCCTCGAATCTCCATCTCCATTTCCATCGAGCAACTTGCGGATCCAAAACTATGGGGCGACCTCACCCCAGTTTTTATTTCGCTTATTTCGCGTTAGCCACTGATCGAGCTGCAACGCTTCTTATTTCCCCTAACATGAAGGTTCAAGGAATAACTCCACAAGCGGAGAGCATATATTGGAGGTGCAACACCCTAGTTTTCCCTCGAGAATAGTTCAAAGTGGAACCCTTTAGCACCATTTGTGCTATTTTTAACTTCGAGCAGTAACATCAACCTTGAATCCTATCATTATGTGCATGCATTGGATGCAGAATTAGTAATCGCATTCATGAACGATTAGAAGCAGTTGACGAATGTGGTATATGTTAGAGTATTTGTTATGTGCGTCATAAGTTGTAGCAGGGTAAATGGATCCTGGAGAAGATCCATTTACCCCATCCATGTATTTAGTCCCACACCGCCTAGTGGTGGGACTTGGAGGCTCTGGAGAGGTTATATAAGGAGCCCCAGACCTCCTGTACTCATTGAGAAAAAGCAATGCATAGCATGCCCCTTTGAGGGCTTCTCCCGTGGTTTCATCCTGCTCCTCACGGAGCAGGGTTCCACGTTAAACACTGTGTTCCATGTTCTATGTCTCTTGTTTATACTCTGTTTATCAATCACTTCCGCATTCTTCATATTTTATAACATGGTATCAGAGCGGGTCGATTCTCAAAGAATTTTTTGTTCTATATTTATTTGTTCGAGATTCGATTATATCGGTTGATTATGTTTCGAGACCTGTTTATATATTCAAGTTGTAGAGATTCTATGGTACTCGGAAACCCTAAGTTGCGTGAAGAATTTTAGGGTTCGACGAACCCTAGATCTGGTTTCACGTCGATATGTTCTCCAGCTTCAGAGCAAGTTATTCTCCGGAATTTTTCTTCTGATTCGCGGATTGCTGGTGAACCCTAGTTTTTGTGAGATGGCGGCACACAACTGGTCTTGACCTACGTCAATGCCATCCTCCAGGCGTGATGGCGGCGCACAACTGGTCTCCTTCCCTCGGCGGTGCATCATCTACAGCCGTGCGCGATTACTATGCACTATCATACGCAGATCGTGCCTCAAGGCTGTCTCTTCAACCTCCAGGCACGACCGCAACTGGTGGAGGTTCATCTCCCCGGTCTCCATGCTCCTCTCAGGCGCGCGCACCCTCCCCTAGCGAAGCGGCAAAGCCCTAGCCGCATCAGCCACTCTACACGCGAGTTTCCTTCTCCGTGTGCGCAGGCGCTGCTCATCTTCCGCGAAACCCCTGCGCGCGCCTCAATCGACCCCCCTCTTGGCGGTGCGGAACCTCCTACCCTAGATCCCATAGTGCGACCCCTCCCATCCCTTCAGGCGTAGTTCCCATGCGCGATGCTCCAGGCCTGATTCCTCACAGCGGCGCAGATGCGCCAAGACGACGCAAGATCGCGCACGAGCCCTCCAGACGTTCGAAGAACAGATCGTGCACCCCCAGACGCGACCCAGGCTCCCATCGCGAGCCGAATCCCAACGCGCAGGAGGCGCGCCTCCTTGCACAGATCCCAGGCTGCGGCGAGTATTCGAGGCGATGCACCTCCTCGCGTGAGGTTCTCCTCTTCAGCCCGCAGCAGTGCATCCCGGTCGATTTGGCGGCGCACCAAGCCTAGGCGACAAGCCCCCTTCCTTCGACGGCGCCTCCTCCTTGCGCGCAAAGGCGCAGGCAACCCTGTGCAGCCGCATCTCCCCAGCCGGCGGCGCACACTCGCGCAAATGGCGCAGACCTCCGAGCTCTCGCACCCGATGTGGTGGCGGGCTCCATCAAGCAGACGTGGCTCTCTTTCCAGGAAGGCGGTAGCTTTTGAAGAGAGGTTCCCATTGTGGGAACCCTAGGGCTCGATGCCCAGGTTAAATAAAAAAAAGGCTGCTATTGTAATGCCCAACAGTGGGTTGGGAAATAGCGCACGACCCAATTTAAAAAAAAAATGAGGGCGGCGTTGGGCTTGTATTAAAAAAAAGGTGAGGGTCTGTTGGAAAAAAAGGCTGAAATTGGTGCGGAAAATATTTGAGAAAGAAAAGCAAAAGCCGAAAAAAAAGGTGAAACGACTTTAAAAAAAAGTGTTCGAAAAAAAAAGAACGCCTTATAAAAAATGATGAAGAAAAACCGTAAGTTTTTTGGATATTCATGTTTTATTTACCCTCTATTTATCTTGTCTTCTCCCAACTTGGTTGACGTCCATGTTTTCCGACAAGTATGGGAGAAAGGGGGAGTATATGTAGAGTCACAGGTCTTCTTCCAGCCATATTGAGATGTTCCAGGTTCACATGCAGAGACCATTCAGATTCCAGACTCTACATGTGTTCAGACTCGACGATCATTGTTCCGAGTCTCCAGTTTCAGACACGCATATGATTGCGGTCATTTTCAGATGTGCATATATATATGCCATCAGTTCGAGGTCCCCATCATTCTTGTTGTTGTTTGGCCAGAGTTTTCATATGGTATCATAGGTACACCGGAGCAGTGCACCATTCTCTGAGCCAGATGGGAGAGACCCAGTTCTCCGAGGAGGAGACTTTTCGGACTCCATTCTCCAGCGACCGTGGACTCCGACGGGGATTGCACAACCACGACCTTTTCAGTTCGGCCCTTTTCAAAGATGGAGCAGTTGTCCACATTATTGTGGCGGGCCAGAGTACTCCGACGAGGAGACTCATTTTCAGTTGCAGTGATTCTGACAGGCGCAGTTCAGAGCACATGCTCTCCGACGAGGAGATTCATAAGACTCACACTCCAGCCCGTTCGTCCTCCTCACCTATACGACATGAGAAGCAACGTCCTCGACTGCAGCAATGTGCACGTTGGGTTGATATTGTCCGTAGTGTCTTGTAGCGTTGAGTTGAATTTCTTTCTGTTTGTCCAAGTTGAGCATTGCATGCTCCAGCTTGAGGGGGAGTGTTAGAGTATTTGTTATGTGCGTCATGAGTTGTAGCAGGGTAAATGGATCCTGGAGAAGATCCATTTACCCCATCCATGTATTTAGTCCCACACCGCCTAGTGGTGGGACTTGGAGGCTCTGGAGAGGTTATATAAGGAGCGCCAGACCTCCTGTACTCATTGAGAAAAAGCAATGCATAGCATGCCCCTTTGAGGGCTTCTCCCGTGGTTTCATCCTGCTCCTCACGGAGTAGGGTTCCACGTTAAACACTGTGTTCCATGTTCTATGTCTCTTGTTTATGCTCTGTTTATCAATCGCTTCCGCATTCTTCATATTTTATAACAGTATATAAGCTAGTGCACGGTGATAATGGGTTGCGTGAGGCACAAGCTCGTAAGGAGCTTCCGAGAGGTCCTTGCTCAATGGATGGTGGTGATGCTCAAGCATGACTCAATCGAAGCAGGTGGAGCGAGAAAGGTGTTGCTGCTGCACGAATCACTCAAGCCTCTAAGACTCGGTCGGAAGAGGTTGGGGGGTGGTGAAGGTGGTGGGGGGCTTGATCAGAGAACTAGAGCAGAGGGAGACTGAGGAAGGGGTTATCTGGGGAGGGGGTTGGAGGTGACAGAGGTAGAGGTTGGGGTTGAGGAGCTGGGGTAGGAGGGGGAGTTGTTTGGATAGTTATGGCACTCTTAATCGCACCATGGTTTGAAAATCATGGTTTAGTTCAACTCATTGACGATCAAACTAACAGAATGGTACAAGTGATAATTATGTAAGAAGTCAGGGGCACAACTGGTATTCAAAAAAGAGGGGCATAATTGATAATGCAAAATCTAAGATGGGAACATGTGATAAAAATCCTTAATAATAACAACTAACATTTGAAAATAGACTGTAATGGAAAATGCTATAAAGAAAGCATTCAACACATTTGCATTTATAAATTACAAGTTCACGTAATAAACTTAATAAACTGTCCTACTGTATTCATTTACGCATACATCATGTTGAAAAAGAAAAAAGCCCTTGGAAAACTATTAAGTACGTGAGATTAAAAGTAATTAACTATTGGATGGCTAGCTATTGACCTTACCATCAATGCTTATTGGAGTCTCATAATACATAAAACAAGAGTGAGCATCCAATAACAAAGGAAAGGCTCGAGGTGCACACCTCGAGGAAGGAAGCTTGCACAGAGGCAATACTTCTAATACCATGTTGGTTAGTGGTGTGTGAGATATTTATGGGAGGAACTTCAAATGAGGCAGGGGCTTACCATTTACATGGTTAGCCCTCAGTCTCATCCTTCTAATTTTAATCATGTGATTGAAATTAATGACATTAATTGTACTATTTTATAGCAACAACAAAACTGTTTCCCACAATTAAGTATGGTTAACTACATGGATTTTTTTCCCTCCATTCGTTGTTGTAAAAGTCAGTCGACTAGTTGAGTCAGGGGAGGGGAGGGGTAGCCGATTTGATTAGGCGTAGTCAGTCATAAGTTGGTCAACCGACTAATCGGGCTGACTACTCGATCAAATTTTACATAGTTTTTTTTATTTTTTGTTTTTTTAAAAAACGAACTTATTCTAATATGCTTAGTGTTATATTTAAAACAAATTACTTCTTTTATTTCATTATGATACTGTAGAAAATGTACAAATATATGCAAATATATAAGTATATATGTATAAAAAATGATGTACACATTTAAACTAATTTTAAAAAATAAAATCGACTAATGACCGACTAAATTTGATTAGTCGCCCGACTACCGATTAGTCCTTAATCAGTGACCCCACCGACCGAGCACCGACTATCGATTTCTGTTACCTTGCCTCCATTTAGATCTATTTTGGGTCATTCTCGGGCTTAAATTCCAACAACTAAGATCCATTCGGATAATCTTATTCCAACACTTCTTAGGCGTTCCTCGCCCTCTCTAAACTGGCTTAACATCCCAAATCTCCCATCTTCTTGGTGCAAATAAAATAGTACATTAATTGTACTATCTTAATGTAGAAAAATCTATTTTGGTCATTTTTTCAGATTCTAAATATAGAATATGACAACTCTTTATCCTAATTATCTCCCACTTGCTACTATCACGTGTCCAAAAACTCGCATTTTTCCCGAAGCCTTCCGTTCACTTTCAACCACTTCCATTGCGACACCACGTTAGCTCCTTTTTCTTCCCCTCCACCCCCTTTTCAACGATCTCAGTCGGAGATGGAGTGTCCAGTTATTTGATTTTTATACATTAAGATAGTAAAATTTATGTACTATTTTATTTGCACCAAGAAGATGTGAGATTTGGAGTGTCAGAGATTCATGGTGATTCGAAAATATTCGTGCTCTAGGGCTTCATTCAATAGGAGCTGCAATGTGCTCAAGAGAAGACCCGAGGTTCATAAGAGGTTCTAGGGTTGGGGGAGATTCTCCTTTGTCCAAGATCTAGCGGATGAAAGTGAGTTGCTTGAATCTTGTGGAGTCTACAGTGTAGGTTAGAACTGCTATATGTAGACTCGAGTCAAGATGCGTTCCTTGTTACTAGGGAAGTAACAAGTTGTGGTGAGTAGCCAGTACGTTTTTGTGGACGTTTCCTCAACGTGTGCTTGTGGATTTTGGGAAGGTATGTGTTTGAGGTGGGGTTACAGGTGTTAGACAAAATGAATAAACAGGATATAATCAATGATACATGTAAACTGTTTGGTGAAATACCTGAGAAGGTTGAAACTTCGATTCAAAGCAAGATAATCGAGAGGAATGTCTCTCAAGTCAGTGGAGATATGGTGAAAATTCACAGAGAATTTGTTTTACCAAAATCGATACTTTTTGAAGAAATAAGATACTTACGCATGTAACTTTTAACATTGTGGTATACTTTTTTTTACATAGTTGACATTATAATTTACGTACCGATTCACTAAGTTCACAGATCTCAAATTATTTTTTCATGTTATCCTTTCTGAATAATAATTGATAAAAATACTAACAACCCAATTGTTGTTGCAGAACACCAAAGAAATATGAAGGCAGTGTAGATATTGCAGTTATGAATATTACATATAAAGGTTTACAAAGGGAATGAATTTTAGAAAGAGTGCGGAAAAAAGTATAAAGACTTAGGCATGCTACTTTCAAAGAATGTTTTGTCTAGTGACATGTAAAAATAAATGTTATATTGCAATTATGCAATTTATTTTACAACGGACAATACAATTTTACAAAAGGAAGATACTAAATTTACTAAAAACTATTGATGTGGAACGTAAAAAATTGTGTTGACGAATTTACAAATTGAATATGGATTCCACATAATACTGATTGGGGTTTACAAATATATATATATGTATGTATGTATGTATATATAACTATATATACAAGGTTGCAGAAAGCGGTAGTCGATACTCTGTCGGTGGGGTCACTGACTAATGATTAATCGACAGTCGGGTGACTAATCGGATTAGTTGGTCATTAGTCGGTTTTGAAAAATTTAATTTTTTTAAATATATAAATCAATTTTTATATACATATTCTTATATATTTACATTAATTTGTAAATCTTCTTTTCTATCATAATGAAATAAAAGAAGTAATTATCTTTAAATATAACATTAAGCATATTAGAATAAGTTTGCTTTTAAAAAAATCGAAAAACTAAAAAAAACTCTATGTAAAAGTCGGTCTTGTAGTTGGCCCGATTAGTCGGGTTGACCGACTAGGCCTCGTCGAGTTGGCGACCCCACCGACTCGATTAGTTGGGCCGACTAATCGGCCTAGTCGGCTGACTTTTACAACAATGTGTATATATATTATAGGGTTTTATCTACCCCCATGGGGGCAGCCAGCGAGCTGCTCCTGCATCATATTTCGGCGATTCTTTTGGAAACTACATCCATGTATTTTGATGCAACCTATGCAAGGTTCAGGAAAGCGGTATGCGTATGCGTTCGGACTGGTCACTGAATACTGATTAAGCGGTATGCGGGAGCATATGCGGGGTATATGCGGTTCTAAGCGGTTTTCTATTTTTTAATTTAAAAATAAAAAAATATCTATGAATAACATTACCACTGAAGTTATGTATCTAAGTGGAGTTAAAGAAGATCTAAGAAAATGGTTCATGTTAGATGGGTGTGTATATATACTTTTAATTGCCTCATATTTAATCACAAAAAAATATTTACCATAAAAATTTTACATTATATGATTCGTAATAACAAAACTTCAATACACATACATGCACTACATGAGCAAACCTCAATCGACATACAAAAAAAATATTCGACGATACATTGTATATACTCGTGAAAATAATACATGAGAAAACATAAAACATTGCATATACATAATGGTATAATGCATTGCAATTGTATATAAATGCATGTCATATTCTAACAATTGAATGAAGAGGCAAAGCTACGGAATTAAGGGCCTGAATGAGAAGACTGAAAAGTTGGAGCTGCTGGAGCAGTATGCGGGGCATATGCGGGATATGCGGGGCATATGCGGGCCGCATATGCGGGGAGGGCGCATAATGCACTGATTCAAGTAATCGGTGCGGTCTACATGCCGCACAGGCATATGCGGCCGCATATGCGGCCTGTGCGGCCGATTTAGTGAACACTGAACCTATGCGTGCAATAACCTAGATGACGATCCCAAACAATGGAACTAAGGAATCAAAATGACGCAAATGATAAATGGAGAGCGACAGGCAGAAATCAGCACAATAATGAACGTGCTACTCGCAATTTAATACCGATTACTCCACAAACGTTGGGCAATCAAGTAGTTAAATGATTAACGGAAAAAAATAGCGATGTTGCAGTATTAGAACCTTAATAAATCACCAAACAAACAGCAGCAGGCCACGCAACTAAAATGATATAGCAAAATGTTTGGTGGAATCTGCTCTCATACCACAGCCCGCAAGGATCGGTAGGCGCGCGTCGGATCTGATCGTTGCCATGAAGGGTCACCGTTGGTCCTCGGGATGCAGCCAATCAGGGCACGGGGTTGAGGGCGGTCAGCGACTGGTTGGCTGTGCGATAGCCGCGAACAGGGCGGAGAGTTTGGCGGAGCGGCGTGTTAGGGATTGGGGGAAGAAAGGGAAGGCGTGGAGAAAGAACGGGGAGGAGAGGTAGGTGGCGTTATTCCGCGGGAGAGGAGAGATGGGAGGAGGCGCGGTCGGCACCGGAGAGCACGAAGGCGCGGTGGAGAGGAGGGGACAACAGGGAGGAGCGGCGCGGAGGGAAGGGCGTGGCGCGGTGGTGGGTGGCGGCGGCGGTTTGCGATGGGAGGGGGAAGAGATAGCAGGCGGCGGGGGTTGGGTTTACGGAAGGGAAGGGCGCGGGGAAAGAGAGAGGAGGCGGCGCGGGAAGTGGCTGGAGGGGAGGGGCGCTGGGCGTGGCGGCGCGGGGGAAGAAGAGAAGGCGGCGCTGGGGAAGGTAGGGTTACGGGGGGGAAAGAGGCTACTCCCCCTCAAAAGAAGCAACAAATCCCTAAAATTAGGGAAAGAATAAATCAAAGGGAAAATATAAAAAGAGGCCTTTTATAATGAGCCTTTTACATGGGAATGAAATAAAATCAAATAAACAAAACAAATGCTAAATAGAATAAATAACATAAATGTTCATAAAAATTGTTATCATGCTGCATCAACTCCCCCCTGCTGAAAAGAATCTCGCTCCGTCGAGATGGCATCGTGGAAATTCTGAAGTATATCGGGGCGGAGTTGTTGGAGTTCATCCTCGTCAATCCAGGTGCAATCGGTAAAAGGTCGTCCCTTCCATTTGACTAGATATCGTCGGAAGAGACCACGCCTAATCGTCATATCTCGGATGTCCGCAATATCTTCAATTTGATCAGCATCGGTTGCGGCTGGCGATTGGCGCATATCATCATTGGCAGGAATTGCTACTGGGGTGGCATCTGCATGTTCCTCTCCATGATATAAGAAGAGATCTGATACATTGAAGACCAGTGATGTCTGAACGTCCGGCGGTAGGTCGAGTAAATATGCATTGGGTCCAATCCTCTTGAGGACTCGAAATGGACCAATTTTCCGTTCGCTCAATTTTTGGTGGACTCTCAAAGGAAACCTCTCTTTTTTAAGGTGGACCATCACTAATTCTCCAACTCTGAACTCGCTCTCTCTTCGGTGTAGGTTGGCTTGGGTTTGGTATTTCTGGGTCATGGATTGGAGTTTGGCTCGGATTTCAGTATGGATGTGGGTTAGGTGTTCGTCCAGATCCTCAGCAGCTGCACTACTTCTCCCTTGCATGGTTGTGGGTTTTAGGTCAAGAAATTGAGTAAGTGGAAAGCCGTACACACTCTCAAAAGGGGATTTTCCAGTGGACCTATTAGTGGAACTGCTATATGAGAATTCATCTTGGGGAAGAATTAGATCCCATTTGGACGGAGAGTCCCCTGCAAGACATCACAACAAATTTCCTAATGATATGTTAACTACTTCAGTTTGCCCATCTGTTTGTGGATGATAAGCGGTGCTTTGCAGACGAGTACCTAGACGGGACCAAAGCGTGCGCCAAAAGTGACTCAAAAACCGGGTATCACGGTCTGAAGTAAAAGAACGAGGGACACCATGCAAACGGAAGAAATGATGCAAAATGAAATTTGACGATGGCGGGAAAATAACTTATTTGATGGTGGAAATATTTGGTGGGGAAGAAATGGAAGGGTTGAGGAGAGAAACTCGTCGGAAAAACGAGGGATTTCGGAGAAGAGAATCACGGAGATCGCGTAGGGGAGGAGAACGACGAGAGAGGAATAAATTGGAGGGGTTGAGAGGAGAAGCTCGTCAGGAACACGAGGGGTTGGAGAAAAGAAACGTGAAGACCACGTAAGGGGGGAGAGAGAGGGGGGGAGAGAGAGATAGAGAATAAAATCTCAATTTTTCATATCACTGAACTTATTATAACAATAGCCCATCATCCCTTTATATAGGAGGGATGGGATTACAAAAATAGAAATCAAATTCAAATTCAAACTAATTATCCTAATTTGACTCTAACCGACTAACCGACTAATTTGAAATTCAAATCTCTAACTAATTGAGATCACAAGCGATCTCTTTTATTTAATTAAAAATACGATGACTCAAAATAAACGTAAATAAAATTGGCCACTAAAATTAGATAAATATTTGGCTCTATATTTTAACTTCACGCTGCATCATATTTTCATCACTATATCCGTCTAATATGCCATTCCAATTTCATCTGAAACAGAGACTCCTATGCCCTTCATCTAAAACATGTTGATTACAACATTCTAGGACCCGTTAAAATTACTTGTTCTAGATGGAGGACATATGAGTCTTTGTTTCTGACGAAATTGGAATGTCATATTATAGGGATATAGTGATAAAATACGTGATGGTATTTTCAAAAAATAAAAACGCCGAAATACGACGCGAGGGGCAACCCCATTAGACCCATATATAGGGAAAAATGGGGCTGCCCCGCCCCATTTTTCGGTGATTTTTTTTGTAAAATAGCACAATGTATTTTCATCACTATATCCCTCTAATATGTCGTATTCCAATTTCATCAGAAACATGGACTCATATGCCCTTCATCTAGAACATGTAATTTTAACGGTCTTAGAATTGCTGTAATCATCATGTTCTAGATGGAGGGCATATGAGTTTTTGTTTCTGACGAAATCGGAATGACATATTCGAAGGATAGAGTGATGAAAATGCATGGCAGTATTTTAAAAAAAACAAAAAAACTCGCTTGAAAATTGGGTGGGGGAAACCCCATTGAACCCATATATATTAATCCAATTTGTTGAGAATGTATTTGATCATTGACGAATAAAAAATTAATGAAAAATTCCAAAATAAAATAAGCTTAAAATGGTAATTGATGTTATTTGTTGAGAGAATTCTATATCCTTGTCTTTATTTACATTTCCTTAATTTTTCTGTCTTCTTTATGTAATTTCTCCCTAAAGACTTTCTGTTATATAAGAAGGTTCCAGGGCTACTTGGGATATAAATTTTCTTTTCACACCTTCAACATGTTATTAGAGCGATCGTCTTAAACCGGAGCCTAGTGACCTAACCCTAGCCCATCCCCATCAAAAGCCGCGTCGCCCGTAGTCGCACACCCTCGCGGGCCGTCGCTCTTCCTCGCAGGCTGGCTCCTCCTTCGCGGGCCGTCGCCTTTCCCTCTCGGGTCGTCGCCCCCTTTCCCTTCGCGACCTGTTGTCCTCCCTCAAGGGTCGCCACCCCTCTCGAGCTGCAGTCGCACAAGGGCCCGTGATTGCTCTTGTGCCCTTGCCGTCGCCACCTATCTCTGTTTAAGTTCGCTCTTGGGCCTCTGGGGTGTGTCTTAATTATCTAAAATACCTAGTCACCCAAAGGCGCCCTCTTAGAATGGAAGAAGTTGTGGTATGAGTCTACACCCACAACCATCTTCCTACATGTCAGTGTAGACACATGTCTTATTTGTTGCGGTCCCGATCTTGGTGATAGTTGTCATCATGATTGACAACAAGGCTGATGTTCCATCCTTGAGTGCCTTCAAAGGTCCAACTATGAACTGTGGACCATGCAGTTCATGAGTCCGATGCAGTCTAATGGAAAGAAGTACATCCTCACGGTGGAGGAGCCAAGTGGCAAGACTGGGATAAATGCCTCATGAGAGGCAGACGATGCGTATGCACGTGTGTGACTATCTGGGACCTTGTCTTCAAAGATAACAAATGATATACTGAGCCAGCCTACTACAAAGGCTATGTGGGACATTCTTGTTGCGACATACTCTCCAGCGAAGAATGAGTCGAATATACTACAGCTCCAACATGATATCTTTTCATCGAAGTAGAATTGTCGACCCCTCCATACCCTCTACACTTCTTTAAGGGCATGTTTGAGAAGCTACACGGCTACATTCCTTTGTCTTCTACGCCAGAGCAGCTCAAGTCTTACAGAGACTCTGTGATGACTGGATTCTTTCTAGCAGCTCTTGATCCTGAATATGACTCAGCTCGCACCCAAATTCTTACAGATGCTACCATACCTCCAATGAAGGAGGCATTTCGTAGATTAAGTAGGCTATCTATATCCTCTGGTGGTAATGTGCATGCTCAGACATCCTCAGCCATGGCTGCATCTCGTGGTAGGGGGAACCCTACTCTGTATCGTGGTAGGGGAGGATCTAACCGTGGCAGAGGAGGGGGTGGCTGCCCCCGTCAGTCGTGCGCTTACTGCCACAGGACATGCCACTCTGAGGAAACCTGTTATTCTAAGCATGGGTTTCCTTCTTCCGCTAGAGTTGCAGAACATACTCAACATGTGGGGAGTCCTTCTCCTGTTGCTGATCAGAGATTTGACGAAGTCGTGGCCAGACTCAGGGAGATCATGCCTACTCCTGGATCAACTAGCTCTCCCTCAAGATCCTCAGAAGTAGATGCCTCTGCTGCTGCATCTTCACTAGGTATAACGTATACCTTTACTAGTTGTTACATGGCAGATTTGTCAGAATGGATTATGGACTCAGGTGTATATCACCACCTCTGTGGTGATAGAAGTCAGTTTAGTGCTTTCAGTCCAATCCAGCCTGGACGGTCTGTTGTGATAACGGATGAGACAAATTCTCCCATTACTGATCAGGGAGGTGCAACGAACTCCTGCAATGACACTTCTGAATGTTCTTTATGCTCCCCAGTTTTCAATGAATTTACTATTTATTAGTCAAATCACCAAGGACTTACATTGTCGTGTCATCTTTGATCCATCTACTTTTGTGTTTCAGGACATTATAACGAGCAGGGTGATTGGTTCTGGCCGTGAGCAAGGAGGTCTCTACAGACTAGTGCATTCTTCTATCCGTACTGGGTCTGTGTCACCTTATACATGGCATCTTCGTTTTGGCCATCTTCCTCAGTAAAAGCTGTATTATGTTCTTCCATAGATTTCCCCTCGCTCTATCTTTCAGTGAGGGGCCTGCCAGCTTGGGAAGTGTCATCGGTCCACGTTCCAGAGTCGTCAGGGTCGATGTAGTCATGGTCTGTTTGAGTTAGTTCATTTTGATATCTGGGGTCCTGGTCGTGTCCTCAATCATTAGGGGCATATATTTTGATGCAAAATGAAATTTCGCGCGGCGTTGTTAATAAAATAATAATACTTTTGGTGGATTTTGGTAGAAGAACGAGAGGGGTAGAGAAGAAGAACACGCCGGAATGCGCGGGATTGAAAGGAAGAACGTGAAGATCACGATGAGAGAGAGAGAGACGAGGGAGAGGGGGGTAATGAGATAACTCTCAAATTTTCATAATCATTGACTGAATAAAAACATGGGACTACCCTCTCTTTATATAGGAGAGAGGGTTTACAAAAATAGTAAATAAATCAAATTATCAACTAATTTAATCCTAATTGACCTCTAACTACCTTAATTGGACTCTAAATTATTTAATTGACCCGAATTATATTTAAACTCTACGAAATAAACGTTGAGATCACAGGCGATCTTAATTATTTAATTAGCCCAATACGACCGCTAGAAACGTAAATAAAATTGATTATTATTTAATTAAATAAATGTGGCCCCATAATTTGGGGTCACGCTGCATCAACTCTCCACCGCTTTAAAAATTCGGCTCCTGACGAATTGCGTGAACTGCAAGCTTGGAGGATGATTCGGCGGCGTCAATTGTCTTCTGGAAGAACATGTGGGGCGCGAACGGTGGAATCCATGTGCGGGCGGGAGAGGCGCGGCTGCCGTGGTTGAAAACATATGCGGTGCGTACGGTGGCGTCGTCTCGATCGTCGTCTTCTTCCCATGATGCTCAAAGAATTGATGCGGCATGGAGAATATGGCCCTTGAATAATCCATGATGAAGCAATGGCACAAAGAGAGGAGAAGGGGAGATGTGTCTAAAAATTGGAGCCATGGGGTCCTTAAATAGGGAGAACCCAAGATGATAGTCCTATTTGGAAAAGGAGTAGCCCCTTTTTTTAAATATTTCCGCCGCCAGGGGTGTGGATGTAATTTTCGCGTCCCTTTGTCTTTCTCTCTTTTCCTATTGTTCTGGATCTTTTTGTAAATAGAGGGTTTGGGGGAAAAAATTTTGCAATTTGTCCCACTTGAATCCCAATCTCTCAATCCACGGGATTGAAATACCGTAGACCTCGCCCCTTTGGTTAGGGCTTGCGTTATATGCGCGCGGGGTGAGGGTTTCTCGAACGCGCGACCCGGGGCGGCGGTCTCGCGATGGTGCCGCCTGGGCGGTTGCATCGGGCACGCACGAGAGGGTGCGCCAAAGGGCGGATCTGGGGGGCAGCGTCGAGCGGCGAGCAGGCCGCGGGAGGTTGGCGAGGCGAGCACGAGTGGCCGCGCGATTGCTGACGGCAGTGCGAGGTGCGGCGGGGTGCGCTGGGGCGCTCGTTTGTGGCGTGCGGCGTCGTTGGAGCGCCGCGAGGCTGGCGCGACGTCGCCGGCGGTGCGGTTGCAGGGCCTTCGCGCGAGAGGCGCGAGTTGCTGGGCGGCGAGGGAGAGGAAAGGAGGGGACCTGCGGGTGCTCGAGTGGTGGGGAATGTAAGGTTGGCGGGTGGGGTTGGTGGCGTTGGCCCCAGGAAGGGGGGCTGCGAGGGTGTGGGTGGTGGTGGCGGGTCCGGAGCCGCTTGGGGCGGAACTAGGACTGCAGGGGTGGCGTGAAGGGCCGCCGGCGGCGCGGCGAGGAGCTGGACAGCAACTTCTTCTTCCCCACGATCAAACCTGGGCCCCCGATCTTCCCTTTTTTCAGTTTTTGATTCCTGGACAGCAAGGTTGCTCACGAACAGATCGAGATTTTGGACTTCTCCATCTACTGGATCCTCGTCAAAGATGGGTCCCATGTCTTCGGTTTCGCTTTGCATCGAAGTTCTCTCAATAAAACCTTCGGTGTGAATGAAAATACCTTCATTTTTTGCCTCGCAATCGGGTTGAACAGCGGTTGCACAGATCTGATTTTGGTCGTTGGCGGTTGAATCGTCGTCGATTTGAGCGTCCAACCATGCGTGCACCTTGATGCATGATATAAGTCGTTGATGGAACTTTTTTGAGCGATGCGAATCACGAGATGGACGGCGGAGACCGAACTTCGCACACCAATAGTCGATCGGATCGTCGAATCGTAGGAACGATTCGAAATCCATGCTCTGATACCAATTGATGCAAACGGAGAATCGAACGTGGCGCGGAGAATAATTTTTTTGGTAGAAATTTTGGTGGAGAAAAGTAAGAGGGATTGAGAGGAGATAACTCGTCGGAATACGAAGGATTGGGGACGAGAACCGTGATGATCACGTGGGGGAGAGAGAGAAATAGGGGATGGAGATAACAATCTCAAATTTTACTTCATAATCGACTGACTAGAACAATGGACTACCCTCTCTTTATATAGGAGAGAGGGTTTACAAAAATAGTAAATAAATCAAATTAACAACTAATTTAATCCTAATTGACCTCTAATTACCTTAATTGGACTCTAAATTATTTAATTGACCCAAACTACATTTAAACTCTACGAAATAAACGTTGAGATCACAGGCGATCTCAATTATTTAATTAGACCAATATGACCGCTAAAAACGTAACTACAATTGATTACTATTTAATTAAATAAATGTGGCCCCATAATTTGGGGTCACACTGCATCATATTTTATCTCGTTGCTATTAATGAGTTTTCAAGGTTGTCATGGGTTTTTCTTCTTAAAAACAAGTCTGATGCTAGTCATGTTATTATGTCCTTCATTAATGAAATAAATAATTTCTTTTCAGCAAAAATCAAGTATATACGGTCTGACAATGCCCTAGAATTTTGTACTAACCAGCTTGCCACATTTCTTACGTCTCATGGTATTGTACATCAAACATCTTGTGCGTATACTTACCAACAGAATGGGGTGGCTGAACGCAAACACTGTCACCTTCTGGATGTTATAAGGATCCTTTTGATTCAGAGCCGGGCTCTCCATTCATATTAGGGGGATGCGGTTCTAACTGCTTGTTATTTGGTCAATCGTATGCCCTCTTCAGTTCTGTGAGAAAAGATCCCGTTCTTGATTGCTTTTCCCGAGATGGATCTTTTCTCTCTCACACCTCGAGTATTTGGTTCGGTGGCTTTTGTTCATCAAATGTCCCCTGGTCTTAACAATCTCTCTCCTAGAGCCGTCAAATGTGAGTTTGTTGGGTACTCTAAGACCCAAAATGGATATCGTTGCTTTGTCCCTGTTCGACGAAGGTACTATGTTAGTGCATATGTAAACTTTTTTGAGTCTATTATGTACTTCTCTCCTACAAGTGATAAGCGCATTTCTTTAGAAGATGGGGAAGAGGTTATATGCCTCTACCTCCGATCTCTACTCTACCATCATTAGCACCACTTCCTCCTCCACCACCTCCTCCACTACTGTCTCCTCCACCACCTCCTCCTCCACCACCACCGCCACCTCCTCCAACTACATTTTTTCCACATGTTTATCAGTGTCGACCTCATGCTCATGTGCCTCGTCAATCATCCAGCATGTCCAAGGTATGTTCTGAGCATTTGAGTTCTTCTAATGGCAATGGTGATTTGCATGTACAGCTTGAGGTGTTGGATAACCACGATGCTACATCTCCTGTGAGCACTGAAGATATGGATGTGTTTATTGCTCTACAGAAGTAGAAGCGTGCATGCATTATGCATCCTCTTGCTTCCCATGTGTCATTGGATCGTCTTTCCGACGACTTTCAGAAGTTCGTTATGGGCTTGTCAACAGTGGAGATACCCCGTTCTAGCTATGGAAGAGGAGATGACTGTGTTAGAGTCTCAAGGTACGTGGAATGTTGTGCAGGCTCCTCCCGGTGCTTCTGTTGTTGGCAGCAAGTGGGTGTTCACTTGTAAACACCGTGCTGATGGTACATAGTTGACAGATATAAGGCCAGGTTGGTTGCTCGTGGGTTCACCCCAATGTATGAGGTGGACTATCAGGGTACTTTTTCACCAATTGCGCATCACTCCACGATGTGGATTCTTATTGCAGTTGCTGTTATACATGACTGGCCGCTTTTTCAATTAGGTGTGAAAAATACTTTCTTGTATGGGGGTCTTCAGGAGGAAGTTTACATGCAGCTCATAACTAGGGTTTTGTGAGCGACAACTTGAGTGTCGATGTAGAAAAATCGCTCGTGGCCCAAAACCCTAGTTGATCAAACAAAATTCGGATAAAATAGGCGAGAATGAAGGAAAATAAAGTTGGCTCTCCTATTTTATCCTTTAAACTAATTTTTATCTAGGTAAGTTCCTATAGTTTGAACTCGAGGAGGCATAATAACTGTATTGTGACTTTCGAGGAAAGAAGAGAATTTCAGGATTTTATTTTCTTCTTGAAAAATATAACAACTAGGCAAGAAAGCACTAAAAACTAGCACAACTTTATAAAAATCAAATCAAGAAAAATAGGCGATAAAAATCCTCCAAAAAATATCAAGAAACGTCGCTAGGGTAGTTATGTAACTACCCTAGAAAATTCGAGAGAAATTACAAGCAAAATAAGGTCCAAAAATACCCTATGGTTCAGAGGTATAAGTGTAAGAAAAAGTAATAAAGTTCTGTTACAGAAATGTCCCTGGGAAGGACTGAAATGTAAAGAAACTCTTCTGGAATTACACTTAGGTCCCTGCGTGGGGACCTAAATGTAATTATGGCGAAACTCTGGAGCGGACTTGAATATTTGGAGTTCTGCTGTTCTTATGCAAATTTCACACCGGTTCACAGTCAAAATTAGATTATTTTCGACGGATCTCGTCCGTCCAATGTCCTCCACATGTCGCCAATCTGTACTTCGTCCGTTCTTATGGTTCTTCCCCAAATTCTGGAGCGGGCGGAAGCGTTGGAACTTGGCTGATCTCCTCCTTGGCCGACTGATCAGAGATGGGGCCGGAGAGGGTTCTCCTCACCCTCTCGAGCGCTCCCACTACGAGAGAGAGTCGAAGAGAGATGTGGCAATCTGCTTCAAGCTCAATGGTTTTGGTCTTGTAAAGAACAATTGATGCACCGCTACTCCAGTTGAATCAATGGCTACGAAGGTAGATCCAATCGATGAAGGCTACTACTCTAGAGATCTTGATATTCCTGCAAGACGATTTATGCTCGATTCGTGCAAGAATCGGCCAATATTTTAGGGAATTTGCAGATCTGACAATATGTTTCCAAAAAATATGAGAAAAGTGGAAATGGGATAGGGATGGAGGGTGATTTTGATTGAAATCGATTAGATCTAAAGAGTGTGAATTGGTTGTGCGTCTAAGAAGATGATTAAATATTCCTAATTACACACTTAAGCTAACTAATAATGGCACAAAAATTGAAAAATAAAAAGGGAAAAAGACGGAGTACATGGGAATTGCAAGGTGTATGGCTTCGCAGATTGCTGCTCAACGGGTTGGCTTCCCAGAGCTGGACGCGTGCGGCAGCGGCGATGCAAGGCAAGCTGGGGCCTTGGAACTGTCCTCTGACGCACCTCCTTCCATGCGGAGCGGGTACTAGGTGCTGTTACCACCACAGGTGGCTGGGGCAAGGCAGAGAAGTGGAGAGTTCGGCCAGGTTGATACTGGAACTGGAAGTGTTAAAAAAGTTAGTTATGAATGGTGGTCTTTGAGGGGCTTTTATAGACGAATCGGGGGAGATTAGTTATGGATGAAGGGTTGGCGTGGATATAGGAAGTTAGGAGTAGAAGATGAAGGGTTAGGATCGAAGTTAGGAAGAAGATAAAGCACGAGAGAATTAGGCGAAGAGAGGTAGTTAGAACGGAAGAACAACCTGAGTTCTGGAGGAAGGACACCAAGTGTTGACACGTGTCAACACTTGGTTGGCCAGAATCAAGAAATAAGTGACTAAATGGATATTAAATAATAAATAAGGTTATTTGAAATATGTATAAAAATGAAAAATGTAAATAATTAATTTATCTAAATTATGGTATAATTACTTTTTATAAATAATAAATAAATTATGAAATACAAATATTATATTAATAAATAATAATAATAAATACTTGATAAATAGGTTTTGGGTTTTTAACTTAATAAATTAATCAATAATACACCATTTTTATATTTTCTTAATTATTAGGATAATAAATAGAGTATATATGGTTTTTTGTAAATTTTAATAATTAAATTTAAGTATATTAATAAATATGGTTATAAGTTATGTAGTTCAATTTTACCTATAAAATAGGGTTTTTGATTTATTTAAATAATAAATAAACTCCAAAAATTCTGAAATAAATTAGGCTTAAAATACAACAACAACAACAACAAAGCCTTTTCCCAGAATTAAGTAGGGTCGGCTACATGGATTCTTCGCCTCCATTCAGATCTATCTTGGGCCAATCCCGGGCTTATATCCACAAAACTAAGATCTCTTCGTATGGTCTCTTTCCAACACTTCTTGGGCCGTCCTCACCCTCTCTTAGCCGGCTCAACATCCCAACACTCGCATCTTCTAACTGGTGCATCAGCTGATCTTCTTTGCAAATGTCCAAACCATCTTAAGCGGTTTTCTCGCATCTTATCCTCGATCGGAGCTACACCAACTTTCTTTCTGATTGCATCATTCCGAATCCGATCTTTACGTGTGTGTCCACACATCTACTTTAGCATTTTCATTTCTGCTACATTCACTCTTTGCACATGTCTATGGTTCACAGGCCAACATTCAGATCCATAAAGCATAACAGGTCTCACGACTGATACAAGATCAAGAAATTAATTAAAAATTATAAAATTATTAAAAATATAAATAATGTGTTCTAGATAAAATAAATAGCCCATAAACCCAGTTGTGGTTAGGTTCCAAAATCGATTTTTTTGCAAACAGACTCTGATTTTAGTGAAATCACCTTTATTAATTAGAGAATATTATTTTATGAACTTTAAAGTGAGTAGAGTGAAATTGGAGTTCGTGTGAGAAAGTTATGATGTTCAGAAGTTGAGATTTTGAAATTTTACAAGTTGGATTTCTTGGAATATATACAAGAGATTATTTTTAACTTATTTTTATATTTTTATACATTTTTTGAAATAATTAGGAAAAGAGTTTGGTGAAAAATATGTTCATATGAATTAATTAAAAATCAATGAAGTTTTGATATTTATTAGATAAATAATGAAGAGTGTGTAGAATGGAAAATTAATTATTTTTATTTGTTTTCTTTCCTTATCTCCCCCTAATTATTTATTTGGTGATCAATCCATGCTGACTTAGTCTCGGGGGTTTGGTTATAAATATATCTTTCAGCTATATTTATTTTATAAGTCAACATTGTACATATATACACATCTACAATTTGCATTCTTTTTATTTTCTTTATTTTTATTTATTTATTTATTTACACGGTTTTAAGACATAAAAGTGCATTTTTATTCGTGAATATGTTTTTTAAAATATGGAAATTAATGGATATTTGCATGTATTTGTTAAGGATTTTAAGACAAAATGCTTAGAGAATGTTAATGAATCATGGATTCATCAACAACCACCACCAAGGTTTGTTGCTGAGGGAGAGTCTAGTATGGTGTGATGATTTCACAAGGTCATATATAGCCTCAAGCAGAGTCCGAGGGCTTGGTTTCAGAAGCTCTCAGAGTTGATTGAACAAAATGGATTTTTCAGATCTATTGCAGATCATTCTCTTTTTGTTAAGAGAACTCAAGGATCTACGACTGTTATTCTAGTTTATGTTGATGACATAGTGGCTACTGATAGCGATGGGTAGGGTATTCAGTCAGCCAAGGATTTCCTTGGACGACAGTTTGTAACCAAGGACCTTGACAAGTTACATTATTTTCTTGACTTGGAGTTTGCACGCAGTCTGCAGGATATAGTTATGACAAAGGAAGTATGCTGCGTATCTTCTGGCTGAGACAGGTATGCCAGGATGCAGATCTGCTACTACACCAATGGATCCTAATGCTAGACTCTATGATGATGACTTTGAGGAGATAGATAAGAGACGATATAGAGAGTTGGTAGGAAAGTTGCTATATGTTACTATTACCAGGCAGGCCTGACATATCATTTGTTGTGAGCAGAGTTAGCCAGTTCATGGAACAACCTAGACAGGTTCATATGGATATAGTTTGTATGATCTTAATATATTTGAAATCTTCTTCGGGTGCTGATCTTTTTTTCAGAAGAGATACGTCACTCTCAGTTACTGGATGTGCAAATGCAGATTATGCTAGGTGTCCCAAGGACAGGAACTCCACTTCAAGCTTCACTGTGTTCGTTGGTAGCTCGTTGGTTTCATGGAAGAGTAAGAAACATATAATAGTTGCTCGATCCAACATTGGTTCAAAATATATGGCTATGGCCCAAGGGAGCACGGAAATGATGTGGGTCAAGTCCGTTCGGACTGAACATGCAATTGCATTGCCTCTTCCAATGCACCTTATATGTGATAATCAAACAACTCTATTCATAACTAATAATCCAGCCTTCCATGAGAGAACAAAGCACTTCGAAGTTGATTGTCATTGTATCTGTGATTTGATCCAAAAGGGACTTATTTCGACCTACCATGTTGCTTCAGGTGATCAAATTGCAGACATGTTTACCAAGGCTCTCGCGACAGGTCCTTTTCACCGTTGTTGTTCCAAGCTGAGTATGATAGACATATATGCTCTAGCTTGAAGGGGAGTGTTGAGAGAACTCTATGTCCCTATCTTTATTTATATTTCTCTAGTTTTTCCGTCTTCTTTATATAATTTCTCCCTAGAGCCTTTCTCCTATATAAAAGGGTTTTAGGGCTACTTGGAATATAACTTTTCTTTTCACACCTTCAACATTATTAAATGAAGTTCAAATTTAAAATGAAACATACTGACTGAAATACCCTTTTGGATAAGATACCGTTAGATTGATATCTTATGGCTCTTGTTGACGGCTTATCATAAAAAATGGTGAGGCTCTACCTCTTTTGAAGGGGTCCCTTATATATAGGACTTTTCATTTGAGGTTCCCCTTAATTATCATAATGGCTATTAGATATTTCATCTAAGGGCTTCATGTTTCTTCATTTCCAGAAAGGGTATTTTGTTCAATGTTCAATTTAAATTGAATTCAATTTAGTTAGTGTGTCAACTTAATATGTTTAGTTCATCGAAATATAGAATTCTTTTAACAAATTAATTTTTCAATATGGAGTAATTAATGTGGCAAAATATTATTTCTACGTGGTTGTAATATTTTTATTATTAATTTTGATTTCCATCAAAAATCGAAGTAATTATGTTTCCTTTCGTAAAATTTGTATGGGGTTTATAAAATGAAAAATCAGTTTATAATATTTTTAATTTTACATTTCTAAAAGTTAAATTTGAACTTAATAAATTGAATCTTTCAACTTATTATTTTTAATCGTTTAGGCTTTTTTACCAATCAAATTTTCATTCAACATGGAGTAATCAATATGGCTAATTTCTATTTTTAGGTGGTTTGATTACGATATTTTTATTTCAATTACATTTTCAACTAACAAGTGAGAATGGTATGGTGACGTGCTATGTAGTTTGAGATGCTTTATTGTAAAATATGTATTATCTTTGTAAAATTTGCATGGAGGCGTGTGAAATAAAAAAATGATTACTAATTGTATATTTATGTCAACGTTTTCAACCAATGTTTGGTGAAAACATACATCTATATACCGATGACGTTAAGTAAAATGTGAATTCCTTTTATAGATTTTGTACGATGTTTTGCAAAATAAGAAGTTGATTAATATTTCATCATTTCATGAATGCAACATAAAAAATGCAAATCTTAGTGATGATGGTGATATTGACAATAGCGACGATGACAATGATGTCGACGGTTGCAACTGTTGGAGTATTTGGTAGTGCACCTATTGAGTTGTAGCAGGGTAAATGGATCCTGGAGAAGATCCATTTACCCCATCCTGTGTTTAGTCCCATACCGCCCAATGGTGGGACTTGGAGGCTCTGGGAAGGCTATATAAGGAGCCCCAGACCTCCTGTACTCATTGAGAAAGAACAATGCATAGCATGCCCCTTTGAGGGCTTCTCCCGTGGTTTCATCCCGCTCCTCACGGAGTAGGGTTCCACGTTAAAATCCCGCGTTCTTGTTATTTATCTTTTCCATGTTTACGCTTCCGCATTCTTCATATTTTATAACATGGTATCAGAGCAGGTCGATTCTCGAGGCTTTTATGTTCCTTATGTTTGTACGAGAATCGTTTCTTTTTGGTGTTTACTCTTAGAGATTATTATGAAGAGTATGCATATTCATCAATGGTTCGAAGATCTATATGATCGGTTAATGTTCCAGAATTCGATTCTAGGGTTCAATTTCTTGAACCCGATTTTCTGCCAAAGATTCCTGCACGTTCTGGCTAGCGGCGGCGAAACCCTAGAAACATTCCAGGCCGCATCTTCAAGGTGACTTCCTGTCGCAGATCCAAGTCTCCAGCGGCTCCTGATCATAGCACGAGGCCAGGAACCTCGTGTCTTTATCGACAGGCGGCGCGGAGCCATCATCGGCGCAACCACCAGATCGCCGCCTCCTTATACTCCCCCTAACCCTCGAGCCCCAAACCCTAACCCACGGAGCCCAGGCGGGGCTCCCAGTCCAGGCAACACGAGAATCCAGGCGGAGCTCCCCAACCCTCCAAGCAGCGATGCCCCTCCAAGAAGCCCCAGGCCCTCTCAGTCACGCGCAACACATTCCATATCCAGGCCCGCAAGGCGAAGCAGCCGAGCCCTGCCACTCCTCACGTGCGTGCATCTACGCGCGAATCTGCCGTTGATAAGTAGGAGGAACCCTAAGCATCCTCCATTTCCAGGCGGCAAGTCTCAGGCAGGCCGCTCTAGGTGGCGGCGCAGGCTGCTCCAGATGATGGCGCAGGCCGCTCCAACAGCGCAACCTCCATCTCGCGCAGGCAGACGCGAGCCCAAGCGACGCTCCATGCTCCAAGGCGGCGCCTCTCGCACACGCAAGTTCTCCAGGCGGCGTGCGTATGATTCCCGTGAGAGGTTCTCCCGTAGAGAACCCTATTAGGGTTACGGTCCCTGTGGGCTTTTTTTTTGGCTGCTTTGTAACGGCCCTGGCCGAGACTTGTAAAAAAAAGGGAGGCTGTTGTTGGGCCCAATGGGCCAACAAAAAAAAGAAGTAAAAAAAAGGAGATGGGAGAAAAGTGATGGGCCCAGGTGGGCCGAGAAAAAAAATATTCTCATTTGTTTCAAAAAAAAAGAAGAAGAAAAAAAGGCGCGTACACGGAAAAAGCCGTACGCATTTTCACAAAAAAAGGGGAAGTCAAGTTTTGCAAGAAAAAAAAGAAAAGGGGCGTACAATAAAAAGCCGTGCGCGTTTACGAAAAAAAAGGGGAGCCATAAAAAAAAAGAGACGGCCAAAAGTTATCCATGTTTTGAGAAGCCGAAAATTTGTAACGGCTTATTGGTATTGTGAACCTATATTTGTCTTGTCTTCTCCCAACTTGGTTGACGTCCATATTTTCCGACAAGTATGGGAGAAAGGGGGAGTATATGTAGAGTCACAGGTCTAGATCCAGATTCCAGATTCAAATATCAATCTCCAGACCAACCAGATGATCAGACTCGACGACTGCCTTCCGAGTCTCCAGTTTCATATACGCACAAGTGTGCGGTCATTTTCAGATGAGCATAAGTTGCCATCATTTGTTTCGCGGTCCCCATCATTCTTCTTGTTGTCAGGCCAGAGTTTTCATGTGAGCCATAGGGACTCCAGAGCAGAGGACCATTCCCTTGAGGGCAAGGGTTTTCATGTGACATCATTGGTACACCAGGGCAGTGCACCATTCTCTGGGCCAGATGGGAGAGACCAGTTCTCCGACGAGGAGACTTCAGGCGCAGTTTCAGACTCGATGGTCAGATTCCGAGTCTTCAGTTGACTCACACTCCAGCCCGTTCGTCCTCCTCACCTGCACGGCATGAGAAGCAACGTCCTCGACTGCAGCATATGCGCGTTGGGTTGATATTGTCCGTAGTGTCCTGTAGCGTGAGTTGAGTTTCTTTCTGTTTGTTTGTCCAAGCTGAGCATTGCATGCTCCAGCTTGAGGGGGAGTGTTGGAGTATTTGGTAGTGCACCTATTGAGTTGTAGCAGGGTAAATGGATCCTGGAGAAGATCCATTTACCTCATCCTGTGTTTAGTCCCATACCGCCCAATGGTGGGACTTGGAGGCTCTGGGAAGGCTATATAGGGAGCCCCAGACCTCCTGTACTCATTGAGAAAGAGCAATGCATAGCATGCCCCTTTGAGGGCTTCTCCCGTGGTTTCATCCCGCTCCTCACGGAGTAGGGTTCCACGTTAAAATCCCGCGTTCTTGTTATTTATCTTTTCCATGTTTACACTTCCGCATTCTTCATATTTTATAACAGCAACATTGATGATGGTGATGGCATCACATTCCTTACGTAATGCCTCCACTATCGTGCTCCATACTATGCTGTCGTGATTGTGATGGAGCTTGAGGTTATTCACCGCACTCCACTTTGCTACCCTCCACGCTGCCACTCTCCTTGCAAGGAAGGATTCGGATTTGTCAATGAAAGAGATAGAAAAGGGTGTGATAGAGAGGAAATTTGAATTTCAGAAATTAATTAGGGTTGACCAAAATGTGTTTTGGTCCATAACGAATTATCATTAATGTGCCTTTTATCCCATCCATATGTCAGAAATAGGTCGAGATGGAGTGTCTTCCCCAATTCCCCTAATGTATGTATGTATATATGCCTTGTGATGGACATTTTTGTTTCATGTCGGCCGATTAGGTTTTGATCCCACTTGTCAACTATAGGTTATGATTCCATTTCTTAACCACGCATTCATGCCGGATTTCTTTAATGATTCCTTTGCAATAAAATTTACAGAGCAGCTTCTATTTAGCAGAAAGACTGCCATCTATAAAGGACATGAGCCATGGATTTATGCAATTGATTAGAAATGAATATGCATCACTGGTCCCATTACTTGTGGTACTACTGATAGTTCGTTCATAAAAATAGTGTTAACAATGCAAATGCGCTATCTAATCTTTTTTTTTTGGTGTGTATATTATAGATGTGTTGATAGTATGCTCAACAAATAAATTTGCTAGCTTTGACTTTGGCAGCAACCTGGGATTGGAGGAGAGGTGGTTCCGCACCAGGACAACTCATTTTTAATGACGGATCCTCCGTCGTGCAGTGGCTTGTGGTTAGCACTTGAAGATGCAACAATTATTAATGGCTGCCTTTGGGCTATCCCTGGCTCCCACAAAGGTAATCTTTTCCGTCACTTGTATCAACGACATTTTAGTTCCGGATCAGATATTTTGAATTGCCCTTCATGTCCTGAGTTATATTTTATCCCTACCCAGATGGGTTGGTAAGGAGATTCATCAGAGATGAAAATGGTGTTCACTTTGATCAACCTTCTCCCTCATATGAGCGCAAGGACTTTGTTCCCTTGGAAGTGAAGGCTGGTTCATTGGTAGTTCTGCATGGCAATCTAGTACACCAAAGGTAGTAACATTTGTTATTTCTTATCCTGTTATTTCAGCATATCATAATCTCTGAGTTGATTAGCAACCTCTACTAGTTGTCCCGCTTTTTGTGAAAAAGAACGATGAAATTACGCGAAACTGAGATTTTGGTACTTTGCTACTTTCTTGCAGTTACGAGAATCAATCCCATAAGTCCAGACATGCATACAGTGTACATGCTGTGGACACTGAAGGCTGCAAATGGGTCAGCGACAATTGGTAAACTCATATGCCTCTCAAGTCTCTGATCGTTTCTCTTGGTATACTTAATAAGTATGACTTCAGTTTTTTGGGGGGTTTAAGCTTCAAAAAAATAAAGCGGATTTACTTTTTTTGTAATGTTTCTAAATAAGATGACATCCCGATATTTAGATTGAACATAAATCTTGGTCAAAATGTATTATAGTACATTTATCTCAAATATCTCCAACATGCCCAGCCATCGCGGTCAGTAATGACCTGTTTGGCATGATAAGGCAAAGCCTGTGCATAGGAAAACTGGATGTTTGTAGTTGTGACCGCGTAACTCAAGTTTCAAAACCAAGGTCTCACATGTTCTTCTATCTTTTTTGACAGGATCAGAAGGAAATCAGAACCAGAACCACTTTACATTGTCTGACTAACAGATAACTGTGATGTAAGCATCTCTTAACTTTCATCTGTTCGTCACTACAGCCGATGACGTTGAGTTTGACTATGAAAAATTATCCATCAAACTTAGGAATACCTCTTCTGTTTCTGATTGTGTTCCCAAGAGGGCTCGTACCATTTATACCAGAGAAATAAATAATGTGTTCCGTGCTACTATATCCACTAATCGGTTTGATGCAAGCTCGAGCGTGAGACGTGTGCAGGCATCTTTGGATATAGCAGTCGAGCATGCATCTGTGGAAGGTAAGAAGGTCTTGATTAGTAGAGCAAATATCCTTTTTGGAATGATTCGAACCATGGTGGCTATTCTTGGGTACCCTATTTCCATTGAAATCGAGATTTTCTTTTTAAGTTAGAGTTGTCTCTCCAACCGTGGTGGCTAAGAATCACAATTCATCTCGTGTTCGCCAAGCTAGGACAATCTCTTGTGCATTTTTTGCCAATATCCGTGTACTGTTTTGATCAAGGTAGTAACTACAATTGCAGGTCTTACGTGAGCAATCTTAAAACAATTCAGTATATTTTAGAAGAATACCAACTTTCTTTTTATTATTTAGTCATTTACAACATGGAATAGTCCGTAGTTACATGTAATTATATGGTTGTCTAAAATAATTATGTTTGAAGTTAAAAAATATGTTTTAAAGTTAATTGAGATGGTTTTTGTTGGATTAATGATCTCAATCTTTAGCAAGTACAAAAACATTTCTTGTCGGATTTTTCGTGGACATTATTTTATTTCACAATAAACAACTCCAACTAATATTAATATTATTTATTAGCGAAATAATGAGTTGATATGCTCTATGGTTGTGCACGCGCGCGTTTCTGGCATGTACATGTGCGGGTATAAGTGATTCGGATTCCCAAATTCATATCCATTTTAGAAAGGAAACTGTCCAATTGGGAGCTAATTTGGCTCCCGCTGTTTTTCTCTTTTTTTTATTTTTTAAAAAATGAAGCTGTGGGTTTTCATCCTTTATATTATATATTATGTCATTCATGTTTTTTACGAAATAGAGAATCCTATGGTCTTTATCTAGACAATCATTTTTTAGCGGTTGTAAAATTGTTGGAATTGACTCTATCTGGATGGATGCTATAAAGTCTTAGTTTCACAAGAAATTTGAATGACATAATTACGAAAATCTATGAAAGTATTTTTTTTAAATTACAAATATGAGGAGCCAAGTTAGTTCTCCCGTGGGTAATGTTATTTTACCCTTTAAAAAATCGCTATTGAAACCTATCTATTTATTAGATCGATAGTTCCAAGTAGAAATCTATTTATCTGAAATGTGTCAATGTACTCGATTGGTATTCTCATATATACTATAAATTCATTCTCAAACTAATCATAAATGCACTATATTTTAACAAAAAAGCTAAAATTCAGTTATATAGATATTTGACACACATCCAATATAGAGTCAATCCTTACTCGTTAGAAACATAAATTGCTTAAGGATGTCAAAGATATAAATTACATAAGAATATTGAAGATGATCAATATGTACATGTAGAACATGTGCAACACATGATGTCTAATATATGCAATACGTGCATAGAGCATATCATGGATTTATATTAATTGGATGGTGATGGTTTGTATCTTTTATCTATACTCGAGAAAAAAAAATACGCGAATCCAAATTAGTGAGTAAACAATGGAAAGTACATTCAGATTTTATTTGGTTTGGTTGAAAATGATTAGATATGGGTTAAGTTTGATTAGCTTGAATAAGGTGATGCATATTTACTTAATAACTGGTTAAGCTTCCTTATTTGGTTGATCGAAGATCACTAGTTGGGATTGGGCTTCTCTTTTGTCTTCGTTTTATTTGTAGAAGCTATAGAAAGAAAGATATTGAATCTCCTCAATACTCATCTTGAGTTTCAAGTAGGAATTAGATGATGATGATGATGATGTAATATAAGAAAGCTCACTGCTTCACGCTCACTTCCTTAATATATAATTAAGCGGCTTGCTCAACACATGCATGCACGGCACCCACTGGCGCGCGCACACACACATCACACACGCCCACACATGCACGCTAGCGGTCGAGTATCCATAATAAATCTCAAACATAAAATTGCATCTGCATGAGGATTACGTTTCAAATTCAAACCCGTCCAAAAATAATTGAGATATGCTTCGGACGATTAATTGAAGTGGATTTGGATTAGGAACCCGTTGTATGCACCCAAAGTGACATCATCCCAACTTAATAAATATACTAAAAATGTCAACAAAAATATTTATGCATACAAAGTATTTTGCATATAGAAAAAGTAATTGCAGGTTAATGGCTGGCAGTTTTCTAGATATAGGTGGTACCGAGGGTGATTGCTTTATGCCTACTTACTCATTGCAAATTAAATTTATAAGCATTAATTTGCCATTTTTAGCAACTAAAATATCAACAACATATGGTGACCTTGTAAACTTCTTTCACTATTCTTACATACTCAGAATTATCCAACTTTTTCGTTTTAATATAATGTCATAAAATTTCAGATACCACTATCATAAAGATTGTCTCAATCTATATAATGACTTTCTCCATATGTACACCTCTTTCTCCTTTCCTTCCACCTGAAAGCCTTCCAAGTGTCGCATATATATATATATATATATATATATATATATATATATATATATATGGGTAAAATGTGTATGCCCCCTAGGGGGAGCTAACTTAGCTCCCCCCGTCCTTTTTTCACAATTTTTTTTTATTTTTTTTGAAATCTAAAACCGTGTAAATTCATTATTAAATCTCTATATTATGTCATTCAAATTTCATGCGAAACAGAGACTCGTACGACCTCCATCCAAACAGGGTCGATTTAAAAAATCCTGTTACCGTTAAAAAAATGACTGTCTGGATGGAGGCCGTAGGAGTCTCTGTTTCACACGAAATTTTTATGACATAATATAGGGATATAATGATGAATATTCACGGAAAAAAATTTCAAAAAAAAATAAAAAAATGTGAAGAAAATAGGACGGGGGGAGCTAAGTTAGCTCCCCCTAGGGGGCAGCCCCATTTTCCTCTTTATATATATATATATATATATATATATATATGAGGTAAATGGGGCTGCCCCCAGGGAGTAGCCAACTTGGCTACTCCCACCCCTATTTTTCCCTCATTTTTTTATTTTTTTGGAAAATAAAAATTTGTATATTCATCATTATATCCCTCTCACATTCTATTAAAATTTCGTCAGAAACAGAGACTCCTACGACCTCCATCCAAACATGGTCGATTTAAAAAATCCTGCGACCGTTAAAAAATGACGTCTGGATGGAGGGCTTAGAAGTCTCTGTTTCTGACGAAATTTTAATAGAATGTGAGAGGGATATAATGATGAATATACAAATTTTTATTTTCCAAAAAAATTAAAAAATAAGGGAAAAATAGGGGTGGGAGTAGCCAAGTTGGCTACTCCCTGGGGGCAGCCCCATTTTACCCTATATATATATATATATATATATATATATATATAGGGTAAAATGGGGCTGCCCCCAGGGGGTAGCTAACTTAGCTACCCCCGCCCCATTTTCTCCATATTTTTGATTTTTTTTTGAAAATTTCTTCCATGAATATTGATCACTATATCCCTATATTGTGTCATTAAAATTTCGTGTGAAACAGAGACTCCTACGGCCTCCATCCAGACAGTCATTTTTTTAACGGTAACAGGATTTTTTAAATCGACCCCGTTTGGATGGAGGTTGTAGGAGTCTCTGTTTCGCATGAAATTTGAATGACATAATATAGGGATTTAATAATGAATTTACACGGTTTTAGATTTCAAAAAAAATAAAAAAAATTTGTGAAAAAGGGGCGGGGGGAGCTAAGTTAGCTCCCCCTAGGGGGCATACACATTTTACCCATATATATATATATATATAGGGTAAAATGGGGCTGCCCCCAGGGAGTAGCCAACTTGGCTACTCCCACCCCTATTTTTCCTCATTTTTTTATTTTTTTAAAAAAATAAAAATTTGTATATTCATCATTATATCCCTCTCACATTCTGTTAAAATTTCGTCAGAAACAGAGACTCCTACGGTCTCCATCCAAACATGGTCGATTTAAAAAATCATGCGACCGTTAAAAATGACGTCTGGATGGAGGCTACATGGTGCAGCATATATACAAGGATTTTTTCCTCTTGAGCCAGTAGACTATCCCTCTTTTGTAGCTTTATTACAACCCACGACTTCTGTCTTTAGACTTCATCACCACTAGACCAAGTTGAGACGCACTTCCTTCACTAGAAGAAGAAGAGAGGTTCCGCCTAGAAGTACTACCCTCATATGCTACCCCAAGCCAAAGGAAACTGCCTCCTCACCACCTCATCTGTGGAGAGCTATGTGTAAAGTGTTGGTGCAAGTCAAGCCATTGTCTCTAAGAGTCATGCGTGTGTTGTTAAGTGCTCTACTTAGGCTCATCAAGATGACATATGCTCATAGCCTAGTGGACTCAAAGAATTAAGTCCCAATGGACCTGAAAAGCCTTAACCCTAAGTCCTATAAGGTTCCTCTTAGAATTCGGTGGATTAAGATCTTAATCAAGCTCCATTTCCCAATTTAATTCCAGGCTAGTTTAAATGTCAACTATGATCCAGGAAAAACTATACAAGTATTTGCAAAGATGCTATTTACAAATATTTACAATCGTGCAAAATTTTTTTGAAAAATGTTTTGAAACCATGAATGTATGCATGAATGCAAGTTTTGCAAAATATTTACAAACATTTACACAAGGTTTTTGCAAACTTTTTGTTTTCAAAACATTTTGGAAAAATTTTGTACTATATACATAATTTTTGCTATGAAAATATTTACAAATCCTTTACACAAATCATTTTACAATCATTTGTACAAAAATAATTTGTATAAATAAATAGGTATGTGCAAAATGAATTTTATATATAAGGGAGAGAATTTTTAAATTTTATAGGTTTTTAGCTATTTTTATTTATTCACACACTCACACAAAGTACGAGTTATGCCTAAAGTATATATGAAATATATACACACCCCCTATACTTAGCTCGAACGATGTCCTCAGAGTGATCAAGAGCGATGAAGAAGTCATAACTCGTGCTTAGTATAGGGAAGTGAAAAGGAATGGCTAGATACAGAGATGAATGAAAGAATAGAAATCAAGAGGATCTCGGCTGTTCCCCCTATACTTAGGATCAAATAATCCTAAGTATAGCAGGCTGTATACAACGGGAAAACCGAGTGAAGAATGTACAGGTCCTACCCCCCCTATACTTAGGGTGAAATATCCCTAAGTATAGGCAGCAAAACAGGGGTAGCAAGACATGAAGAAAACAGATGTATACAAGAAGGAGGGGCATCACTCCCCCTATACTTAAGGTGAAGAATCCTTAAGTATAGGCAACAACAAGAGTGATAAAACAGAACGAGATGAACAACCCGGTGTTTCCACCCCCCTATACTTAGGATGAGGAATATCCTAAGTATAGCAAAGATAATCCTAAGCGAGACCTGGGGTGAAAACAAACTCGGTAGAGAGAAAGATCAACTAAGAAAAAACACGTATATACAAAAGAGTACAATGTTGAGGTGCCTCTCAACAAGTGCTAGATTTTACGCCCCTAGCTGGGCGCAAAGGCTAGGATAATGCGGTATCCAAGTTCGGTAAGTCGAATGTCGTACTGTAGCCGTAATCTCGGTGTGAGAACAATGACGAAAACAAAAGTGTAAAGTAAGACACCCAGGTATGCAATCAAGCGGGTGTCTGCTACCGGCCAATCATGTGGAAGTAAGTTATCGGGATCCGATAGCACAAAAGAAATCATCGTCTCGGGATCAGACTGGAGTGGAAGTGTAGAGCCGAAAAAGTCAAACGTGGAGAAGGATGGATCAGTCATGGTATCCTCCACGTCAATCAGTGTCTCAAAGAAGTGTGGATAATCAAGATCAGGAGACTCTCAAAGAAGACTGATATCCGATGAATGAAATAGAAGTAAGTCGGGCAGATCATCGAATATCTCCAAAATGGGCTCATCCTCGCGAGGGTCGTCGAGGTGAGAATACTCAGAAGCAGAATAATCACAAGACTCGGTTTCGTGTTCCGCCAGATCGGAAACACTCTCAGAAGGTGGAACCGAGTACACATCGTGTGCGGCATCCTCCCGCAGATAACCCTCGGGGCGAAATGCAAGATCAGCGGTGTATAGTAGAGGATCAGGATCTAGATAGGCATCTACGCTGCTGCGAAATATCCCCTCGGTGCACCAGCTGCGTCATCATCTGAAATCTGGCTATCGGCAATCGGGAAGCAGGAGAAGGTACTAGTCAACACCGCGGAGGCTGGCAAAGTGTCTGCGGCTGATCCTCGCTCTATGGCTATGCTTGCTGCCAATTGGTCCTCAGCAAAGGTGTCTATCTCATCGGAGTGGAGGACAAAAGGATCGAATACGGGACTATATGTATCTGAACTCTCAAAGTGGTGTCCCTCATCGAGCTGTAGCTACTGGGATGAGTCCTGGTAGCTGTCGGGCTCCGAGAAGTATCTCTGCAGAAAAGAAGCTGACTCCTCCGGGACTGGGAACTGAAGGGGCTGACTCAATGGCTGTAGTAGCGAGGGCTCCTCCGTTTCCTGGAGTATCAGAAGATCTGATATCCAAGACTCCTCAACGAAGAACTCTGGGGCTGACTCGAACTCTAGCTGGAAGACCAACGGGAACTCGAGTGGACTGTGGGTCCGAACCTCTGCTATCACAGTCATCTCCTCTGTACTTTGTGGTGCTGCAACATCCAAGCCCTCAGACTGGTGTGTAAAAACTGAATCCTCATGTGAAGTGACACACCGCACTGGTACCGCAACATCTGCATGTGTTGTCCCGACGAAGGTATCCCGCGAAGATGAACTCTGTGAAAGTAAGCTCGAGATGGTATCCAGTAAGTGAAGGTCAGAACTGCGGTGTGAACCGCCACATGTGGTAATCACCAGTGCTATCTGCTCTGCGGTCATCCCCCGCATGGAGATCTCTATCAAGTCTGTCACTGGAAGTCCATGATCGGGAAATCTCCTCAAGAGGTCAAGAAACCTCGACCATGCCTCATGCAGTGGCTCCTGGGGGTCAACTGAAAACTCGGTGATTAAAGACCGCATAAACTCTCCTCTACGTGGGGGAAGTATCTCTGTAAGAACTCTCGGCGTAGCTCTCCCCACGTATCGAATATCCTCCCCAATCGTTGGTGCCATGTCCTGGCTCTATCCTGAAGTGTGAATGGGAAGGTCCTCCTCATCAGCTCCTCTGCAGTGATATCTGAATATCTCTGTGCTCGGCAAAACTCCTCGTATGCGGATAGGTGAAGATAAGGTTCCTCGTGCGCCTCTCCTGAAAATGTCAACAGTCGCTGAATGTAATCCAAATCCAAGACGAATGGACGTAATGTAGAAGCTGACTGAGCTCCCTGTGCTATCTGCTCCTCCGTCAATCTGGGATAGGATCTATCTGATGATCTCCACTGCTTTCTTTGATCACGAACGGAGTGCACTCTCAACTCAGCAATGACCTCGTCCGGGTTCGCATCTGCTCTATCTGGTATCCTCGGACGTCAAGCGCAGCATGCCCAGAGTAGAGAAAGGGATGGGAGGGAGGGAGCGGGAGGTTGGTCAGAGATCCGACCTCCCTAGAAGGTGGACTGGAATGATGGTCAGATGGTGGAGAAGAAACCATAAGAGTCGGCTCGAAGTGAGGGGGATCCATCATCCAGGGGTACAGGAAACGAAGAAGAAGACTGAAGGGAGAAGAAGGGTGAGTGGGAGACAGAAGAATTGAGAGAAAGAAGAAGAAAGAAGGGATCTGGAAACCACACAAGATGAAAAAGCAAACCCCCGATTCACCTATGCACGCGAGCTGAAGACCGAAAGGGATCGGTCGGTTATCTTGTCAATTTTATTTTAGATGATCATTCAGTCTATCAGAGCGATTACGTGAGCTGAATAGGAATCCAAATTTTTCTCAACCGACTGTCCCGTACAGAAAGCCGGTAATCAGTCAAGAAAAATTGGATATGGCTCTAGCCTAAGGTATGTGTCACTCTCTCGCTCATCCAAACCAAACAAGGAGGGGGTTACTCTCCCCAAGACAGATTTTTCAGTGTTGTGTCTTTTAAGTCAAGTGAGATTAACAGTCCCAATTTTATTGTTTTTTCTTTTTAGGTATTTTTAATAAAAAGCAAACACCTAACGAATTTTTCGGTTCTCCTGGTTATTAAGTCCAAAACAGGGGGAGAAGACGAAAAAGCCGATGCGCGAAAATCAATGATGCATGCAGAGTAAGAAATGTGTACCTGACTCCAGCAGTCTACATGCAAGATGATCCGCGCAGAATTGAAAGACAGGAAATAAACTACCTAAATGGTGCAGGCGGAAAACCGAGTCCCTAATCAGCAGTGCTACTCGAAAGAACCACTAGCTGACCACCAGCCTCCAATCCAGAGAGTCCGGTCTAGACCCATCCCTCCTCTTCTCGACAGGTCGAGTTCAGGAGTAGCGCTTGACGGGGCAGGCTCGCGGCGCGTAGGCTCGAAGATGGTGAATAAACTATTTTTATTAATATTTTATTGTAGGTCTAATTACCGATCTATAGGTGCAGGCAGATTATTAGGGTATTTGGATCCTAATTATTACGACACAGTCAAGCAGAAAATCCTACGGTTAGAGGCTCGAAAATCCGCGTGAAACTGGAAAAGGCAGGAAAGAAATAAAACCGCGAAAGTCGCGTAAAAAACCGAGCTAGCTAAGGGGTCCCCCGAGCGCACCGGTGCTCGGCGAAACAGACCCCGAGAGTCTAAGTCTCTATCTTTGGTCCCTGTATTATTACAAAAGTTCAAATGTTGCTGAAAGAAAGCCTAATCTAAACTATGCAACTCCGCGGCTATTCCGCGGCTCCCGCGCTCCTGCTCGCTCCTCGCGTCCTCCTGCGGCTCTGTAGAGAATAGAGTCGCCTCTGACTCCCGCGGTTGCTCGACTTCCGAAGAAAGCCGCCTCGGACCCCGGGCCCTCGCAAGAAAGCAAACAAAAGTGGTCAGACTAGATTATTATATAAACAATGTCAGAAAAATTTATACAAAAATCTATACAGAAAACCGCGAAAAAGAAAGACGTGGAAAAAAACGACTACTAAGCCGTGCTCCCCGGCAACGGCGTCATTCTGATGACCACGAAAAAAAATCGCCCAAACAACTGAGGGTAGATAAAAATAGAGCTGAGGTCGTTGCGACCTCAGTCGCTCGAGCAATCAATCGGATCAATCAAGAAAATTAAGAGCAAACCACCAAACAAGATAAAATCAAAGAAAAATAATAGTGGCCCTGGCTATTGGATTAGCCTGGTATAGCGACCAGGGTCGGACTCAGGGAGCACGTGATGGCCTTGCGGCCTATGAAGTAATCAAAAATAGGAATAAAATAAAGGAAAATGATTTTTGGTAGATTTTTGATCTTTTATAAATTTTTTTGGATTTTTAATTTAAATAAGAAATAGAAAAGCAACAAATCAACCAGCTTCAAACAATTATTTATTTAATCAAAAATCACCCAAAAATTCAAACAAAAATGTTTTTATGTTTTTTATATTTTTTTACTATTTTTGGTCAATTTTTGGTAATTTTCTGATTTTTATTGAATTTTGTAAAAATCAAACAAGGCAAGAAAAGAAGGGTACTATCCAATCAGACTTGGAGGGCCAATTTAAAATGCAAAATGGCCCTATCAATGTCTGAAGGTAATTTTCCTATAAAGAAGAAAATACAAGAAAAATTTAGGCAACAGAATTATTAATTTTTTATTTTTCAATTATTTATTAGAATTTTTATGGGTTTTTAGGGGTTTTGTAATTTCTATAGGTTTTATAAATCGAAAAATGACCAAAATTGGTCAGAAAATCAAACAAGGTGAAACAAACAATATATATTTTTTTTTGTAATTTTTAGAGGTGTTTTAATATTTTTTTGTGAATTTTAAAGCTAGACAGTAATGAAAATGTGTGTTTTTGAATTTTTACAAATATCAAAAGATGTCAAAAATGTCTCCAAAAATTAGAGAAAATTTTACGCCATGGCAGGAGCCACGTATCCAATTTTCATCAAATTTGGAGTCGGTTTGCTATTTTATTAAAATGAAATACAAGGGCACAGTACACAAGGACCTAAATGCAATTAAAATAAGTTCCAGGGGGTCCGGTGCAAAATTACCAAGAGCTCACGTACAAAACGCGCCACTTGGGGCACTCAGGGACCTATTTGCAAGAAAACTTAAGTCCCTGGACTAATTAGTAACACGTACTAAAAGTCCAGGGGCGTAAGTATAAATTACCCACTAAATAAAGCACGTGCACAATTAAACCACGCACAGGGGTATTTCTGCAAATATCTAAAATATAAATTCATTCATTAACACCTTGAAACCATAGGTCCATACATGCAATTAACCCACAAAAGCACGTGTCGAAGCACGTGTTCCACTACAGACAGGGGTATAGACGCAAATACACGAAACGACAGGTCCTCTACGCAAATTACCCAGCTTTCAAAAATATTTACAGGACTAAAGATTAACAGCTTAAACTCTAAGGGCCTAAGAGATATTTACCCTTTATTAAGTCGACGGTGGGGAAGGCGCCACGTGGTCGATTGGACGGCTCTGAAGTGGTGGCCCTTCCTCGAAGAAGCTCCGCTCGAATCGAACGGCCGAGAGCTCCCCACGTGGCTGATCTGACGGCTGCGATGCTCTGGGGGAAAACCCTCGCTGATCTGATGGTTGCGATGAAGGCACGTGGAGATCGAACGGTTCAGAATAACTGATGCCTCTTCATCTGATCGCGCGGCCTGGATTAGTCCTCCGAAGGATCTGACAGTGGGAAGGCTCCTCAAATGGGTGGCGGAGATCGAGTCTGGAGCAAGAGGGCGATCTGACGGCTCTGGAGGGTCCTGGATGAACTGACGGCCGGCGAACTTCGCTGGCCCGATACTCGCGCGTGGGGACTCCCCGGAAGCTGCTAAAATGCGGAGAAGAAGCGTCTCGGTGGTCCGCAGCTTCTGAACTGCTCCGATGAGAACGGGGAACTCTGGAGAGCTCCGGCGACGGTGACGACCTGGAGCACCTGTGCTCTGAAGTTCCGACCTCCAGATGAGGTCGACTTGGCCTGATACCTGCACAGGAAGAAGGAGGGGTCAAGGGCAAACTGCCTCGACCCGTTAAAGCGCGAAATGGATGGAAGATGTGTCGGGGCGAAGGTCCTTCAGTGAGTGGCGAAGGGGGAGGACCGAAGTCCCTGCTCTGAGGCGAGTCAGGGTTGGGTGGCTGAATGAAGAATGTGCGGAGAAGGCTCGTGAAGGTGGTGGCGTGGTCGGATGGACAAATGGCTGGATGGAGACGACGGGCGGAAGCGGCGGAGCTACGGCTACTGAAATCTAAAAACTCGAATCTAAGCTAAACTACTAGCTAATCTACTTACCTGGCGGAGGAGGTCGACTGGGCAGGAGCTCGGGGAGCTCCTGGGTCATTGCCTGCAAGGGGGCATCGGGTTCCCGAGGCTGGGCGCGCTCGCGGCGGCGCACGGCGGCTGAGCCACCAGATCAGAGGCTTCCCAAGGCTTCGAGCCTCACTTCCACTCCGGGGAGCACCGCTGTCACTCAGGCAATTCGGACGAGTTCCTTGGCGTCGAAGGGGAGGAACAGAGATGAAGAACAGAGCTGCCGGAGGCGATGCTATATATACCTAGGGGTCCGAGAAGACATGGATCGGGCGAGTAGCTCGCAACTCGGATCCCTCAGATCCACCCCGGGCGTGGATCATAGATCTGCAAGGAAGAGGAATGACCTGGGGTTTAGGGTTTTAGGTGTCGGATCGAGTCACGATAAATCGGGGAAATCGGGTCAAAAACTCGGATCCGGACTCTGTGGTCCAGGGGGGGAGTTGACCGGGCGGTCAACATCCCCCGTGGACCAGTGAAATGCTGCCACATATTAATTATTTAGAAAATAAATAATAAATAGAAAATGGCCGAATTAGTAAAAACTCAAAACATGGAAAATGTTTATTTTATTTTAAACTATTTTTTGTGATTTTTAATTAATTTTTCGAAATAAAAATAAGGTATTTACATTATAGTATTATACATAGGAATATACACAATATGGATTTTTAATTTTTGATTTTTAATTAATTATTTTTGTGCATTTATATTCCAATTTTATATTTTATTTATTTATATCATAAAATTAAGAATATTTTGATGTTTTTATTTTATTTTTATTATTTATTTACAAGGTTAAAATAAATATGTATATACATTTATATACATGGTATATATACAATGTTCTTTTTGGTTTTTAATTTTGTTCTTTTTATTTGATTTTGTTTTTATGGTTTTTATTTTATTTATTTACACAATAAAATATAGAATATTTACAAATTTTTAAGTATTTTAATTTATTTATTTACATGGCTAAATAAATATATGTGTGGTCTTATGTACATGGTGAATATGTACAAGGAAGGTTATTTTTGTTTTCTTTTTAATTGTCTAATTTTTATTTTGATTTTGTATGTAAATATATATATATATATAAAAATATGACCCATTTTTATTTTTATTTTTAGAGGAAAATATTTATTTTTTATTTAATTACATGTATATGTACACATGAGCTCCCTTATCTCTCTCTACTTGGGTTTTTATGCGGTCATGCCCATGATGAGCCCTCCCTTGGGATTAGGTCGCTCAATATTTATTCTAAATATCTCTCTCTTTTTCTTTTGTCTCTTTATTCTTTTATTTTTGCATAAAAACATGCTAATTATTAAACTTTATACAAAGCATGCAATTTGATAATTATTTGTATTTACAAGAATATACATGTATTTGCAAAGGTTTTTGTAGCTAAAATATAAGAATAAAGAGTGATGAATGGGTATTCATCATGGATCCCAATCCATGGACATCACACAATCAATGGATGAGATTGATTTGTTTTTCTTTCAGTGGCTATGATCTTGTATAAAAAAATCTAACAATAATTAATTTAATTTAATTTATATTGATCAATCAATATAAGCTAATTTCAAATCAAATCAATTGGCTAGTATTTGAGATAACGAGGAGACTAACCACATCCCCTAAAGAGGGGGACGACCACCATCATCTCATGAGATCACATTATCTCAAGAGATCCCATTATCTCAGGAGATCCCATTATCTCATGATATATCTCCAAGATTTACAACAACAATTGTTGTAAATTATATCATAAAAATAAGCCATAATTATCTTGTGAAATTTACGATCATGCTATTGGAAAAATGTGAATCACATTCACATCTCAAAATAAAATGTAATTTATATTTTCAATTAATTATCTAATGTGAATCCAATTCACATTAATAATTAATCAACAAATATAAATTATAAATAACTCTCTTATATATATATAATAAATCACATTTATAATATATATGATTAATATAGATAGTGTTATCCACATTATTCATATCCAAGATAATTAAATCATATTTAATCATCTTGGATCTCTATTTCCATATGCCAAAATAATATGAATCACATTCACATTATTCACATCTTTGATAATTAAATCACATTTAATTATCTTAGATAACTCTCCTTATAATATGAATCAAAATTATTTTATTCATGATAATTAAATCACATTTAATTATCAATTTTCTCAATGCTCGGATATATAATATCAGGAATGAAATTATCCTTGAATTCTTTCAAGGATAATGCATTTTCTCCACAGATACTTGGAGATAAGGACAGGGCGTTTGTATTATTCCACGTATAGTGACTTGGATATTGAGATCACATCTCAAATCCAGATCTTGCAGACCTCCCTTAGATGTTTGATTAAATAAAAGCTGTAGATCTAATCTTCTCATTGCATATGAATCACATTCAGATCAATGTCCAACATTTGGACTAAGATTAGGCCACTTCTCTATGAGAGGAATCACTAAAATCCAGATCTGTTTCATCACTCCCTCGGAATGGAAGCGTCATGGTTATACAATCGTTTATGATCACATCACCCTCAAGTATCCTCAATACATGTACATTCTGCATATTGGAAGATCCAGATTAAACCTGAAGTTTTAGATCTCTTTTGGACTGTCTCCTTCAGGGTTTTATCATTAAGTTCCTCATTCGATCATTGGAAGTCAGTATCGATCATATACTTTTCAAAAACATATATCGTACCTAGGTCTTGATCATATACTTTTTAAAAGTATATATCAAACCTACAAATTCAATCAAGCTTCCAAAGAGAGATGACCGTGAACGGAATCTGATTCTTCCAAATATCTCTCAAATGAGGGGATAATGAAATTTATGTGTCTCTTTTTGCCTCTTATGGACCTTAATCGTCACCATTTCCTATTAGCAATATGTAATTTGCATTTTTGCCCATCAAATAGTGCAAATTACAATAAGATATCTATGCAATATTGTTCCATATACTACTAACCAATATCCATACACCACTTTATTTTATCCATGTTTGATCAATTGATTTTGGCTTTTTTATGATAACATTAATCTTATGTTAATACAATACATGTGATAGACCAAAATTCCAACAATATCCCATTTGAACCACATATTTATATTTTATTAACATATAAACTTTAGTGAGCTCAAACATTTGTAATCACCTACAAGGGATATTCTTTAGCAATATCTTCCATTGATTACACTAGTATAAAATCAATGCAATGTTTGTCACAAAGTACGAGTGATTAGATCATAAATGATCATATATATTGGTATATTCAATTGACATAGATCAAGTATAAATATGTAGCATAAAAATTACATGAATTATGATAAAATATGTCAATTTACAACTTATCCTACCATATGTCCAAATGAGATCAAATGCATGCATACATACATACATACATACAAACAAGCAAACATACATACATACATATATCAAAGTGTGAACATGAACATCTTGAAATTCTGCATAAAAGTCTTATGAAAGTGAGTGTGTGTGTATATATGTAAGTTACATACGAAAACTCTCACTAAAATTAATAAATATTCCAATTGTTGAATACCCATATGAGTGACGTGTTCATGAAAAATTGTGGGTGGCAACCCCTTTGCAAGTGAATCCACAATCATGGAGTTTGTGTCTATGTGCTCAATAGATATCCATCCACTTTGAATTCTTTCTTTTACGACAATGTACTTGATCTCTACATGTTTCAATTTTGAGGAGCTCTTGTTATTGTTAGAATACATGACTGCAGATTTATTATCACAAAATAACTTGAGGGGTTTCTCAATACTATCCAAAGCAGTCCAGTGATAAATATTTACAGCCATATTCCTTAATTAGATGCCTCGTAACATGCTATAAATTTAATAGCCATAGTGGATGATCCTATAAGTGATTGTTTAGCATTTTTTCATGAATGGCAGCTCTAGCAAGTAGATAAATGTTGCCCAAAGTGGAACAACGATATCTTGATATCCAACCAAATCCGAATATGAATAACTAATGATCTCAAATTGATCTGATTTTCTGTATGTACGCATGTGATCTTTTGTTCTCTGTATGTATCTCATAACTTAATAAGAGATACATCTAGTAGTAGAGTCATTCGCATGTTCGATTATTTTATTGAAGGAAGAATTTAAAAGAGCATAATGATAGCGTACATTCCTGTCGATTAGTCACCTTTAATCACATGCATAAATCAAGCATGCATATAATTATCTCCTTAATTTAGAATAGAAAACTATTATCAAGGCCATATATAAGTTCCTACAGTTCGAAGAATACCTTTAATGATCTTCATCTATACACATGCATTAATCGGTATGCATGATCTTATGAATACATTGCATACGTCATATGTTTAACATAAAGCAAAATGGACATGTATGTTATGTTGGACATGCGAGCCCACGGCGAGTCATTATGCAATAAATGTTATTGCGAATATCATTCCCTGATCTGAAATGAAGAATAACTAATTTGCATAATAGGTCCCTTAGTACAATAAGAGTTATGTACCATGGTCATCTTAATGATCATATAGCTGTTGATTCATTTTGAATCATAGAGGCTGTTGCTTGGATGAATATCTAATGAGTTAGATAGATGACTCATCAAGCACCGTCAAAGGATTGTTAAGAGAGGATCTCCAGCCTGAGAAGAAGATGATAATCTTTCCTCTAAAGGTTGATATCTGACCGACCTCTTGATGCATGTCCTCTGCATAGGAATAGAGATTCGAAGGTTTCAGATTAGTTAGGTTAAGAGTTGACTTAACGAGATCGAGATAACCGAAGTCCTATGTCCTATACTGTCACGATATATGCACACATCCTATGACCAGAGACAGATGTATTACTATATGTCTGAGTATGTACATTTGGCATACCAATAGATTGATGACCTAACCAAGGTCTATACACCAAACCAAAATAAGTAAAGATAAGGGGAATTTTTCCCCTCTCATTCTGTTGGTGATTTCCATTTCCCTCTTGGAAGACCATGGCCAAACAAAGGAAATGAAAGTCAGGGATCATGCATCAAGATATGCTTCAGCATTTCAGATTTCACTCTTAATGTTTTCAAATAAAAGGATCATGCATCAAGATATGCTTCAACATTTCGGATTTCACTCTTAATGTTTTAAAATAAATATTATTCCGAATTTATCTAACCGTCTTTACAAAGTTTTGTGTGTTTCCCTTTAAAAAAGGTTAAGCTTATATGTATTTGTGGATATTTTTTAACCTTATTATCATTATCATCAAAGAATCATGTATTCCATGAGTTTTTTAGTATATAAAATCTATGCCATAGTTTTTTATTGGTTGTGATTTCTTTGTTCATTTTTTAGCCCCATACCCAAAGTTTTTTTGTTGAAGTTATTTTAAGGTTAGGCTCATATGGTAGATCCCATATCTTTAGACCTTTTTTCCCATATATTACTCAACTTAAAAAATCTTTTTTTATTATCTTTTAACTTCATAAAATAAAATGTATCTACTCTCCTTGTCAATCTTCATCTTCATTCTTCTCCCGTTCTTATTCCATTTTTCATCTCATCGATTAAATTTAGGAAAATAGATGGAAAATTAGTCGCAACTAAGCTTGCAAAATTGAGCATCTTAACAATACACAATTATGAGATGTGGAAACATAGAATTTGTTATAGTCTTATGCATGATAATATTCATTCCATGATTGATAAACTTATTCCATAATTCCCGAGAATCCTACGATTGAACAAATTGAGGCACATGAGCAACAATGAAAATGGATAAGATGATGTGAAGCTTCATGTTAATTCATATGGAGGACAAGTTGATATAAAATTTTGAAACCCAAAAAAGGCATTCAACTTATGGAACACATTTGAGGATACCTCTCTAAGTCAAAGGTGAGTATTCAACTCCTCTTGCATGAATAAAATTCCCTCAAAATCGAGGAATCGGAAAATTTAATGTTTAGGAGAATAAAATGACCGTCATGACAAAAGGTCTACTATTAGTGGGATCAACAATTTCATACAAACTGCAACTACAACCATTCAATAGTTTGTCATTTTCCTTTGATGTGGATGTGACATTTCTATTATTAAATTATACCATTAAAAATATTTCTGATCTTCCTCTTCTTGTTAGAGAAGGAGGATAAAGGTCTTCGAAGATGAACATGAAGATGATGTGGTATGAAGAAAGAAAGAAATGGTAGAAACCCTCTAAGATAGTATTCAAAGCGAAGCGAGGAAAAGTACCATGATGCTGATGCCATAGTTGTGTGGAAGAACGAATGTGCCTTATGGGTGCACATGGATCCAATTGGATTGGATTTTAGCTTAATCCGCGTCCAACCCAACCTTAAGATTTTATTTTTTTTCAAACCAATCCATCAAATATATAAATGCAATCCCTCAGATTATTGACTTGATTTGTTCGAATTTGTTTTAATTGGATATTCCCACTCAATTGTTTAGTCTATTGTGTTGTACTTTGTAACAACAAATCCTAAACATTTGAATTATGGTTCGAAAAATGATAATACAGATAAATGTGAAGAAAAGATATTAAAGATCACAAAATTAAACTAAATTTGGACAACTCCATTAATCCATGATAAGAAGTTGAAGACCTCACAATCAAAGTAAATAATTGTTCTAATTTGGAATTTGAGTTTCATTTTATAAATGCAGCATTAATATGTTTTTTTCAGATCATTTCCTATAACGATTCAAATAAGAACATAAGTTACCGAATAAGGATCCAAAGACAAATTAGATAAACAAAAATGGTGATCTCTAAGGTTGGATATTGATAGTCCATAACTAACATAGATCGAAAAATATATGCCAATACCATGTCACTCCTAGTAATTATCTTCAAGGTCCTATAATATATTATTAACAATTGAATATTATAAAATATTCATACTCCATTGAGTACTCAGGGAAAGCCAACTTGAATACATCCTGCCAAATGGGCAGCATGCCTCTAATTTAAAATAGATTTAAAATTGAAATTATTCGTTAGATTAGATCTCTAACCAAAATATACACATGTTGAAAACTATTAATTAAATTGTATATAAATTTTAAAAATAAAGTAACTCAAGTAATGCTTATTAATTCTTATGGGGACATTATTTTAGATGAAATAGTTGATCCACTTTCATCCTTTTGATAAGGTTGCAATCTGAAATAAAGCAAAGTGATACAGAATACCCAACAGACATACTAAATAATTATCTCAAATCTATTTTTTTAACAGAGATTAGACGAGTATAGCATGTTTAAAGAAGATAGTATCGCATGGGAAAGGGGACACCATTGTGAGAAACGATCAATATCATTGCGAGGGAGGAGTGATAACATTGCAAGGGATGAGTGGTGATATTGTACTGGAGGGCAACATTATGCAGGAGGAGGTGTCAAAATGGATTGAGACGGAAATGAAACTAGGAGTGGAATATTGTGGGTCAAAATTAAAATGAAAGGGAGAGATTGTTGAGAGGAGAATGGTCCAATAAAGTTTACAACTTTACACGTAAGTCATATTTTATTATTTAGAGATTTAATATTTGGCTTTCAAAATAGATGAGAGGGTGGTGGCAAGCAGACTTCTAATACTTTGATATGAGAAATGAGATGAATAGCATTGATTATGGTCTTATGTGATATTGAGAATGGATGCATATGTACACACACATGTTAAGGGATTAACAAATTGGATCCGATCAGATTTTGGTAGTGATCAGGTCAAATCCATATTTTAGCGGATTTTAAAATTTTCATTCCAATCAAATCCATAAAATGATAAAAACAAACCAAATCAATCCAATTTCATCGGATTGTATCGGATGATATCCGTGTGCTCCTAAGGGACAATAATGTAAAATTTATTACAAGTCAGCATTCGTAACAGTGGTTGAAACTAACTCTATAATGATAGAGTGAGAAGGATGGTGGATTTATTTTGGTGCAACCCATTATATATTCCAGAGACCAAAGAGGCTTGGTGGATTTCAAAGAACCTCAAAAATAGACACTAGAATTTACATGGGGATAACACTTATATGGATTTGAAGATGTTTGAACATATAAGCTGGATTTGGGAATTAGCATCATGGTCCTCAATGTTGTACTATATACTTGTGTAATCCGTTGAAACCTCATCTTAGTCCTTGTGCTACTAAAGAAGAAGAAGTTTGAAGTTTACTTCTATAATAATCATTTTACCATCATCAACAACAACAACAAAGCCTTTTCTCACATTAAGTAGGGTCGGCTACATAGATTCTTTGCCTCCATTCAGATCTATCTTGGGTCATTCTCAGGCCTAGATCCAAAAAACTAAGATCCCTTCGTATAGTATCATTCCAACACTTCTTCGGCATTCCTCACCCTCTTTTAACTAGCTCAACATTCTAAAACTCGCATCTTCTCACCAGTGCATCAACTAGCCTCGTTTGCAAATGGTTAAACTATCTTAAGCGATTTTCTTATATCTTATCCTCGATCGGATCTACACCAACTTTTCTTCTGATGGTATCATTCCGAATTCGATCTTTACGCATGTGACCACACATCCACCTTAGTATTTTCATTTCTGCTACATCCATTCTCTGCACATGTCTATGGTTCACAGGAGAACACTCTGATCCATAGAACATAGCAAGTCTCACAGCTGCTTTTTAAAACTTTCCTCTAATTTTCAAAGGAATTTTCTTTATCACAGAGAACAGTAGAGGCTCCTCTCCACTTTAGCCAACCTGCGTTTATTTTATTTGTAACATCTCCATCAATTTCCCCATCATGTTGCAAAATAGATTCCAAGTATCTAAAGAACCTCTCTTTTGAATGATATCGTCACCAATCTTAACCTCGATTCCTTCACCATTGCTTCCATCAAAAGTACACTCCATATATTCAGTCTTAGCCCTACTTATACGAAATCTTTTAGTCTCCAATGCATGTCTCCAGACCTCAAGCTTCTCATTTACTCCATCTCTAGCCTCATCAATAATACAATATCATCAGTGAATAACATACACCAAGGCATCTCATCTTGAATGTGACTTGTCAACTCGTCCATAATCAAAGTAAAAAGAAATGGACTCAAAGTTGAACCTTGATGTCGACTGATGAGCGATCCGAGCGACTAAGGCAAAATTGATATCAAAGGTAGCTGCGAGCTCAACCACTCAGACTGGCCTCAACAAGAAAAACAAACCACCAAACTAAATATCAAACAAGCAATGTATGTCGCAAGCGGTCTTGCTATTTATTTTAACCTGGTATAGCTACCAGGGTTGAACACAAGGAGCATGGAATGCGAAGGCTACAAAGTAGTCAAGAATCTAGAAAATAAAGAATTTGGTGGATTTTATATTTTTATTTTTTTTGGAATTTTTAATATTAAGAAAAAGGCTAAAAGGGTTCAAAAAGTCACAAACACACACTTATTTAAAGCATAAAAAATACCCAAAAAACTTAAATAAAAATATTTTTGAGTTTTTAAAATATTCAGATGTTTTTTTCTTAATTTTCTTGAATTTTCTAATTTTTAGTTAATTATCTAAAAATGAAATAAGGCTAAAAATGCTAAACAGTGTACAGCTCGAATCTAAAGGCAAGTTAAAAATACTTAAAATGCCTATGAAATTCGAACAACACTTTTATGTGAAACTACAAGTAAAAATCTAACTACAGAAAAAGAAAAGACATTTTTTATTTGTTATGATTTATTAATGATTTTGCTAAGATTTTTAGTCTTTTGAATTTTTTTGGGTTTTAGAAATGGGAATAAGGTGAAACTTAGAATGAAATGAAAACACGACAAAACAAGCAAATATGATTTTTTTGGAATTTTTCAAGGGCTTTTAATATTTTTAATGGATTTTTAAAAGCCAATAGTAGTTGTTTTTGTGGTTTTTGAATTTTTAAAAATAGTAAAAGACAACAAAATAAAACTAAAAATTCATATAAATTCCTACACCATGGCAGGAGTCATATGTCAAAATTTCATGAATTTTGGACAATGTTTGTTATTTATTGAATCGAAATCAAATACAGCACACAGGGACCTATATGCAATTATTGAAAAGTTAGCAGCCGAACAGTAACACGTGGGGATAGTTTAGGGCTCAATCTGTAAAACAACCATATCCGCACGTGGGCGGCACGTGAACCAGGCACTCAGGGATATAATTACAATTCCTATTTATAAACATCCATTTAGTAACAACGGTGAAGTCCAGGTGAAAACATGCAAATATCCCAAAGTCACGTGGGGGAACCACGTGTTACACAGATGGAAGGATTAGAGTGCAAATACTAAAAGCATAGGGTCCTCAGTTCAAAATATCCGAAATAAACACAGTGGCTAAAAATATTTACAGGACTAACTAGTAAATGCAAAATAAGAAAGGGCCTAAGTGCAAATTTACTCTTTATTATCAGCTATCCAACGGTCGAGGGAATCCGCTGATGATCGGACGGCTGAGATCTAGGGGTACGGATTCGACGACGAACGACTGATAGAGGATCCTCAGATGGATCAGACAATCGAGGCTCCACGGTTGATGAACAACGACGATTAGAATTGGGAGAGGCCTCGATCCAACAGCGGAGGCGGCCTCTGGAAGAGCAGCGAAGAACTCCCCGCCAGCGAGCTTTGCTCGATCGATACGAGCTACAGAGACATCCTCCGGGGCTGCTCGAATGGGGGAAATGATGCCGGTGCCTGTCCGCAGCGGTGGTGATGCTCCGATGAGGCCGGGAACGTCTGGAGTGGCCCGACGACGCTGAGGGCCTGGAGCGGTTGTGCTTCGATGTTCGGACCTCCAGATGAGGCCCTTTGGTCTCTAGACCTGCATAGAAAGACTACTGGGTCGAGGGCAAAGTGCCTCGACCCGTTAGTGCGCGTGATGGGTGAAGGATCAGGCGGGGTGTAGCCCTCCGGTGAAGCAGCGACGGAGGAGGGCTTAATTCATGTTCCTAGGCGAATCAGGGTGAACAGAGGGGCATAGAAAATGGGGAGAGGTCTGATGGAGGTGCTAAGATCGTCGGGATGGCAAATGAGTACTTCAATCACAGGGAACAGAGTGATGAACGCAAGTTGACCAAAATGCGAAAATCTTGAATCAAAGGTGAACAAGGGAGAATCGAAGCTACCCGGTGAATGAGATCGCATGGGCTGAAGGTCGGGGACATCCGGGGGTCTTCGCCTCAATGGATTGACGTGTCCAGAGGCTATAGCTCACCTCACGCTGAGCACGACGATAAGTTCACCGGACCTAAGGCTACAAAGCTCGAATACTCGCTACAACACCTTCAAACTCACGCTGTCACTCGTGGATGGAGATGGAGGTCACTGGAGACGAGGGAGCGGCTAAAGATGAAGAAGAAAATGTGGCTCCAGGAGATTTTATATTCAGCAGGGTCTGAGAAGTGTGGATCTTGGGCACGCTAACCGAGGGGCGGATCCCTAACGGAATCATCGGGCGTGTGACTTGGATCATTCCTCGGTAATCGGAGCTGCGGAGTGATGAAGATGGTGGTCGGATCATCTCAGGAAAATTCGGAGAGAATCAGGTGGAAATATGATCCGGGCGAAGAAAGGTCCAGCGGGGGACAGTTGACCGGGGTCAACAGTCCACCCTGGACCAATTAGAAAAAGGATAAATTAAAATAATTGATAATTCAATTAAAAATAGAAAACGATTTTATTTTAAAAAGTTTATAAAATGAAAAATATTGCCTATTTTTTAAACTAATTTTTTATGATTTTAAATTATTTTTATGAAAACTAAATTATGGTATATACATTATATTACATTATATTTATGTACAAAATACTTAGGTATTTTATGTAATTATTTTATTTTCTTATTTTTGTACAAATACCTTAAATTTATATTTTACTTATTTACAACATATTATTTGGAGTATAAAATAATTTTTATTTTATTTTTATTAATTATTTACAATTGTACAATAAATAGGTATATGATATATATGTACATGTACTATGTACAAGGTGATAGAGAGAAATTTATTTTAAGTTTTATTTTATTTTTCTAATTTTTATTTTATTTTTAGGAATATATACAAGGGGATAAAAATATTTTTTTATTTCTATTTTTATGAAAATAATATATGTATACGTAAGTAGGGAATATATACAAGGTAGAGTGGCCCTATCTCTCTCTACTTATTTTATTTGGCGAACATGTCTATTTTGGACCCTCTCTTGGGTTCAAATCACTTAATATTTATTCTAAATATTTATCTCTTTTTCTTTTATTCTTTTATCTTTTATTTTTGCAAAAATATATGCTAATTTTTTAATCTTAACACATGCATGCTTATTGGTAACTTTTTGTATTTACAACTATATACATGATGTTTTGCCAATATATTTAGCTAAAATAAAAGAATAAAGAGTGATGAATGGGGATTCATCACCGACCAATATTGATGTCAAAATAGTCAGTCTTCTCATACTATATCCTTACACAAGACGAATCCCTATCATACATATCTTTTATGAGGTTAATGTAGAGGATAGGTACTTGTCTCTTCTTCAAAACACTCTACAATATCTCACGTGTGACAAAATCATAAGCCTTCTCTAAATCAATAAAAATCATATGGAGGTTCTTACTTTTAGCTCTGAAATCTCCATTGTTCTCCTCATCAAGTGGATGGCTTTCATAGTTGATCGACCTGACATGAATCTGAATTTATTTTCTTTTACTTTGGAAACTTGCCTCAACCTACTTTTGATCACACACTCTCAAATTTTCATAGTGTGACTCGTCATCTTGTTACCTCTGTAATTTGAATAATTTTGAATGTCTTCTTTGTTCTTGTACAGAGGCACCACGATGCTTCTCCTCCATTCTTCATGTATTTTCTTACTTCGCTAAATAACATTGAATAAATTTGTAAGCCAAGTCAAACCACGCTCACCTAAAACTCTCTAATTTTCTATATGAATGTCATTAGGTCCTACATCTTTCTCATGTCTCATAGCCTTCGAAGCCTCTACTTCCTTCCTTTGTATTCGTCTATAGCTTGCACGATTCAGCTAGCTTTCACTACTAGCTAGATTTCCCAAAGTGATCTCTCCATTTCATTCCCTAATGAAAAGCTTATGTAATTATTGCTTTCATCTAGCCTCTATATCCTTTTGAACAACAAGCACGTGACCTTCCTCATCCTTAATGCATCTCACTTGAGAAAGATCTTTGGTCTTTCTTTCTCTTGCTTTAGATAGCCTAAATAGGCAAAGATCAAAAAATCTTTACCATGGGGAATTTGTATTAGGCAATGATATATTCCATAATGCTACCTAGGAATCAATAAAGGAAAGTTTTGGTTATTCATTGTTTTGCATGTCTATATGACCATTCATATATGCAATTAAGACATACATAAAATAAAAAATGGATCAATTTAGTTAAAATAAATCTAATACCTAACAAGAAAAGAGTGAAACGTTGTAATATAAGCATTGTTTGGCCGATAAGATGAGAATGAAACCTTCCTCGGAAGGTACAAGGTTAAAAAATTAGTAGGACAGATCCATTATGATATTTACAATCCGAGTGTGAATACACATGAAAATAAGGAATATTTCATTACTTTTATTGATGATTACTCCAACTACTCCTACATCTATCTTTTTGGAATAAAAGTGAAAGCTTTGAAATATTCATGAACGGAAGTGGAGAAGAAATTGAGAAAACCAATTTAAACATTTAGAAAGGATAGAGGTTATCAATTCAACTCCAAGGAATTCAAAAATTATTGCATTTATGAAGGCATTAGTAGGACAACTACAATGACTTACACATCTTAAATGGTGCAATGGAAAGAAAGAATAGAACCCTAAGGAATGCACTAAGGTGTACATTATCCCATTCATGTCTCTTCAAAGGATTTTGAAGAGAGGTCATGTTGACAGCTAAATACATATTTAATCGGATTCCCACCAAATATGTGGATTCAATGCCATACGAAGTATGGAATGGTAGAAATCTAAAAATGAGCCATCTCCGAAAATGAGAATGAACATGTATAGCTTACAAGTCAGCTTAGAGACAAACTTGAATATAAGTTGTTACAGTGCAGATTTATTTCATATTGTGAAAAATCCAAGAGATACATGTTCTTTCATGAAACTCAAGATCTCATTAAAAGTCATGATACTGCCTTTCTTTAAAATCAAGACGAAAAGGAGTATGAAATTGAGGAAACATAACTTCAATTATTTAGAAGATGAGGAAGATGATATGGAAATGAGTCAAGAAAATTAGATGGCATATCTCATCTAGAAGTGGAATCCGAACCAATAGCAAACATAAAACCTTCAAAGAAAGTGGGTAGACCCACACAACCCACCGATATAATCAACAACAAGCCCATGACAAAACATACATGGATGGCTAATTGTTATCTGTATGAATACGAGTTTTGTATTACATCGAAAATGAAGATATATGGGATTGTTCATATCATATTTCTTTTATTGAAGCAATAGCTTCAATAAGTCAGAATCATGAACGAACATCATGAGGGAGGGATTGGACTCAATTGACTGAAACAGTGCTTGTGTACTATGTGACTTACTAGAAGATAGGCAACCTATTGTGTGCAAGTGGGCAGTCAAGAAGAATTACCACGTTGACATTACCATTGATATATACAATGCTTGATTACTTGCCAAGGGTTATAACCCAGAAAGCTAGAATAGATTTTTCAAAAACCTACTCTCTGGTATCCAGAGCGTCCATAAGAATGATCTTTGGAATAGTTGCATATATAGATTAGTTAAGCACATGGATCATATAAAATCTACAATTTGATCCAATCCAATAGTATTGAATTAGATTGGCTTGAATTTGTCATTCTTATGGATTAGATCGAATTAAGATTTTTCAAATATGTTAAATTAGATCAGATCATTACCTGAAATCCAAAATGGTCCATTAACACACAAGCACATAGATACACATACATCGTTATATTTACCAACATACATATATACATACATTATATTTCCCATACATGCATAATCATTGTAATTCACATTTTCTTCCATATCAATCTTTAATACAAGTCCTCTAGCTACCAACCCATCTTCTATCTTGAAAATAAACTATTAAATCCCAAAAATAATAAAATATGGTTGTTACATGTATAGTTGTAAATCTTGTTCAGTTATTTCCTTCACACCACCATCTAGGGATAAAAACGAATACAAATATATTTGTATCCATTCATATCTGCATTCGTCAAATAGAGGATATGGATGTCATTTTCCCGTATATGATGACTACGAATGCGAATACGAATACAAATACAAATGTTCAACATTCATCGAATATGGATACAAATTCGAATATGGATACAAAAGTTCAACGTAGTTTAATAATATAAATTAATCATTACTTCATCAATATCTAACAATAGAGGCTACAATTGTTTATCAACTTGTTTTTGTATCCTTACTTGGTAGGCTTATTGAATCATTTGTTGGAAATCAATTCCAAAAAAAACATATCAATACCAATATATATAAAGAAAATTAAATTTTGAATTCAATATAATCATCTAGTTTGGTTGTGTAGTCTTCGACTTTTTATAATGGATTATGGAGTTCTTCAACTTTACTTTGACTATGTGGTCTTCAGATATTCTTTCTTTACATCTATTCATATTATTTATTTTTGAGTTACAATTCAAATATTTAGGCTAGTATGATATAAAGTACAATATGAGAAAGTAGACTATTGAGCAAAAAATGAAAATTTTAAAAAATTTAATTCTATATGTAATCCGACGATTTGGATCTGATTGAATTTACATGGGTGATGGATTGAATTGGGTTTCAAAAAGTTAAAATCCAATAAGGTTGGATTGGAAAGGATTAAGCTAAAATCAGATCCAATCCAATCCATGTGCACCCCAAATATTGATATGAAATTATTTCAAATAGATATAAAGATTGTTTTTCTCAATGGAGAATTGAGATGATATATATATAGAGTAAAATGGGGCTGCCCCCAGGGAGTAGCCAACTTGGCTACTCCCATCCCTATTTTTCCCTCATTTTTATAATTTTTTTAGAAAATAAAAATTTGTATATTCATCATTATATCCCTCTCACATTCTATTAAAATTTCGTTAGAAACAGAGCCTTAGAATAAATATTGAGCGACCTAATCCCAAGGGAGGGCTCAGCATGTGCCTGACCGCATAAAAACCCAAGTAGAGAGAGATAAGGGAGCTCATGTGTACATATACCTGTAATTAAATAAAAAATAAATATTTTCCTCTAAAAATAAATATAAAAATGGATCATATTTATTTGTATATATATTTACATACAAAATCAAAATATAAATTAGACAATTAAAAAGAAAACAAAAATAACCTTCCTTGTACATATTCAACCTGTACATAAGACCACACATATATTTATTTAGCCTTGTAAATAAATAAATTAAAATCCTTAAAAATTTATACATATTCTATATTTTATGGTGTAAATAAATAAAATAAAAACCATAAAAACAAAATCAAATTAAAAGAACAAAATTAAAAACCAAAAAGAACATTGTATATATACCATGTATATAAATGTATATACATATTTATTTTAACCTTGTAAATAAATAGTAAAAATAAAATAAAAACATCAAATAATTCCTAATTTTATGCTATAAATAAATAAAATATAAAATGGGAATAAAAATGCAAAAAAATAATTAATTAAAAATCAAAAACTAAAAATCCATATTGTGTATATACCTATGTATAGTACTATAATGTAAATACCTTATTTTTATTTCGAAAAATTAATTAAAAACCACAAAAAAATAGTTTAAAATAAAATAAACATTTTTCATGTTTTGAGTTTTTACTAATTCGGCCATTTTCTATTTATTATTTATTTTCTAAATAATTAATACGTGGCAGCATTTCACTGGTCCACGGGGGATGTTGACCGCCTGGTCAACTCCCCCCGGACCACAGAGTCCGGATCCGAGTTTTTGACCCGATTTCCCCGATTTATCGTGACTCGATCCGACACCTAAAACCCTAAACCCCGGGTCATTCCTCTTCCTTGCAGATCCATGATCCACGCCTGGGGTGGGTCTGAGGGATCCGAGTTGTGAGCTACTCGCCTGATCCATGTCTTCTCGGACCCCTATGCATATATAGCATCGCCTCCGGCAGCTCTGTTCTTCATCTCTGGTCCTCCCCTTCGACGCCAAAGAACTCCTCCGGATTGCCTGAGTGACAACGGTGCTCCCCGGAGTGGAAGTGAGGCTCGAAGCCTCGGGAAGCCTCTGATCCAATGGCTCAGCCGCCGTGCGCCGCCGTGAGCGCACCCAGCCTCGGTAACCCGATGCCCCCTTGCAGGCAATGACCCAGGAGCTCCCCGAGCTCCAGCCCAGTAGACCTCCTCCGCTAGGTAAGTAGATTAGCTAGTAGTTTAGCTTAGATTCGAGTTTTTAGATTTCAGTAGCCGTAGCTCCGCCGCTTCCGCCCGTCGTCTCCGTCCATCCATTTGTCCATCCAACCATGCCACCACCTTCACGAGCCTTCTCCGCACATTCTTCATTCAGCCACCCAACCCTAACTCGCCCCGGAGCAGGGACTTCGGTCCTCCCCTCTGCCACTCTTCGGAGGACCTTCGCCCCGACGCATCTTCCATCCATTTCGTGCTTTAACGGGTCGAGGCAGTTTGCCCTCGACCCCTCTTTCTTCCTGTGCAGGTAGCAGGCCAAGTCGACCTCATCTGGAGGTCGGAACTTCAGAGCACAGGTGCTCCAGGTCGTCACCGTCGCCGGAGCTCTCCAGAGCTCCCCGTTCTCATCGGAGCAGTTCAGACGCTGCGGACCACCAAGACGCTTCTTCTCCGTGTTTCAACAGCTTTCGGGGAGTCCCCACGCGCGAGTATCGGGCTGGCGAAGTTCGTCGGCCGTCAGTTCATCTAGGACCCTCCAGAGCCATCAGATCGCCCTCTTGCTCCAGACTCGATTTCCGCCACCCATTTGAGGAGCCTTCCCACCGTCAGATCCTTCGGAGGACTGATCCAGACCGCACGATCATATGAAGAGGCATAAGTTATTCTGAACCGTTCGATCTCCACGTGCCTTCATCGTAACCGTCAGATCAGCGAGGGTTTTCCTCTAGAGCATCGCAGCCATAAGATCAGCCACGTGGGGAGCTCTCGGCCGTTCGATTCGAGCGGAGCTTTTTCGAGGAAGGGCCACCACTTCAGAGCCGTCCGATCGACCACGTGGCGCCTTCCCCACCGTCGACTTAATAAAGGGTAAATATCTCTTAGGCCCTTAGAGTTTTAGCTGTTAATCTTTAGTCCTGTAAATATTTTTGAACCTTTAGTTTAGTTGGGTAATTTGCATAGAGGACCCTGTCGTTTCATGTATTTGCGTTTATACCCCTGTCTGTAGTGGAACACGTGCTTCGACACGTGCTTTTGTGGGTTAATAGCATGTATGGACCTATGGTTTCAGAGTGTTAATGACTGAATTTATATTTTAGATAATTGCAGAAATACCCATGTGTGTGGTTTAATTGTGCATGTGCTTTATTTAGTGGGTAATTTACACTTACGCCCCTGGACTTTTAGTACGTGTTACTAATTAGTCCAGGGACTTAAGTTTTCTTGCAAATAGGTCCCTGAGTGCCCCAGGTCACGCGCTTTGCACGTGAGCTCTTGGGAATTTTGCACTGTACCCCCTGGAACTTATTTTAATTGCATTTAGGTCCCTATGTACTGTGCTCTTGTATTTGATTTTAATAAAATAGCAAACCGACTCCAAATTTGATGAAAATTGGATACATGGCTCCTGTCATGGTGTAAAATTTTCGCTAATTTTTGGAGATATTTTTGACACTTTTGATATTTTTAAAAATTCAAAAACATACTTTTTCATTACTGTCTAGCTTTAAAAATCACAAAAAATATTAAAACACCTCTAAAAATTACAAAAAAAATTATATATTGTTTGTTTCACCTTGTTTGATTTTCTGACCAATTTTTGTCATTTTTGGATTTATAAAACCTATAAAACTTAAAAAACCCCTAAAAAACCATAAAAATTCTAATAAATAATTTAAAAATCAAAAATTAATAATTCTGGTGCCTAAATTGTCCTTGTATTTTCTTCTTTACAGGAAAATTACCTTCAGACATTGGCCATTTTGCATTTTAAATTGGCCCTCCAAGTCTGACTGGACAATACCCTTCTTTTCTTGCCTTGTTTATTTTTTACAAAATTCAATAAAAATCAGAAAATTACCAAAAATTAACCAAAAACAATAAAAAAATATAAAAAACATAAAAACATTTTTGTTTGAATTTTTGGGTGATTTTTGAGTAATTAAATAATTGATTGAAGTTGGTTGATTTGTTGCTTCTCTATTTTCTTAATTAAATTAAAAATCCAAAAAAATATAAAAAGACCAAAAATCCACCAAAAACCATTTTCTTTTATTTTATTCCTATTTTTGACTACTTCGTAGGCCGCAAGGCCATCATGTGCTCCCTGAGTCCGACCCTTGTCGCTATACCAGGCTAATCCAATAGCCAGGGCCACTATTATTTTTCTTTGATTTTATCTTGTTTGGTGGTCTGCTCTTAATTTTCTTGATTGATCCGATTGATTGCTCGAGCGACTGAGGTCGCAACGATCTCAGCTCTATTTTTATCTACCCTTAGTTGTTCGGGCGATTTTTTTCCGGTCATCAATCCACAGACTCCCAAAACCTTATATAAGAAGAGGCACCCATTGCTCTTCGAGTTACAACACAATTATGAATGCTCTCTCTCCCTCTCTATTTCTCTACACACCAAACCTGTCTCTCTCTCTCTCATAATGGTCGTCCACCATGGAGCCATTATGAGATTTGTCAACGCCGCAACATCGTCGTTATGTTGCCGGGTCATCTACTCATGGATCTCCATCTCCTTCGGTGTGTATGGCTTGTGAAGAAGATGTTGGATCTTGTGTGATGAGATCAAGAGATCCGTCGCTGGACCATCAACATGGATTGTGAGGAGCACACGTCTCATCAACGCGCTCGCAAGCATCTCCTCCGTTGGATTGGACTTGAGACAGGAGGTCTCTCAGTTTAGAGACTTAATCGCAACCACGCTTTAAGAGGTAACCTTAATACCTATTGTAGTTTAGATGAAATGAATCAAGAAGTATTCTTGGATCATGTGGTTTCATCATTTTATTTTTTTTAAAAAATCTGTTGTCCGGAGCAACTAGTGCGACTAGTCGCTCCCGATCGCATTCGATTTGATCCTCACGCTTCCATGATGCGCTTGAGAACTTTTCCATATCCTTCAAGTGGTATCATAGACAGGTTGTAGGTTTTGGATACGATCCATAAACCAAAGAAGACTTGGGTTCATAAGGGATTGTGAAAATTTTATCGCATTTCAAATTTCACAGCCCTATTTTGTGATAAATTTCGAACCTATTTACAATTTTTAAACACTAAAATATCACATGGATAATGTTTCCCATTAAATAGGACAAATGTGGAATTTGAGTTTGCGTAACTTGGATTTCGTTTGCTCAAGTTATGATCATTTTAATGACCATATGTCCATTGTTTTAGGGATAGCAAATAATGGCGTAATTAAAGAGTTAATTACGATTATAAAATACCTGAAAATGTATGTTTATAACTTGGATTATGTTTTAAATCAAATTAGTAAGATTTAGAAATTTTATTTTGCTTAATTTGGATTTAAATTGATTGAAATATGTTAATTTTAGTAAGTAGGGGTCACTGTTGAAAATTACATACCTGATAATGAACCTTGTGATTGTCATTTAAGTAACTTGTGAAATTAATGGTTAATTTTATGGAATAATTATGGATAATATTTATGAAATATTTAATGATAATTGTTTCCTTAAATGACATTGCTTCAATCAATAAATGACTAGATATGATCTAGATCACCAATTGGTTACTTGATACACTTTCAACAAACATGTTACTTGAATAGGTTTTGGGAATTTGTTTAGCAAATTTTCTTATAATCAAATGGTTTTGCTTATTACTAAATGGTATAATTTTAGTTGAAGACTCGATGAACATCTCAAGTACACAATGATCGATTTGACATTATCCTTTCCTGAGGTGGATATGATGTCTAGTCGGGAGCGTTGGGGTAGCAGGTTGCACCGTGTGCGGTCTGTCGGTACTGGCCATGACAGTGAGTATGGACTCAACAATGCTAGAGAAATCATGGTGTATTTTTCTAATTATTAAAATTTGAATAATACGTACTTTGAGATAATACCATCCTTTCAAGTAACAATCAAGTTTATTGATTGAATTGGATGGATATATAATTTAATGTGATTAAATTGATTATATCCAATTAAAACACTCTATTTTGAATAGAGTTGTTATTTCCCTTAGAAGAATTAATCATGTGAATATGATTCATAATAATTAATTAAAATTTGAACATGATATGGAGGATCACATAAGTGACATCCATGGTCTCCCGTCAAGGTGAAGGGTTCCGTTGCCATATATTGTATGTAGGAGACGCCTGTCCGAAGTGACAGCTCCTGCATACAATCCATTTGGATCAGGATCCTCGCTTCTCGAAAGAGTAATGACGTATGCGTAGTGACCCCAATATCAGATTCTCATATTATTGGGGTGATATTGGATTGCGCATAGCGAGTTGTATTCCTGTTGACGGTTGGTTCAATTTATGACGAGTCAACATCAGTTTAGAGGTGGTTGGTTCGGGTGTTAAAGACTGAATTGAGAAATGCAAGTTGGACTTGAAAGGCAGAATGTATTCTCGCTTCTTTTTATTCGAGTTACAGTTTCTCATATTATTGGGATGTGACAAAGATAAGAAAGGAGATCCCAAATCTTGATGAGATATAATGGTAAGAATATCTCTTACATTGAAAGTGATTAAGGGAATGAACTTTCAATGTTGACAAGGCAAGACAACTTTGATATAACAAATTCCTAAATCAAAGTGATATATGTATATATATGCAAATTTCTTATTTCAGATAATACTTCATTAAACCCACTCAATACTATACTCAACAATAACCAGTAAGTGTCATGGATTGGAACCGTGATCAAGATATTGTACTTGCTATCGAACATATAATGTATGTGGATGCAATGTGCAAGTTTCCTCATGACAATGATGAATGGCAATTAAATGGACAATAGGACAATAACGTAGGATTTCTATGTCTCTGTAGTCCTGATCTCTCATTGAATGTGCTTTGTAAGTGGCATGTCGATGATGATCGTAATTGTCAAACAATCCTTATAAATTTAAGAAGATGTTTTTGGAAAATATATGTGCTCTTGACATTTAATCATGAATGACACAGTTCTCTGTATTATGCAGAATGGTGACTCTATAGGAGATTATGTACTCAAAATGTTTGAGTAGCTACCTGAATCAATGAATTTTAAGTGTTAAGATATATGTGGATACAATGAGTGTCATCATTCTACTCTAGTCATTCATGAAGCTTCATAATATTCATATTGTATGAATTGAATGAAGCATATGTAAATGTTGAAATACTCTTACATTGAATTCTTTTGAGTTCAACATAAGAGATCCCTTTATCTTAAGCAATGATTGTTTATAGATGATTTTTTATAGATGAAGAGAGCGCACTGGAAGCATGAGTCTAACCCAAGCAAGAAGGAAAGCTAAGGAGTTGACTGTACTTCTTTTGACTTTCATATGACATCCAAAGAATTGGATGAATACCAATACTGTAATAAGCTGATGTATTGATAGTGTAACTATCTAGTCTATCTAGGATTCTTAGAGAAAAACTTGGATAGTGCATCTGAATAATCTACATCTACAAATAATCATTGAAATTGACTTTCTTATTTGATAAGATCAAAATCTATCAATTGTATCTCTTTCTTCTAATGAAATTTGTAATTGGTTGCCTATGTTTTAGAAGACAAAAAAATTGATCTTAAGGTTTATTGACATCCATATAGACATTGATGTAATTTTTACAATAATCTATGTTGGATGGATAGACTTCATATTTTCAGTGGAAGAGTCCTTAGTCTTAGATAATGTCTCTATGACCTGTATATTAGAATGCATTCATAGTTTATTTCTAAATGTTGAAAATAAACATGAATTCTGGAATAAACCTTTCATAGAGAGTTATGATGGATATATTTCAGATAGTAATCTAACATCTAGTGGAATCTACTAAATTAGAAATTAATGAATGGTTCATTAAGATTTCTAATACTAAAAGTTAAACCTTATAAGATCAATAGGAGGATGAATATCATTTGACAATGATCTAGCATCAAGCCTTGGACATTTGTTTGTTGATTTTATCAATAGACTAGTAAGAGATGAAACTTTAGAATGTCTAAAAATTCCAAAACTTACATACTTATGAATATCATATTCAAAGTAAAATGTCCAATACACCTTTCTCTGAGAATGGTGTTAGATGCCGAGCTATTCAAGATCTCATACATATTGATGTATGTGGATCATCTATATCAAAACAAACATTATGGATATGTGATATCTATTAATAATTATTTGTGATATGAGATTTCTTCTCTTCACCTTGGAAAGCTTTGAAATGTTCAAAGATTTCACAATTTTGGTTTAGAACAAATAAAGGAAGATGAAATGAATTTGATAGATGAATTCATGGAATACCTTATGGAGATATGAATATCATTCACATCTCACTCCTCCTGATACACCTAAACTCAATAGAGTTGTAGGGAGATACAATTAGATCATGTGTGACATGATTTGGTCAATGATGAATATTAGCATAATTATCTCTTAGTTTCTAGGTATACATGCAGTAGAGACTACAGTATATATCCTTAAAAGGTTCCATGTAAATCTAAAGCTGAACATCCTCATAAGCTATGGTTTGGAACCTAGCCTAGTGTTGGACACTTGAGGATTTAGGGTTGCTTGGTCCATAACTTTGTCATGTATGCAAATAAGCTGGAATCTAGCACAAGAGAGTGACACTTAATTAGGAAAACAAAGGATGGTATTGGATACCTACTTTATGACCTTGAGATTCTTAAAATATATCATCTCTAAGGATGTGATTCTTAGAGGATGAATTTCTTGAGAATTGAGATGTAAATAAAGTGAAGGAACTCATTTAATCTTGAGATGATAATGAGGCTCCTGAAATCAAAAACTAAAAGGATAGTTAAAAATGAAACACACATACCTCTTCAAATGAGTTTGAGGATGTATTCCATGTGTCAGTTAAGTCTGACAATGATCTGACTTCATGTGATGAAGCTTATGAGGATCATGACATGGAAAGATGGATGTTAGCAATAAAAGTCTAAAGTAGACTTCATATACAAATGTTGTATATGGACCCTCGAGGATCCACCTATAGGGTAAGACCCGTTAAGGTGTAAATAGATCCTCAAGAGATAGGGAGAACCTGATGAGAAGGTAGATACCTTCAAAACACGGCTCATATCCTCAAGATACACATCGAAGAGAAGACATCGCTTGCAGTGAGACTTGCTCTTTGGTGACCTTGCTTATACCCATCAGAATATTTCTAACTATAGCTACACAACTTGACTTTGACATCTTTAAGATGGAAGTCAATATTCCATTCCTCTATGAATACCTCTTCGAGGATATTCACATGAAGTACTCCTAGGGCTTCATGGCTGAGGAAAGCAAGGTGTGCAAGCTTTAGAAACTCCATCTATGGACTCGAATAAGCTTCTTGTAGTAGGAACATAAGATTTGATGAAATTATAAATTTTATGATTTCAGATAGAATCTTGATGTACCATGTGAAGCTTAATGGGAGTGCCATTATGTTCATCGTGCTAAATGTAGATGATATCCTGATCATTTGGAATGATATAAGGATAATAATAAGTATTTTATTGACTGGCTATTCCATACATTGAGATTTGATCTCATGGATACCTCTTGTATTGTAGTTCTGAAGGTGTTCAAAAGCATAGAAAAGAGGGTATTGGGATCGTCACATTTGTAGTACACCTTGGACATATTCCATTTTCTGGAAAATTCCAATAAAGGTTTCCTTCCCTTAAGATATGCTACTGACCTATCTGAAGGGATAACACCTCAAGGAGTTGAGGAAGTGAATGGTCGAACTTGCTTACCCTTGTGCATCAGTTACAAGAAGCCGAGTGTATGCTAGATATGTACAAAAGCCAGATGTCTGCCATGTAGTGGGAGTAGTAAATTGTTACTTATCCTACTAAGGAGATAAAAAACTTGATTGCAGTAATAATAAAATCTTCAAAGGGGACAAGACTATAGAGATAGTGATCTCTAAGTCTTATATTCAAGAACTTATGACTTTATAGATAGTGATCTAAAATGTCTTAACTGCAGATACCTTAGGAGATATAGATCTTCGGGAATAAAGTTATTCTGATAAGGATTATGGAAATACTGATTATAATAAGTGTCAAGGACACTATAACTGACAAAATTGAGTATTGGTTGCATAAGATGCAACATTCGCATTGGATGTGAGAACTATTGTCTAGGGATATGCAAGAGTCGTAAAAGGACTTGGCATAGTCACTTGGGAACAAAGTGACTAATCAGCTTACCTAGCTATTTTTCTAAATAGCCTATGATTGCCACATGAGTGTATGTTTAAATGATTTGCCCATTAATGGCTCTTTGGGCTAGTGAGAGATTGTTGGACAAGCGAGCCCACGGCGAGCCATTATACAATAAATGTTATTGTAAATATTATTCCTTGATTTGAAATGAAGAATAACTAATTTACATATCCCTTAGTACAATTGAGGTTATGTATCATGGCCATATTAATGATCATATAGCTTGATTCAATTAGTGAATTATAGAGGCTGGTGTTTGGATGAATATCTAATGAGTTAGATTGAGTATTCATCAAGCATCATCAAATGATTGTTAAGAGAGGATCTCCAGCCTGAGAAGGAGATGGCAATCATTTATCTAAAGGTTGATATCTGATCGACCTCTTGATGCAGGTCCTCTGCATAGGAATAGAGATTCGGAGGTGTCAGATTAGTTAGGTTAAAGAGTTGACTTAACGAGATCAAGATAACCAAAGTCCTATGTCGTATACTGTCACGATATAGGCACGCATCCTCTGACCAGAGACGGATGTATTACTATATGTATGAGTATGTATATTTGGCATACCAATAGGTTGATGACCTAACCAAGGTCTATACACTGGTGCACTAGTTTACATGCAAGGGCATATGAGTAATACAATCTCTCAAAGGGATCATACAGTTTCATTAATTGAACCGGAAGACATGAGCACACTCATGAGATATTGGGAAGAATCAAATTCCGGGCACGGTCGTCTCGCTTTGGAAGCTTGACTAAATTTGTAGGTTTGATATATACTTTTGGAAAGTATATGATCAAGACCTAGGTATGATATATGCTTTTGGAAAATATATGATCGATGTCGACTTACAATGATCGAATGAGAAACTTAATGATAAAACCCTGAAGGAGACAATCCAAAATAGATCTAAAACTTCGGGTTTAATCTAGGTCTTCCAATATGCAGGATGTACAGGTATTGGGAATAACTGAAGGTGATGTGATCATAAACGATTGTATAACCATGACGCTCCATTCCGAGGAAGTGATGAAACATGTCTAGATTTTAGAGACTCCTCTCATAGAGAAGTGATCTAATCTTAGTCCAAATGTTGGGCATTGATCTGAATGTGAATCAGATGCAATAAGAAGATTTAATCAAACATCTAAGGGAGGTCCGCAAGATCTGGATTTGGGATGTGATCTCAATATCCAAGTCACTATACGTGGAACAATACAATCGCTCTGTCCTTATCTCCAAGTATCTGCGGAGAAAGCGCATTATCCTTGGAAGAGTTCAAGGATACTTTCATTGTTGATATTATATATCCGAGCATTGAGAAAATTGATAATTAAATGTGATTTAATTATCACGAATAATATGAATTTGATTCATATTATAAGAAGAGTTATCTAAGATCATTAAATGTAATTTAATTATCAAAGATGTGAATAATGTGAATGTGATTCATATTATTTTGGCACATAAGAATAGAGATACAAGATGATTAAATACAATTTAATTATCATGGATATGAATAATGTGGATCGCACTATCCATATTAATCATATATATTATAAATGTGATTTATAATATATAAGAAAGAGCTATTTGTGATATATATTTGTTGATTAATTATTGATGTGAATTGGATTCACATTGGACAATTAATTGAAAATATAAATTAATTTTGTTTTGGGAAGTGAATGTGATCCACATTTTTCCAATAGCATGATCAAAAATTTCACATGATAATTATGAATTATTTTTGTGAAATAATATACAACAATTGTTGTTGTAAATCTTGGAGATATATCATGAGATAATGAGATCTCATAAGATAATGAGATCTCATGAGATGATGGTGGATGTCCCCCTTTTTAAGGGATGTGGTTAGTATCCTCATTATTTCCAAGACTAGCCAATTGATTTGATTTGAAATTAGCTTATATTGATTTATCAATATATATTAATTTAAATTAAAGTAATTGTTGTTGTTTTTTTACGACAAGATCATCGCCATTGAAAGAAACACAAATCAATTTCATCCATTGATTGTGTAATGTCCATGGACTCCCAAAACTCTATATAAGAAGAGGCACCCCTTGCTCTTCGAGTTACAACACGATTACGAATGCTCTCTCTTCCTCTTTATTTCTCCACACGCCAAGCCCCTCTCTCTCTCTCTCAAAATGGTCGTCCACCATGGAGCCATTATGAGAGTCTTCATCGCTGCAACATCGTCGTTTTGCTGCTGGATCATCTACTCGTGGATCTCCATCTCCTTCGGTGTGCCTGGCTCGTGAAGAAGATATTGGATCTCGTGTGACGAGATCAGGAGATCCGCCGCTTGGATCGCCAACATGGATTGTGAGGAGCAAGCATCTCATCAATGCTCTCGCAAGCGTCTCCTCCGTTGGATCGGACTTGAGACAGGAGGTCTCTTGATTTAGAGACTTGATCGCAACCACGCTTCAACAGATAATCTTACTACCTATTGTGGTTTAGATGAAACGATTCAAGAAGTGTTCGTGGATCATGTGATTTCATCATTTTAAATTTTTTAAAATTCCGCTACACAAAGCAACTAGTGTGACTAGTCGCTTCCGATCACATTCGACGCGATCCTCATGCTTCCGTGATGCACTTGAGGATTTCCTCATATCCTTCATGTTAGACTACCATACGACATGCACATCTACAGATCGTACTTTGCTTTTGATCTTTGCTTGTACGTAATCCTAAGCCGATACATACCTCGCACCAAGCTTGACTCTCCATGTCGCTATTGTCACGGCTCTTTCCAGTCCCTTATCCTCACTTTCCTCCTCTGATTCGATGACATTGTCTCCTGAGATGAAGACGCATGAGATCTCTCTCCTCTCCTTCTCCATCTTCCTTTCTCCATTTGCACAAGATTGGAAAAAGGTCATGTGTGATTTAGAGGCCTTAGGGTTCTTTTTATTCTTGTTAATGAGAGGAATCCATGGGGTATTAAATATCATTGAATTAATATTTTAACTTCAACTGCGTTTATTATGTGAATAGGAAATTAAGGAAACTTGGGTAGTGGCTAAAATTACAGCAGTTACACTTTCTCTTTCTACCTTTCGAATTAGTATGCAAAGCTTCATTATAAGAAACAACAATATCAAGCAAATATAGATTGTCATGGAGTGAAAAAGTTTCGGTACCAATAACATTGGAATTTAATGAAAGACAACGATATTTCCAAAAGAAAAAGAATACCCATACTTGTTCAACATAGATTGGCACCGAAGATAAGTTTACTTCAGATTAAACAAAATTGAGAATATACCTTTCTTGACATGCGAAACATGGTATTTTTCACAAACTTTCTTTTGATATTCAGGTTTATTGCAAAAGTAGAAACTATTTTTTTCGTCCTTTTTCATATCCTTAGGATATAGTGATTCTTTTGTTCTTGACCATTTGCAACTTCATAAGGTCTCTTTATTTTGCTCATTTTGTCCCTTAAGGCGCTAGCAAGGTAAATATTATTGGACTTGCCTTGATTAAGCCTTTCGTCTTCTTACACACATTGATAAATTGACTCATTAAGAGATCATTTTTTCTTTGACAGTTATAACTGATCTTGAATTAGTATAACTGTCTTGGAAATAATACCAAGATAAGATGCACTATGCGATCTTTAGATATTTCCAACTCTAGTGGTTTCAATGTTTGAGACCAAATGACGCATTGCATAATGTATTCCCTTATATTTAATCTTTATACATCATTGAAATCAAACTCGCCAGAAACGGGCCAAACTTCTTTCTTTGCAACATATTTCTCAATAGCCTCAATGTAGCCCTTATAGCTAGTCACCTTATCGGATGTGCCCCTGAAAACTTTAGGAATACCTCGCTTAATCATTAGACTTATGAGATTAGAACGATCCCATCGTTCAAATTCATTTTTATCCTCATTGGAAATTGAATCTACAATGATGGAGCATTCCTTTCTCAATGCAAGGTCTAAATCAAGGCAACCAAGAACAATCATAACATTTTCCTTCTGATCCTTAAAATTAGTTCCATTCAGCATGGGGATAGAATTAATATTGGCAGATATAGAAAAAGCATATGCTGAAAATAAAAGTAAGAATGAATCAAATAAGTGAACATAACATATCTGTAAGGAATCAAGTTGTTGTCCATCCCATCAAAAAAGAAACCACTTACAACATTAATATTTAATCTTTGGATTGAAAATTAACTTGTTATTGATATTTTTGTAGTGGTCAAATACTAACAATAAGACATGCATGATAATAAGTCAATCTTTGGATTTATTTATTATTCACCTGTGATTAACCAAAATAATTGCTACATATATATCACTATATATATGTATGTGATTCAGCCAAACATTTACTTTCCTTTCGTTGGCTAACGTATATATGAATCAAACTCAGACAACCTTCTTAATAACACCAAACAGCTAGTATTTTGAAGAACACTACTTTTGTAGCTTCTGGTGAATACAAACAAGTTTAATGACATATAATTAATTTTAAAAGGTTATAACTTGATACGTGATATTCACGTGAATGTTCCACTAAATTTCAGCAATTATTTTGAATGGATATCAAGCTTATCAAAGAAAATTACAGGTAGATGTAACTAAACTTCATTCATCAAAGGAATATGTTGATTTTAGAATAGAATTGGTCGGCCACCTTTATCTAATAAATTCACAATTAAGGTATTAATTTCAAAAAAAACTTGAAGATGTACATAACCAAGAAAGTGCGCTAACTTTTTTTTGGGAAAACTTGCCCATCAATTATTAAGTAAAAAAGTAACAATCTTTAAATAAAAAATCCTGCACACGCATCCTTTGGAAATGGGGTTGATAGTTTATTTTTTATTCTTGTCAGTTATGCTCCTATGATATGACATATTGTAATATCAGTTATGCTATTTTTTTTAGAATATCAGTTGTGTCCCCTTTGTTGATGTTCTATCACTCATGCCCCTCCTTACTTTAGTCATCAATGAGTTGAACTTAGCTATGATTTTTCAAATCATGGTAAGGTTAAGATAGGCATAGCTGTCCAAAAAAACTCCCCCTAACCATCCCCCTCCAACCTACATCCTCCAGCCTCCTCCTTCATCATCCTCATCGATGCACAAAACTTTCTTACCATGCACATTTGAGTTTGTGTTTATTCTACGTCAAAAAACGTAGCGAGAACACAAATGGTAACTTCAAAAAAACCATTCTCCCTACCTCATATCTAGAGATGTCAATTTTGGTTTACCCATTGGGTACCCGACCCGAACCCGCCCCATTTAAGGATCCGAAACCCGTCCCATTTACTTTTGGATGGGTTTGGGTTTTGAATTGACTACCCATGCGGGTATGGGTACGAGTTTGGGATTGCCTTGTGGGTACCAGAACCCGAACCCGCCCCAAACCCGAATAAAAAATATATTATAAATATAGATGTGTATGTTGCATTTTAATCAAACTAGACCTTCATTTCATATCTAATATGTATCGATCTATTTTCTCCTCTCCACCCATTTTTTCTTATTTAACTAACTTTTTGCATCTTTAATAAATAAAAACTATCAATACAAAAAGTTAAACACTTAACATGTATAAATATTTAATATTCTCTATATATTGCACATTTTTATGAGTCACCATATTAAACAATCTCACTCTATTTCGTCTATCTGTGAAAATCTTGTATACATTTACAAACACTTAAGATTTACCATGTCGAAGATATGGGTACCCATTGGGTACATGGGTATCTGACGGCTATATGGGTACCCACTAGAAATTACCCGTTTAATAAAGGGATTTTATCACTTGTGCCCCCCCGAGATATTGCAATATCAGTTATACCCCTATCTTTTTGGTAATATCAGTTGTGCCCCTCACTTCTTGTTATTTTTTCACTTGTGCCCCTCGAGTTAATTACCGTCCATCCACAGTGCAAACGGACGTTAACTCTGAGGACATAGGCGGAATTAAATTTAGAAAAAAAGTTATGAGGTCATTTTACACCCTCCTCATCTTCTTCTTCCTCCTCCTCCCCATCCTCTTCTTCCTCCTCCTCCACCTCCTCCTCCTCCCTCTCTGCCGCCGCCCCCGCCCCTGCCCCGCGCCGCCCAGCTCCGCCTCGAGCTCTCCGCCTCCATCTCCAGGCGCGGCCTCGCGCCGCCATCTCTCAGCAACCCCGCGCGATCGGTCGCAGCCCCGACCTCCCTCCGCTGACCTCCCGCGGCGCACCAACTCCGCGCGCGGCGCATCTCTCCCCACACGCGAGCCTCCCGCCGGCCCTGCAGCCCTCCCTCCGCCACTGTTCACGCCAGGCGCCGCCGCGCCTCTGACCTGATCCCGTAGGTCAAAAAAACAGGTCAAGAGAAAGCGGAATGCTAATTTCCACTTCCAGCGAGGATCTCGAAATTTCAGACCTCCGCTTTAAGATAGAAATTTGATTTACGAAATATACCAAAAATATACCTGCAAGTAATCTGATCGTCCCCACAACTCCATAAATAGTCGAAACCTTAATCGGAGTTCCCAAGTCCATATCCCCTGCGAGAAAATCAACGCCAAGTCGATCTATCAGGGCATCAACTAAAGGTCTCCGTCTCAGATCAGAGATTGAATGTGGTCGATGTTTAACGGGAATTGTCTGGATGACGCCGTCAAATCGGCCTATGGAGAAGGCAGGGATAGGGGCGTCGGGATCGGCGGATCTGACGACGAACTTGTCGCGGAACTCGAGGAGGTTCATCGCTTTGCAGCAGCGCTGGAATTCAGGGCGCGGTAGAGGGTGTTCCGGTGCTTCCTCCTCGACGGAGAGCAGCGGCTCCATCTCCGCCTCCGCTGAAGATTTTAGTAAGAGAGAGAAATTATGAATAGAAGGAAGAAGAGCAAATGGAGGAGGAAGAAGATGAAGAAGGGTATGGACCATAATACCCTTCTTAAGCACACCATGGTTTGAATAAACCGTGGTTATTTTAATTTTTTGACGGTCAATCTGACGGAAGGGCACAACTGGTGACGGAGCAAGAAGTTAGGGGCACAACTGATATTACCAAAAAGATAGGGGTATAACTGATATTGCGATATCTCGAAGAGGCACAAGTGATAAAATCCCTTTAATAAATGAGCGGGTATGTGTAGTGATATTATAAATGGGTATGGATTTGAGAATAGTAATACCCGTCCCAAACCCGACCCGCTGACATTCCTACTCGTATCTCCTCCTTTCACCCAAATCTCTCTGACCATCTTCGGATCGCCAATTCCTATTCACAAAAATTGATTCCTTTTGAAAGAAAAAGGCCCTCATATCGCCGCTCCTAATAATCTCATCCGTGCGGCGAAGAGCAGCTCGTCGACGTTCAAGAACCATAGGCATGGTGCATGGTGGTCGATCGGAAGCCAGTCAGGATCCTCCTACATGGAGTAGTCAAGGTGCTTGAACTCGTCGAACTCGACATCCAGGAGCTCATCCTCCATCACCGCCTTCAGCGACGAGGAATGACGCGCGGTAGAGCGGGCAGGTGTGGCGGTTGAGGTCGACCCAGGGGTCAAGGCAGCTCTGGTGGAAAACGTGGTAGCACTTTCGGAGGTTGAACACATCATCTCCTTCCTTGAAGACGTAGAGGCACACGATTTAGTTGTCCTCCTCGGACGAGCAACAGGAATGGGGGCACCTGTAGGGCCAGAGGGGAGGGTGTACTTGAAGCGAGAGGGGGAGGACATCGCCCTTATTTTGCTCTGTTTCTTGTGGCGAGTGTGGGGAACAGGGGAGGAGGATGAAGGAAGATGGGAGATGTGGATGTGAGGTGGGAGTGCTAGAGGAAGAAGGGGTGCTGGAGGAGAGAGGCGGAGGAGGAGGGGGATGGAAGAGGAGCAACTGGGCGGAGGGGGATGGCCTAAAAAACATTTTTTTAATTCAACGGAGTGTTACTACTATTTTTAGGTTCGATTTGGTGTGTTTTTTAAGCAACAAAGCTGTAATCATATTCGAAGTATTTTGCCCCCAAAAAGTTAACAGTGTGCATTAATTTCCAATCCGAGAAGGGCAAGTATGTCATTTACGATTTTTTTGGGAAGTTTTCGTATGCAATTGAAGATTATCAAAAGTAGGCATGAAAACGAATCGAATACGGATCATATAAATGCTTATTTCTATATCCACATTCGCTTCATTTCTATCGAATATGAATACGGATACGGATATGATTCGGATATGCATTAAGGGAACCATATCTTTAAAAATACGGATACGAATCCGAATCGTATATTTATCGAATCCGAATATAGATTGAATAAAGAACGGACTCGAATACATATTAAATAAAGAGCTAATCCAAACATGACTTGACTAAAGAATGAAATCCAAATATGGATCCAATAAATATGGAATCCGAATATGGATCAAATAAAGACTACATACAAATACGAAATAATTTTTTTATGAAAGTCCATAATACTTTTAAAATGGTAATGAAAATTAAGTTGCATCATGACAAAAGCGAGAGTCAAGACCGGAAGCAAAAAGGAGATAGAATATTGTAACTTTTGTTAGTGTCCATCCCCAAACAAACGATGTTTTATTAATATCATTAATATATTATATTTTATAATATGTAATGCTAATATCATAACACAAGATTGTCGATCTTAAATTACATTAACTAATATATAAAATAATATTAAACATTGTATTCGGATATCCGGATTCGGATCCGGATATTCAAGCCAATACCATATCCGTATCCGTATTCGGAAAATTTTTACAACATATATATATATATATATATATATATATATGACCCGTATTCAATTAATATTCGGATACGGATATCCCTATCTGGTAATTTTTCGAATATGATAATCGAATATTCGGATATATCCATATCCATTTTCATCCCTAATCAAAAGAACATAAACTCCCAATAAATCAGAAGCGTGATCGAGATAAATTGGAACATCAATTTCTACCATAACTGATATTGCAGACTTAAGACGTTTGAATCAAGTTCGCAACAAATATCATTCTAATTGCTAATCTAAAGACCATGATGTGTGGGGCTAAGAATGCAACCGAACGGATATACTACAGATATAGATATTATCAAATCTTTATCTTTTTTAAAACCTGGATACGGATAAGGAAATGGATATCTTGCGGATATTGATAATTGCAAATCAATACTTATTTGAACGGATAATTCTTATTCGGATACAAATATTACAAATAATCCTTATCCGATACAGATATTCAGACAGATAAGATTATCCCCGAATAATAAAATTTTCCTAAAATTTAAATTCAGTGTCAAATGTATACAACTTATAGTTATAAAAAATAAAAAAGAAAATAAAGTAATATGTTAAACTAAGCTTTTATAACAAATAGTTCAACACCACATGGTATATACTTGGATAAATTACCAAGAAAAAAGTCCCAACTATGCCCCACTCCCAATTAGAGGGTTCACTTCTGAAATGATATAAAGATCGGTACTAAAATTTCAACTTTATGCTTTAACATCAACATAGAAGGGTTGCATAAGTTTATGAAAGCATGTATTTAAAACAAAAAATAGAATCAAATCCCTTATTGTTACGTTTCCAAAATAATATCTACTTTGAGAGGGTTCATGGTTTAGGGTTTTCCTCGTGCATTTGGAAGGACTCTAAAATCCATTATATTACTTGTAATCATATAATATATGTAATATTTATTTATACATACATTAATAGAAATTTAGTTTAGTAATATTTGTATTCATCAGAGTAATTTGAAACCATATCGGTATTAGTGCTAAGAAAAATAGGAAATTGTATCCGTATCCGCAAAAAAATTAAACACCAATATCCATATTCCTATCTACATGTCCATACCCTCTTGAATAGGCTTGCTAATTGAATTGAATCATTCGAATTCGATTATGATTCGTTCGATAAAAATTCGAAAAAAGTTCGATTTGAAACCAAATGAACTGAATTTGAATTTAACTTGGGGACTCGATTCCCAAATGAATCGAATATGAATTTACTTGAATTCGTTCGATAATAACTCGATTCGATTCGATATTTTATATGCATACATACATACATGTAACAATATATTTATATATACATAGTATATACATATACATGCATATAATACATACATATTTACATATATACATGTAACAACCACTCTGGATTGATTAGGATCTTTTCTGAATATTCTTGTGCAAGTAATTATAGCATAATTACTTCAAAATCTTGACATGCATCTATTCGAATTCATTTGCAAGTAAATAGATGTAGAAAAGAGTATATGAATATGTATTAAAAAACTGCTACATTTCATTTACAATGAAAGATTTAGCATTTACATTATATCACTAAGCATAACATGTGCAAGCAATTAAAGATACTCTTAAACCAACTTGCTAATTTATTAAGTAGTTAATTTTAAACTTATAATCATGTCCAGGCTCCACTAATATGATTTATCATGTTCACCCTTCACCACTATGATTTCCCTACTCATAGTATCACGTTATACCGACGTTATTTGTCAATGTGTGATGTGTACATGCAACATTAGGCCCCCTAATGAGATCCAATCCCTTTCCTATCCTCATTATAACTAAGTTCAAGTGGTTTGACTGCAAAATATTATGAGTTAGAAATGTGGGTCCTTCATGCTTCGGTTATACAAAACATCCAAGTTCATGTCTTTACTTATTATTTTAGCCTAGTGATAGTAGCTTAGGTATGACTTACTTTGTATAAGTACAATAATCAATCTTAGCATAGTATTCAGAATTTTGAGGCATTAAGTGTATACAAAGAACTTAAGCCATACTAAATCTGACATGTATATATATGTATGTATAATCCTATTAGTTAAAGACTAAATATCAAATATAAAAAAGAGTAAAAAATATTAGTCTTGAAATCTAATAGGAAAGATCAAATGTTGATTGTTATTATAAATCCTCACCCACACATTTACTTTCATGTTCTCACATTCCTTACACTGCATTTTCCATTCTCCTTTTCATTATCTACCAAAGACTCTTAATAGCAACGATATTATGGTGTTCTTTCTCCTAGCATGTGAAAATGGTGATTTTGCTACTTTGTGTTTCTCTTTAACATTTATCGTGATTCGAAATTTATCAAGATATATCCCCTTTTTTGTTGTTTTGATCCTGGCATGGTAATCCATGATGATTATCATTGTCAAGACGACATTTATCATCACATGAGTAATATACAAGTTCTTCTCACCAAAATGTAAGTTGTTCTATTGTACATCAAAAATTCATATATTTCATTTTCATGGCTCAGTTTTTGATAATGAAGATCCTCACATTTAATGAAGAGGTGTTATCTTGCTACATTATTTTTTTACTATTCTCATTATTTCACATAATAATATTAATTTGTATCAACTTTCTATATAAGTCTGATCTTGTCTTGCTTTAACACGTAATGATAATTATAATGTATTCAACTTTTTCGTCAATGATATTATATCTTTTGATAGGATCGTATAATTATGTTGTATTTATACATTTCTTCATCGTTTAAAATAGAGTATATTTAGATTGTAAAAGACATAGCAATTATAAAAATTATGCACTTTTATCCACTATGTTGTATTGGTTTGATATTTTCCTTGATTTTATAGTTTTTCGACTTTATTTAGTAATATATTTCAAAATTAGATTTATACAGTAAGATATTTATATCATATTATTCTTCATATAATATTATTTATATAAGCTTTAACACATCAATTAACATTTCAAATTCGAAATAAAATGAATCGAATTTGAATATTCGAAACTTCAAATGAATTGAATCTGAATTTAAGTCAGTAAATTCGTTTGAAATTCGATTCGAGTTCGGATTCGAAACTTTTATAATGAATTGAATTAAAATCCACATGGATTCGAAGGTATTCGATTCGATTAGCACCCCTACTCTTGAAAACGGATACATGTCTGATATAGTTGCTTCCCTATTGACAAAAATTTGAACCCAATGCCTCAAAAAAGGCCGGACTCGTGCGCAACTCGGGAAATTTTTCCACGTCATCGTCACTGTGTCAAAATGATCTATCGATCGGACTTGTGTATAAATTTGTGATTAGGTATCCAAATAAAGACTGAATGTGTATGTCATTTTTGTAAAATCCAATATATATATATATAGAGAGAGAGGTAAATGGGGCTGCCCCCAGGGAGTAGCCAACTTGGCTACTCCCACCCCTATTTTTCCCTCATTTTTTTTATTTTTTTGAAAAATAAAAATTTGTATATTCATCATTATATCTCTCTCACATTCTATTAAAATTTCGTCAGAAACAGAGACTCCTAAGCCCTCAATCCAAACGTCATTTTTTAACGGTCGCAGGATTTTTTAAATCGACCATGTTTGGATGGAGGCCGTAGGAGTCTCTGTTTCTGACGAAATTTTAATAGAATGTGAGAGGGATATAATGATGAATATACAAATTTTTATTTTTCAAAAAAAATGAGGGAAAAATAGGGGTAGGAGTTGCCAAGTTGGCTACTCCCCGGGGGCAGCCCCATTTTACCCATATAGAGGGATATAATGATGAATATATAAATTTTTATTTTTCAAAAAAATAAAAAAATGAGGGAAAAATAGGGGTGGGAGTAGCCAAGTTGGCTACTCCCTGGGGGCAGCCCCATTTTACCCATATATATATATATATAGGAAAAAATGGGGCTGCCCCCGCCCCATTTTTCGGCCTCTTTTTTATTTTTTTTTTGAAAAATAAAACCATGTATATTCATCCATATATCCCTCCTATATACCATTCGAATTTCGTCAGAAACAGAGACTCCTACGGCCTCCATCTCGATGATATCGATTTAAAAAAATCATGTTACCATTAAAAAATTACTGTCCGGATGGAGGCCGTAGGAGTCTCTGTTTCTGACGAAATTCGAATGGTATATAGGAGGGATATAGGGATGAATGTAAATGGTGTTATTTTTCAAAAAAAATAAAAAAAATTGTCCAAATAAGGCGGGGGCAGCCACATATGACCCTATATATATATATATATATATATATATATATATATATATATATATATAACTTATCTAAAGGGCTCTATGCTCATTAACATTTCGGTAAGCACCAATTTTAGACCATACACGTGTATAAGCAATAACTATATTTCTACCGATTCGAGTTGCTTTCTTTGGCCGACCCCTCTTCATAGTGCTTGGACCAGCCTCTCCGGCAACCTTGGTGGCCCACTGAAAGGCTTTTGCCCTAATAGCCACTCCACTGCCAGGAGCAAGCAATCATCAATAAAAACAAACCAAAATGAGAAGAGTAATGAGTACATATTCTGACAAACCTTCTAGCCCCCAAAGTAGAAGAGTGCTGAGAATCGATTCTCCAACTTAGATCCTCCATGGATGTCCACACTTGGGTTCCATGTGGTTCATTGTTAGCAACCATTGGTCGTGGATTTATCGGAATATAGGCTACCACATATTTAACAGTTACTATATTTCCTATTATACAATGTCCTTAAAAGGGAAGACGGTTTTGAAACAAATGATTTCGTGCAGATGATTATGATCCAAACATTATGATAGTGATAAATATACTTTAATCAAGTAAATGATTCTTGTGAGATCGGTAATATCAAGATAATGATCAGTAATTTATGTCCAAATTATTACCTTGTACAGAATTTAGTAATATGTATGCAATGGTCAAGTAAATGTGTGTTCTGAGATCAGTAATAACATAACAAATGCTTAGTAATACCATTGTGTATGTAATATACATTCAATTCATTTGTATGATATTTTCCCTTTTTCGTCAACGAAGTATTCCATTAATTTCACTAATTCATTTTTCCTTATGTGCATGTGTTTAATAGCTTCTTTTTCAAAGTACTATTTCCATATTAATCGTATATAAGGAGAATATATTACGAAATATATGTTACTTTCTTACTTGAGCAATATTCATGCCTTACTGATCGTTACTTTGTTATTACCGCTCTCATAATAGTGACTAATAGAGAATCGTGCACATATTACTGAACCCGTAACATAGATATATACATTACTGAACATAAAACAACAATTTACTTCAGAATTGTATATATATTACTTGAGTATCGTCTCTAAATTACTATATTATGTTCAAAATAATAATACATACGAAAATTATTGACCATTTGTTATGGCTTTACTAACTTCACAGTAAGTACTTACTTGACCAGTGTGTATATATTACTGAATTCTGCTATCATATAATAAAATGAATGTAAATTACTGACTGTTGTCTATGTATTACTAATCTCGTAAGAATCATTTACTTACCTTTGCATATATATTATTAATAGAGTATTTGGATCTCAATTTTCTGCAATAAATCATCGACTTGAAATTTTCTATCCAAAACATTCTTCTTTTTTTAGGACACGATATATTTGGAATAATACTTTTCTTAAATCATCTTGCATATTAATCTCATTCCAAAAACGACATCGTTCGAAATAGGTAACCACTCAATTGGTAATACATGTGTATGGCCTAAAATTGGTGCTCACCAAAATATTAATGGGCATAGGGCTCAATATATATATATATATATATATATAGCCTTTCAAATAGGACGCAGTCCTTCCTGAGTTAAGGAAGGCCGTCCCTTTTTTGTATAAAACAGGGCACTTTAGTAGAATACGTATATAGTTTGTATATTAGGTGCACGTTATAACAAAATTGTATATGTATTCTACTAAAGTCATCCTGTTTTATACAAAAAAGGGGCTGGCCTTCCTTAACTTAGGAAGGACTGCATCCTATTTGAAAGAAATCACATATATATATATATATATATATATATATATGGGAAAAGGGAAGCTACACCCAGGTATTTTTCTTATTGGTTTATTATTTTTTTTTTGAAAAAACTTATGGGGATTTACTTGGTTTATTGTGTGGAATATGTGTTTAAAATTTCATGCAAAACAAACATTTCTAACATGTCCATCTAAATAGGGTCAATTTCAATAATTCTGAGACAGTTAAAATGTGATAGTCTTGATGGAAATGATAGAGGTGTCGAATTTCATTGAAATTGGTATGATATCATGCTGATATATGGTGATTTAAATCCCCCTAGATTTCATTTACAAAACACAAAAAATCAATGAAAAAAATGACCGAGTGCAACTAGTTAGCTACACCCTCGGGTGCAGCTTCCCCAGCCCCTATATATATATATATATATATATATATATATATATATATATATATATATATATATAGGGAAAAATGAGTATGCTCCCTGGGAGTAGCCAACGGGGTTACTCTCACCCATATTTTTCCCTCATTTTTTTATTTTTTTGAAAAATAAAAATTTGTATATTCATCACTATATCCCTCTAACATTCTATTAAAATTTCGTCAGAAACAGAGACCCCTAAGCCCTTCATCCAGACATCATTTTTCTAACGGTCGCAGAATTTTTTAAATCGATCATGTTTGGATGGAGGTCGTAGGAGTCTCTGTTTCTGACGAAATTTTAATAGAATGTTAGAGGGATATAGTGATGGTTATAAATACAAAATTTTGGGGGAAAATGGGTGTGGGAGCAGCCCGTTGGCGGAGTAGCGCCATTTACCTCATATATATATATAGGGTTAAATGAGGCTACACCTAGGTTGTAGCCAATTGGCTACTCCCACCCATATTTTTCCTTCATTTTTTTATTTCTTTGGAAAATAAAAATTTGTATATTCATCACTATATCTCTCTAACATTTTATTAAAATTTCGTCAGAAACGGAGACTCCTAAGCCCTCCATCCATACGTCATTTTTTTAACGGTCGCAGGATTTTTTAAATCGACCCTATTTGGATGGAGGCCGTAGGAGTCTCTATTTCTAATGAAATTTTAATAGAATGTGAGAGGGATATAATGATGAATTTACAAATTTTTATTTTCCAAAGAAATTAAAAAATGAGGGAAAATAGTTGTGGGAGTAGTTAAGTTGGCTACAACTAGGGAGCATACTCCCTTTTCCCATATATATATATATATATAGGGGTTAAATGAGGCTACACCCAATTGTCTACTCCCACCCCTATTTTTTCTCCATTTTTTTTATTTTATTGGAAAATAAAAATATGTATATTCATCACTATATCCCTATAACATGTCATTCAAATTTCGTCAGAAACAGAGACTTCTATGCCCTCCATCTGAAGGGGGTCAATTTCAGCAATTTTGAGACCATTAAAATTTGACAGTCTTGATGGAGGGGATAGAAGTATCGAATTAAGTCGAATTTTGAATGACATCATGGTGACATATTGTGATCTAAATTCCAATAGGTTTCATTTCAGAAAAATAAAAAAATAGAGGGGAAAAGAGGTGGGAGCATGTAAGTTAGCTACACCTAGGGAGCATATTCCTTTTTCCCTATATATATGAGATTAATGGGTCTCCTCTTGGTTGGCTGCCCCCGCGTCATTTTCGACATTTTTTGATCTTTTTTTCAAAAAATATCGTTATATATATTCATCCATATATCCATGCTATATGCCATTCGAATTTCGTAAGAAACAAAGACTTCTACGGCCTCCATCCAGACAGTCATTTTTTAATGGTAACATGATTTTTTAAATCGACACCATCTCGATTGGGGCCGTAGGAGTCTCTGTTTCTGATGAAATTCGAATGACATATATGAGGATATATGGATGAATATACATGGTGATATTTTAAAAAAATAAAAAAAACTGAAATAGAGGGTGGGGTAGCCATAATGGCTGCCTCTAGGGGGCAACCACATTAAATCATATATATATATATATATATATATATATCCAGCTCAACTCTCTCCTCTCCATCTATTCATTGATATCAACTACCTTTTTCCAGTTTGAATATATAAAAGATGACCTTGCTGAAACCACCGCCGGAAGTTGTGCGAGCTGGCAGTTGCGTGAAGGTTGAGCCTCAGGCAAGATTCAGACAAGCCCGACGTGGTGGAGAGGGATGGATTATGCGAGGGGCATACCACGTCCTATAAAGACACCTCCTTCAGAGGGGAAGATACAAACATAGAAGTCGCAAGTGTTACCTCGTATAGGGAGCCTTCTCCCAAAGTCATATCTCCTTCCCTGTATCGGCTATTTTTTAACTTTCCAGCCCATAATTCCTCTTTATTTCCCTAATGAATAGTATGGATATTATTTTAAAAATTAATGGGTATTATTAACCTATTGATTGTCCCATTTAATGGCATAAAATTTCAAAGGACCCTTCCCCCACTCGTCACTTTTTCTTGGAAAATTAGAGAGAGAGAGAGGGAGGAAAAGAGGAGAGTTAGAGTGAGAGAGATCTCACCGGCAAATCATTCTGATCGCAGAGAACGTCGGTGTTGATTTGACGAAGGAGAATGACAGTTCATGAGCAAGGTGAAGGCGTAGCAATTTGGTAGATACGAGTACGTCGACTTGAGGTATGTGTCGAACCGTAGGAATATTATTTGATGAATCGACATATTCCTCCCATCTTTAAGTGTGATAAGTAATTAATTAGTTGCACAAAATACAATCTCAAAATGTATGATTGGCTTAGGTTTTATCCGTATGAACAAAGATCAAATCCGAAATATGATTTATAAATATGTGTTTCTATTTAGATTTTTGTATAAATAACGATTATCTACATGTATGTGCCGAACCCATAGAACTCGTACGATACGATAACATTTTTTTAAATCAAAGAAATGCTATTTTCAATTTTTGTTCTTAATAGACATGTGCATTTCCTATATTCTTGCGAGATGCAATTCTTATTTATGTCTGAAATTATTAGCCAATATATAACATGGCTTCTTCATCCTTGATCAAGTTAAATAGATAGAATTATACCTATTTCACAAGCCGTATGGTGTTTCAGCCGTATACTAATAATGGATTAGATGGGCCAAACCCATTAAGTTTAACATTATTCTCTTTGATTTCATATTAAGACAAATACATAGGTAGAAAAAAATTACCAGAATGCTATGGATTCTTCCAATCTGGTTTCACGTCATCTTAACTGGCAACACCATATTCATAACTTTTAAAAATATTTGTATGAGTGTCACGACAGTTGTAAATTATTCATGCTTGGAAAATGAATTGAGCAATATCCGACTTTCCATTTTAAGAGAGGTGATCAAAACAATCATGTTGTTTAAGTCGTTACAAACCCGTGAATGGTGTCTCCAGAAATAACATATTCTTTATCAAAATATCCCTCTATTCTTATTCATGCATGTAGAAAAAAGGTATTGTATATATCATTAAGTTCACACAACTGTACCATGTTATACTTTTATAGTATTGCCATGACCTAAATAATGCTAATAAAGACCAATAAAGTACATGCCGACCATGATTCTGACTCAGATGAAGCCATAGCTTCATTAAAGGATATGGGATCTGTACAATCCGCGACATCCTCATCCACGGTGTAGCACGACGCCTCGCATCCATAGAAATGGTAATCTTCCATCCATGCGGGCCGTGTTCTGGGTCTCTTGTTGCCGATTATACTCGTGGGTTGTGTGGGTTCACCCACTTCCTCTAAAGGATCATCATGTTCCATAGGTTCATTCTCTACATTTGGATGATCGATATCATCCTCAAGTTCTTGTCTAATGCTCAAGTCGTCTTCATTATCTTGTAAGACAACCAGAGGATCTGATTCCTCTACTTTATGCTCTTTTTCTTGATGAATTTCAAGAAAAGTTGCATCACGACTTTCGATCAGACCTTTATTTTCATGGAAGAACCTATATCCTTTAGAATTCTCACTATACCCAATAAACTTGCACTTTAATGTCCTGAAGTCTAGCTTGTCCCTAAGCTGACTCGGTACCAGAGCATGTGCTACACATCCCCATTTCCGGAGATGGCCCAATTCAGGCTTTCTGCCATTCCATATTTCATATGGCGTTGATTCTACGGACTTGGTGGGAATCCTGTTCTGTATATAGTTCGCAGTCAACACTGCCTCTCCTCAAAATTTCTTGGAGAGTCCTGAGTGCGAAAGCATACACCTTACTGCATTCATCAAAGTTCGATTCTTTCTTTCTGCTACACCATTCTGCTGTGGCGTATATGGCATTGTAGTCTGCCTACGAATGCCTGCTTGAATGCAATAATCCTCAAATTCCTTTGAGGTATATTCCCCGCCTCTATCTGTCCTAAGAGTCTTGATTGGTTTTCCCAATCTTGTCTCCACTTCTGTCTTATATCTCTTAAATGTTTCAAGTGCTTCCGACTTTCTTCCTAAGAGATAGACATAGGAGAATTTCGAGTAGTCATCAATGAATGTTATAAAGTATTCCTTATTTCTATGTGTGCTGACACTCAGTGGTCCACATATGTCTGAATGGATCAAACCTAATAACTCCGTTGACCGAATTCCGGTTGAGAAGGGTCTTCTCATCATTTTACCGGTCAGACAGTGTTCGCAGGGCAATGTCCTTGCACCCGTGATCTTAGGCAACAAATTTGCCTTAATCATTTGATCCATTTTAGAATTTCCTGGATGACCCAATCTCATGTGCCACAAGTCATAATCAGACAAACAACACACGGAATAATCAGAAGAGACATTCATTGATTCACTAGAAGTTATTACAGGAAGACAGAACAGGTCATGCTCGGGCACAAACTTTCCCATCGCATAGACCTTCTTATTCTTGCCTATTGAGACACGCTTATTATAAAATCTAACTTCGAAGTCTTTCTTGAGCAGCACTGGGACAGATATCAGGTTCCGACGTATCCCTGGGGCATATAGTACATCATTCAGTACCATAATGCTATTTCCCAGGTCAAGTCTGTATGTCCCAACACCCTCCACGTCCAGGTAGGTATTGTTCCCCATGAAGATCCTCTGTTCGCCTTTGCTCAGCTCCTTGAAGTCCACCAGGCCTTCCTTCGTCTTAGCGATATGTCTGGTTGCTCCAGAGTCGATCCACCATCCATCACTGTCCGTGATGACGGAGTTGCATTCCACGACTGCCGCGAATTCCATTTTCTTCTTGCCTTTGTTTTTAGGCACTTTAGAATTTCCCGGCTTCTTCTTGTTGGGGCAATTGACCTTGAAATGGTCATATTTGCCACAACCGTAGCAAGAGCCGCGTGGGTATTTCCCACTCTTTCCCTTGAAATTCGCCTTGGAGGGGCCTAGTCTTTTCTTTGCGTGCACGGCATTTGCTTCTTCTACTTCCTCGACCTCAAAGATCTCAGCTTTTGATCTTTGTTTGGAGAGGTCCTGCTCAATCGCCAGCTGTGCAGGTAGGTCCGTCACAGACTTTATGTTGCCGTTCATTCTCAGAGATGTGGCAACCATGTCGAATGACGGAGGGAGACTTCCTAGTATGGTTGCGATCTGCATCCTCTCCGGAATTGCGCAATCAGCAGCCGCAAGATCCTTGGCCATCACGATCATCTTGTTCACGTGCTCGAGGACGCTTTCAGATTCCTTCATTCTACACGAGTTGTACTTGTGTAGAAGAAGCTGGACGCTCACCTCCGATTTGGAGTGGTATTTGTCCTTAACCGCGGTCCAGAGCTCGTAAGCTGATTCGCAGGTCTCAAAGACCCGAATCAGGTTCAGATCCATATGGGTCAGTATGAAGCTCCTAGCCCTATTATCTATTTTCTCCCACTGTTTGCGGGACCTAATTTCATCCACAGTCGGATTTTCAGATAAAATTGGACCAGGTTTGTCTATGATGGTGTGTATGCTATCGTGTAGCAGGCCATAGTAGATCTTTCTACTCCACAGTTCATAATTAGTACCATTAAGGTACTCAATTTTCCCTACCTCAGTGGCAATGGTTTTGCTTGTCATTTTTGTTGATCTAATAAATATAAAATTTGTATGAGAATAAGTAAAGATTTCAAAAAAAATTAACAAAAACAACTATTAAGTATGGTTAAGTTGAAAGTGAAATCTATTGTACAGAAGTTAAGCAATAAGGTTCATCCGATAAAGTGCCTAAAAGTTAATGAGGATGTATGATTAACTAGTTATGCAAAACAACAAAAAAAACTGCAAGCGTGATTTTAGTAAATAAGTTAACGGATGATTAAAAAAAATTTGACTACAAGGAAACACAATCAATAAATCAAAGATCAATAAAAAAAACGAGATTCCAACAGAGATGCAATATGTATACAACTTAAGCAAAAAACAACAACTTTAAAAAAAATTTAAAGGATTAATCAGCCTATTTTATTGATGGTAATCAATGGGATTCTTAGTAAGATTCAACTAATTAAGGTTTTAAAAAAATAATACCACTTAAAAGGGCTTGATAATTCTACTCTAATTTAATCAACAAAGATATTAACTTCTCTCTTAAACTAACACATTAATATGTAAAAAAAATAACAAGGCTCTTCACCAACTTATATTATTTTTTTAAAGAAAGAAACAGAAAAATAACTAGATCAATACTGTTTGAGCAACTTAATAGCACTTATGAAAAATGAAGACTTTAACACACACAAAAAATGTGGACAATGTGATTAAGAAAAAACGTTTTTAATAAAAAAAACTACAATAAGAAATTAGGTTGTGGTTAAAAAAATTGAAGCCCTTTTTTTTATTATATTTAAGTTAAGCAACACAAAAAAAACTTTGTCCATTTTATAACTTTCACATCTATTCTTAATAATAATAAGTAGATGACTTAATTTATTAAGAGGGTCTAATATTAAAAAAAACTATCCTTTTAATTCAATAAAAAAAAACAAATCTGTTTATGTGATTAAGCTATCACGTGTTGTTGAAAAAATGCTTTAAAAAAAACAAGGATCTCGGTTTCTTTATATATAAAAGGAAAGTTTCCTTTATAAATCTTTTGGTACGTGAGAAAAAAAATCTCAAACAAAATACCCAAAGTTAACCACCCGTGATAGATTAAAAATAGAAAAAACGCAGATTGAAAAACGGAAAGAACACAGGGGTTTTTTAAAAAAAATACCTCGGTCCTCTTAGGGTTTAGTGCTTCCAGGGAGCGGCGGGCCTTTTCTTCAAAGATACCAGCCACACGATGCCGAGCGTCGACGACGGCGGGTCGCTGGTTGCGGCGGAGAAGACAGCGACTTGCAGGTGAAGACGATGATCGGGGCGGAGCTCTGATACCAATCACAGAACTACAAGGTATGTCGTCGACGAACTTCTTCTTCGATTGAGAACGAGAGAGATAATGAGAGAGAGAGAGGGATGGATGGGGGGCTCCCGAACTCGAGGCGTGCCTTGGATGGCTTCTCCTCCCGTCGGGAGGGCTATTTATAGGGCGCGAGCCCCTCGAGCCGTCCGCCCCCAACATCCCCGCGCCCACCCGACGTGGCACCGTCGGATCCGGTCATCCCGCAACCGCCGCCCGCGAAACGGCCGGGGTGCGGTTTTTGACCACTTAAGGTCACTTCATTCAGAACCCGTTCAAACAATGTAGGCCCTCCTTATGATCACGCACTCCCCATTCATTACATGTTGTTTAATATATGTATTGGTTCCCGTAACTATCTTATATATAAAATGTTATATGAACTCAACTTCACGGTATTTGGTAAGGAATATGAGGTCCAAGGTTCAAAAGAGTACCAGGATACCGGTGTCCAATAAAGATTTTTGTATGTCAATTATGTATTTTCTACGATGAAGACTTCCATATTTAATGAAAAGGAAATGTTTGCATAAATCATTATTGTATGAAAAGGAAAAAGGAAGAAAAGAAAATTGAAAATTTCCTTGACAAGAGTAATGGTACAATAACGATAAGCGGAGCTAAGTGCTACACCTGATGGTGGGAGCCACCTCTAGAGTCCTATTATCGTAGGCCTAAAAAAAGGGTCAACGCCTTCCGGGGGCGTGCGGTTCAAGGAACCGCTTGAGGCGAAAGATAAGTCCTTTACAGTTGTAGCTACACTGTCATGTATGTCATGTTCATGGACCGCTTGTGCCAGCGGTAAAGCCACCAAAGCCAGCAAAGCCACCAAAGCCGTTTAAGAATTTAACAATTAAGACAACTTTAACCACTAAGCAAATCAAGGGTATGTGTACAATTCTGAAATTGCTACGGCATATGGGTGCAAATATGGCAAAGTAAGGGCATTATGCAAGTGTTATAATTGTAATGGGCATATATGCAATTATGGAAAAATTCTGAGGGTATAAGTGAAAATTTTGAAAATGTTAAGCCGTATATGCAAATATGGAAATTTTTAAAGGTGTATATGAAATTGTGACTTCAACGAACGATTTCGGAAGGAGCACCTGTCGTATGCATGTTTATGTGAAATTATGAGTCGCATAATGACAGTACATGAGAACAAGTTAGTATCACATGCAATAAGATCATTATGCAAATTATATAGTTGTGTTGATAAGTGATTGTATAGAAGAGGTTATGTTTTAACAATTTAAATTTAGCTTAGGGAGATTTGTTTGCCACGCTAGCCGGCTATACCCAAACTCGGCACATACTAAACGTTAGCTCATAACATGTGTTATTTTTTTTTCAGGAGAACACGAGCTGTGATTTAACTTCCAGTTCAAGGCAACTACCCGTGTTCGTGAAGTTGAACCGATATTGATCATTGATGCACTGATTGAACGGATGTCGTTATGCCCATTGGAACATTTGTTACGCTACTTTATTTCGTAGCTCATGTTGCTATTTATGTTGGAGCTCTAATAAGAGAACTTTTATGTTGACTAAACTTTAGTTAAAATATTTTATTTCTCTGCGCATTGATTACCATGCAAGTTTCCGATAACGGTTCGATCGTGCGACCTAATGTTGCATGCTTCCGCCGGTCATCACGACCGTTCCGTTACATTCCCTCTCTCTTTCTCTTGATCTGGAAGCTACTCATCTCCGATATCATCTCCACCCTTCACTGATATCAGATCTCACCTATTCGCTGCCCACACAACTTCCGGAGGCGATCTCCAAAGTCGTTGTACCTATTTGTCAGTCATTCAAGTCATTCAAGTCGTCGTCGCCTCTTTTCTCCCGTCTCCACGAAATCCTAACAAAGGATCACGTCTCCTTTATTTGCTTAAATACACCGTTTGCTAATAATATTTTTTTATTCTCTTGTTTATTCAAGTCGTCGACACTGTTTTTTTAATCCTAAAGTTAGTTTTTTATTTCGCCTTTTGTGAATAGAATCTAGGGATGAAAACGGTCGGATACTGATACGAATATAAGTGTAACCATATCCTTATCTATTTTAAAATACGAATACGAATGCGAATACGAATATTGACGAATGTAAAAAATGTGTTATCATATCCTTAAAAACGAATACGAATGTAAAACGAATACGAATCATATACGAATAATAACATAAATTTTTAATAGATTAACTAAAATATACATGTTTAAGATGGTTTACACATAAAATAGATATACTAGATATAGTAATTTCATAACAATTATATCTACAATGGTGAATGCAATCATAAAATGTCGCTACACACAGTTATAAATAATTATATTACTATACTTATATACGAAAATGAATATACGAATACGAATGCGAATATTCGCGAATGTTAAAGTGATATCCATATTCGCATCCATTTTAAAACGAATACGAGTACGAATACGAATGTCAAAATATGTACAAAACGAATACGATAACGAATCGGATACGAATATATTCACATTCGTTTTCATCCCTAATAGAATCCCTTCTTTTTAAAATTATCCATTTTTCCCATTCAAATTAGTAATCACGTATTAAGGAAAAAGACGGGAGGGGTATCTGTTCTCTTGTTTTTTCCTTTGAATCATGTTACCTTTTAAAATGGGAGGGGGTTGGTTTGCTTGTTTGCATATTGGATGTTCATTAACTAAAAGTTGTTCTTTTACTCTTTTTTCAATTTTTAGTTTATATAAAATATATAATTATTGATTAAAAGAAAGGTTGGAAATACATGTTTTTTTAAACCCATGTAGTAATTGCGATGTTATTTGGCGAAGCAAAAAAATGCCTGAAGATTGGAGGAGTATCGTGGTGTCTCTTTATAAGAATAAAAGAGACATTCAAAATTGTTCAAATTATAGAGGTATCAAGCTGATGAATCACGCTATGAAAATTTGAGAATGTGTTCGAAAGAAGGTTGAGGCAAGTTTCTAACGTAAAAGAAAATCAATTCGGATTCATGTCAGGTCGCTCAACGATTGAAGCCATCCATTTGCTGAGGAGAACAATGGAGATTTATAAAGTTAAAAGGAAGAACCTCCATATGATTTTTATTGATTTGGAGAAGACTTATAATTCTGTCCCATGAGAGATATTGTGGAGAGTTTTGGAGAAGAGACAAGTAATGTCCTATACATTAACCTCATAAAGGACATGTATGATAGGGCTTTGTCTTGTGTAAGGACCCATCTGGGAAGATTGGTTATTTTGACATCAACATTGGTTTACATTAAAGTTCTGCTTTGAGTCCATTTCTTTTTACTTTGATTATGGACGAGTTGACAAGTTACATTCAGGATGAGTTACCTTGGTGTATGTTATATGTTGATGATATTGTGTTAATTGACGAGACTGGAGATGGAGTAAATGAGAAGCTTGAGGTCTGGAGAAATGAGTTGGAGACTAAATGATTTCGTATAAGTAGAGCTAAGACGGAATATACGGAGTGCACCTTTGATGGAAGCAATGGTGAAGGAATCAAGGTGAAGATTGGTGACGATAACATTTAGAAGAGAGATTCCTTTATATATCTGGGATCTATTCTACAACATGATGGAGAAATTGATGGAGATGTTACTAATAGAATAAATCCAGGCAGGCTAAAGTGGAGAGGAGCCTCTGATGTTCTCTGTGATAAGAAAATTCCTTTAAAAATTAAAGGAAAGTTTTACAAAGCAGCCGTGAGACCTGCTATGCTTTATGGATCTGAATGTTGGCATGTGAACCATAGACATGTGCAGAGAATGAATGTAGTAGAAATGAAAATGCTAAGGTGGATGTGTGGACACACACGTAAAGATCGGATTCGGAATGATGCAATCAAAAAGAAAGTTGGTGTAGCTCCGATCGAGGATAAGATATGAGAAAACCACTTAAGATGGTTTGGACATTTGCAAAGAAGATCAGCTGATGTATTAGTTAGGAGATGCGAGTATTGGGACGTTGAGCCGGCTAAGAGAGGGCGAGGATGACCCAAGAAATGTTGGAAAGAGACTATACGAAGGGATCTTAGTTTTGTGGAGATAAGTCCGGGATTGACCCAAGATAGATCTGAATGGAGGTGAAGAATCCATGTAACCAACCCTACTTGATTGTGGGAAAAGGCTTTGTTGTTTGTGGTAATTGCAAGCTTTGTTAGGATTAGTTGCTTGTTTTAAAAGATAAAAAAAGAGAATAAGTTGCACGTTTTTATTAAGTTTTTTTTTGCCTTTTAAAGGTGAACATATTGAAACTTCGTCAAATAGTTTTTTTTGTTTCTTATTGCTTAAAAATTTAGTGTTTAAATCCAAACTTATAACAATATTATTATTGATACTTGTTATTATAAATCCTAAACTAGTTTTTCTATTTTGTTGCCTATTATTGTTAAACATTTTCGTTAAAAGCATATTTTATTGCTACCAAGAGCATTTTCGTTAAAAGCATATTTTAGTGCTACCAATGAACTGTTAACTTTGTTATAAAAACCTAATTGTTGCAAAAATCTTTCGACTATAGCCGGCATATCAAATCTTTTTTACATTTGCTTACTCTTTTTAAATTGCACAATCATACTACATTTCCATTTCATTAGATCCAATGTGACAAGCAAGAATTTCCACTGAGGTGGAAAAATTGAGTACCTTAATAGTACTAATTATGAAATGTGGAGGAGAAAGATCTACTATGCCTTGTTACACAATAGCATACATCCCCTTATAGACAAACCTAACCCTACCTTATCTAAGAATCAAATCACAGAGGGAATTAGATCCTGGTAATAGTGAGAAAAAAACATATAATAGGGCTAGAAGTTTTATTCTGACCCATATGAGCATTGGACTACTATTAATAAGAAATAGCACTCTAAGTTAGAAATGAGCGTTCAACTTCTTCTACACAAGGACAGCTCGTGTAGAATGAAGAAACCTGAAAGCGTCCTCGAGCACATGAACAAGATGATCGTGATGGCCAAGGAACTCGCGGTAGTTGAATGCGCAATTCCAGAGAGAATGCAGATATCAACCATTTTAGAAGTCTCCCACTATTATTCAACATGATTGCCACATCCTTAAGGATGACTAGCAACATCAAGAGTATGACGGACCTACCTGGACAAATGACGATTGAACATGACCTCTCAAAGCAAAGATAAGGTGAATTTCATGCTACGTTTGAAGCAAATATGATCATTTCAAAATCAATTGTCCAAACAAGAAGAAATCGGGAAAATTCTAAAGTGTTTGAGAATAGATGCAAAAAGAAAATCGAATTTGTGACTGTCGTGAAGTGCAATTCTGTGGTCACTGTCTATGACAGATGATGGATTGACTCTATGCAACCTGCCAAATTTTCAAACAAAAAAGGGGCTATTGAACTTCAAGGAGCCGAAGAAAGGAAAACAGAGGATATTCATGGTGAAAAATAGCTACTTGGATGTGGAAGGTGTTGGGACATACATGTTTGACCTGGACGATAGTATAATGGTACTTCAAGATGTACTATACGCTCCCGCTGAAATATCGTATCTATTACAGTTCTTAAGAAAGATTTTGAAGTTTGATTTTATAATAAATGTGCATCTATAGAAAAAATAAAAAGTTCTACACCATGAGAAAGTTTGTACCTGAACATGACTTATTTTGTCTTCATGTAATAACGACTAGTAAATCAATGAATGTGGTTTCTGAGTATCTATGTTATTTATCAGATTATGATTTATGGCATATGAGACTAGGTCATCCAGGAAATTTCAAAATAGATAAAATGATCAAATCTGATCTTCTGCCTAAGATTACGGGTGTAAGGACATTGCCCTGTGAATATTGTCTGACCAGAAAAAATGATGAGAAAAGTCGTCTCAACAGGAATTCGATCGAAGGAACTATTAGGCTTGAACCATTTAGATATATGTGGACCATTGAGTGTCCGTACATATAGAAATAAGGAATAATTCATAACTTTCATTGATGACTACTCTAAGTTCTCTTATGTCTATATCTTAGGAAAAAAGGTAGAAGCCTTTGAAATATTTAAGATACAAGACAGAAGTAGAGACAAAATTGAGAAAACTAATTAAGTTCCTTAGGACTGATAGAGGTGGAGAATATACCTCAAAGGAGTTAGAGGAGTACTGCATTCAAGCAGGCATTTGTAGGCAGACTACAATGCCTTATACAACACAATAAAATGGTGTAGTTGAAAGAAAGAATACAACACTGATGAATACAATTAGATGCATATTGTTACACTCATGTCTCTCAAAGAAATTTTGGAGCGAAGAAGTGTTGACTGCTAACTACATACATAATAAGAATCCCACCAAATCTATAGAATCAACATCACATGAAATTCGGAATGCTAGGAAATCCGAGTTGGGTCATCTCCAGAAATGAGGATGTGTTGCACATGTCTTGGTATTCAGTCAGCCTAGAGACAAGCTAGACTTCAAGACACTAAAGTGTAGCAAATTCGTTGGATATAAAGAACATTATACGGGATATAGATTCTTCCATGAATTAAAGGTCTGATCGAAATTTGTGATGCAACTTTCCTTGAAAATCATCAAGAGAATGAGCATGAAGTAAAGGAATAAGGTCCTCTGATCCTACATCATAATGAAGACAACTTAGAGATTAGACATGAATTAATTGATGATATAGATACTTCAGACCTAGATAATGAACCTACAAACAATGGTGATCCTTTAAATGAAGTGGGCAAACCCACACAACTCATGAGTATAATCGATAATAAGAGACCCAAAACACAACCCTCCTGGATGGACGATTATCTTTTCTATGGATGTGAGGCATCGTGTTACACTATAGATGAGGATGTAGTGGATTGTACATATCCAATATCCTTTAGCGAAGCAATGGCTTTTGACGAGTCAAAATCATGTACGGCCACCATGAGGGATGAGTTGGACTCGATTGAGAGAAATGATGTATGGAAGTTATGTAATTTGCCAGAAGTTAGGCAATCTATAGGATGTAAGTGGACATTTAAGAAAATAGTATCGAATTGATGGTACTGTCGATGAATATAAAGCAAGATTAGCTGATAAGGGTTATATTCAACAAGTTGGAATAGACTTCTAGGAAACCTACTATCTGGTTGCTAAGTTTGCATTGATTCGAATGATGTTAGCTATAGTCGCATATATGGATTTGGAATTATTCTAAATGGATGTGAAGATAGCCTTCCTTAATGGAGAATTAAGAGAGGAGATTTATATATGACAACCTGATGGATATTAGATGGAAGGTCAGGAGAAAATGGTTTATAAGTTAACAGTCATTATATGCTTAAAATAGTCTTCACGATAATGGTATCCTGAGTTTCATGAGAAAATTATCCAATTTGGATTTGTTGCAAATGAATTGGATAATTGTATATGTCATGAAGAGTGGGAGCAAGTTCATTATCATGTCATTATATGTAGATGACATTCTCCTAGTGGCTAATGATATATGAATGCTCAATGAAATTAAAGAGAAATTGATCAGCGAATTTGAGATGAAGGACATAGGTGAAGCAATTTATGTTTTAGGAATTCAAATTACAAGAGACAAAAACTCGAAGACATTGATGTTGGACATGCACGCCCACAACGAGCCATTAAGAATAAATGTTATCAGACAGAATTCCCAAATCTGAAATAAAGAATAACTAATTTGCATAATAGGTCCCTTCGTACAATTAGGGTTATGTACCATGGGCATCTTAATGATCACTCAGTTGTTGATTCAAATGTTGAATCATAGAGGTTGGTGCTTGGATGATATCTAAGAAGATGATTGAAGACTCATGAAGTACCATCAAGTGATTATTAAGCAAGCATCTCCATCATGAGAAGGTGATGGCCATCCTTCCCTGAAGGTTGATATATGACTGACCTCTTGATACAGGTCCTCTGCATGGTAGTGATATGTGAGATGATTCTCTAAGGGAATATGAGCATGTACATACATCAAACACGTTGATTTGATGGGACTCAGGAATGCTTGAGTCAAATCAAGTTTTTTTTAACAGAGAACCTCACTATAGCAACTCCATGTATACATCACACAAATAGTGGGAGTATAGAATATTCGATTGCTTCGGTTAAGTGGGAGATGTTTGTATATATAAAAGATGACTTCAACGTTGAAACCACCGCTGGAAGTTGTGCAAGCCGGTGGTTGCGTGAAGGTTGAGTCCCACGTGAGACTTAGGCATGTCGAGCGTGGGTGGAGAGGGGCGGACTATGCGAGGGGTATAACACACTCTATAAATACACCTCCTCCAAGAGGGGAATATACAAACACAGAAATCGGAAGTGTTGCCTCGTATAGGGAGCCCTCTCCCAAAGCTACATCTCCTTCAATCTCTCTTTCTCTCTCTCTCTATCTGAAAGATGCTCGTCGTCGGCGTTGTCCCAACCCTTCATTTCTATCTTCAATAATTTAAAAGTATCAATCAAAAAGAGTTAAATAATTAATATATAAACATTTAATATTCCTTACACATTGCACATATTTGTATAACACCATTTCACATAGTGTTCCTCTACCTCATCTACGCGTGAAAATATTGTGTATGTTTATGAGTAACTTAAGATTTTACTGTGCTAAATCTAGGTACTCAGTGGGTGCACACCTACTAACCAGGTATATGGATGCCTGATAGAAATTACCATTTAAAAATAGACAGGAATGGATAACAATTTTGTAAATAGATACAAGGTTGGGACTATTGATATACACCCCAAGCTCCACCCGCTGACATCTTGTCCTTCCTTTCTTCAAACTCATCCATATCTTTTTGTATCAACTTGGAGGAGCAAGAACATTTTATATGGTAATTATAATTTTTGTGTAATGATGTCAGCTTTTGTATAGCTGAGAATGTGCTTGTTGGAATGTAGTGTCAACTATGTGGTTTATGGTTGTGACAACTTTTTATATCAGAGGGTTAACTTTTGTACTGAAAATATTATTCTTCTACGTATTTGCTTACTAATATATATTCTTCTATGTATTTGCTTACTAATGTATATTCTTCTGTGTTCACAAATAATTAATCAAAATGTTTAAGAACCACATAGGTCCTTGTGTTTCTCCTAACAATAAATTTGTACAACGAATCCGATTTCTCTGCAGACATTACACTTTTTTAAGTGATAACTTTTGTACAATGAGTTGACTTTTAATACTACATATGCCCTTTTATTTCTTTAAACAACAATATGGATAGTGAAATCTGTTTGAGTGTAGGTATAACAGTCCAGGTATAATGAGCAAGTGCTTGATAACCATGCAAAACAAATTTTGTTAGTACAAGTGCATCAGTGTTCTGTTGGTAGTGCAGTGTGCCTATCATCCAAAAGATTATGGTTCAAATCTCTCCACCACGGTGGGCTGCAGAAAAGTTCGCAGCATTCACAGCGTGCGGAATATGAGATGTATTTTATATAATTATTTGGTTTAATCGTTCGAATCATTTAGTTTGATTCTTGGATGCTGCCAATGGTACAGGCGCAAGTACATGTATTTTCAGAGGAACATCATGTAATAATGAAATACGCAGAGATATAACATGGATAAATTTCTGAAATAAATCAGTAGAGCATCGATTACCTTTTAACAACCAGTGTCTTACACATGAGCCAATTGTTTCCAACATAGTACTGCACACATGGAAACTGTTCTTCCAACGACTCGGTGTTGATTTGAATGGGAAAAATACAAAGGAAGGCATCTTCCTTCAAAGAAGAAAGCTTTAGCAGGATGAATGTGCATATACATAGTGGTCTGTAAACTATGTGCAACTGTGGGGAAACGCGGGCCTTCAGATGGTGCAGTTCACAATTGCATCAAGGACAGCTCGACGCGTAGGCAGTGCAGGAATGGCTCCTCTCTCCGTGACTGTCAGTGCTCCACAGGCATTTGCAAATGTGAGAGCGTCCCTTAGCCGACCCTCATCCTGTGTGGAGGTCAGATAGCTAGTAAGTTAACAGATTGTGAATAAATAGTTTTCAAAATTTTGCTACTTATTTGCAAAGTTTATTTCAGAGGTACTAGGATTGCTTCGCGTGTATAATTATAACATGTTTCTCCTCTTGGGATGATGATGTCTGTGAAAAGCGTTTTTTCTTTCTTTGAAGATGGCATTGAAATGATCCAATAATCCAAAACCACAAACAAATTTCCATCTATCCGATATGCAACCAAGTGCAAATAGTTGGATTTTATAGTTGAAAAATTCTCACATAAAGAAGACACTTAAGATAAAGCATAAGGATCTTATGTGAAAGAGGAGACATAATGTGGCAAATCCTCCCAACGGAAGGGAAAGCCAAGGATGGGGAGGCCTTAGCTTGTGTATTGCTTATGGATCGCTTGCATCAGTGGTAAAACCATCAAAGCCATCAAAGCCGCCTAAGAATGTAACAACGAAGACAACCCTAGATACCGAAAATATTACAGGCATATGTGCAATTGTGTTATTGATAAGGTCACATGTGTAATTATGTTAATGTCATGTGCATGTGCAATATATGTTAATGTTAAGGGCATGTGTGCAATTTATGTTGATGTTAAGGACATATGTGCAATTTAAATTAATGTTATGGGCATACATACAAATATAGTAAAACTTAAGGGTATATAAGCAAGTATGGTATGTGATGCACGGATATGAAAAAATATACTTCATATGCATAATTAAGTTAATTAATGATTCGTATGATGTTTTTGCATGTGTGAAGTCAGCTATTTTATGCAGCATGGCAAAGGTATATAACGAAAATTGTGTCTTTATTGTTGGAACAGTTACCCTTATGTTATGATAGAATAATTAGTTGTGACTTGATTTTTACACTAGTCAGGTTGACCCAACTTAGCACATACTGAGCGTTAGGCTCAACATATATTACTTTTTTCAAGGGAATGTGAGAATTAAGTTGTTTACGGTTCAAGAGAAATTCACTTTCTTCAAGAAATGGAACGGGTATGGGATGACCGTTGGATTAATTTAGAAGGACGTCATTATATCCACTGGAATAAGGAAATCGTGGAGATGATTTTGTCGAGTTTATTTGCCATTTGTTTTAATCAAGGAACTCTTGAACTTTTGTCCTTATTATTAGTATGTAGAAGTTTTTTTATTAAGTCGGCTCTTTACTGTTCTTTTATATTATAATTGATGCTATGAATAACGATCCCATGATATTCGCTGAGTTTTCGCTTCCGCGTCATTCTTGAACAATCGGGTTCGATACAACTGGTATCAGAGCAGGACTTCTCTGGGCATAATCATGGCCCCGATTTTGACGAAGTTCGGCTGAATTTCGATTTTGACAGGTTACCGAAATTCAACCGAAATGGGTGAAATGACCAAAATATGCAGGGACCTAGTACAAAAATGATCGAAACGACCAAAATTTCAAAATTCGACCGAAACTTCGTTTCGGTCGGTTACTGAAATGGTGACCAAAACCAACATCTAAGGCCTTGGGCATAAGTTATCTGACCAAATCTAGCTTAGGTCCAATAGTTTTTAGAAAATCCAAGTATTTGATCGAACATTTCACACTTCATCATTGCAGATGGCCCCTCGTCGTGGGAATGAGGCAAACCGAGACATGAGTCTTCATCAACCCACAAGATCAAACGGTCTGTAAGAAGATTGAGAGTGATGGAGGCCTGGTAGTCTGATCAAAGATAATCAGACGGTCCAGATCAGAAGCGGGAGATTGAATAGGAGTGGCTATGTGGATGTATCAGGAACCGCCACATGGCCCAATGAAAAATCAAAGAAATGAATTAAATCAAATAAAATCAAAATAAGATACTTAGAAATTGAATTAGAAAAAATATTCAACATAAAAGTTATAGATCTCGCTTTCATGTAGAACTCAAAAAGAGAAAACACTATATATACAAAGAGAATATTTTTACATGTATTTTCAAACTATAAGAATACTTTTTTTATTTCTTTTGTTATTTTTTAGGTTTTTAATTTATATTTAATGTTAGTTTAATTATGTACAGTATTAATCTAATTTTTATTTTTTTAATAAATAAGAAACACATAAAATATAGTCATAATAATATAAAGAGTTCAATGGGGCTGCCCCTTAGGGGGAGCTAACTTGGCTCCCCCTACCCCATTTCACTCGATTATTTTATTTTTTTGAAAATTTCTTTCGTGGAATTTCATCACTATATTCTTATATTATGTCATTAAAATTTCGTGTGAAACAGACTCCTACGACCTCCATCCAGACAGTCGTTTTTTAATGGTAACAGAATTGTAAAATCGACCCCATCTGGACGGAGTCCGTAGGAGTCTCTATTTCGCACGGAATTTTTATTACATAATATAGGGATATATTGATGAAAATCCACGAAAGAAATTTTCAAAAAAAACAAAAAACCGAGCAAAATGGGGCTGGGGGAGCTAAGTTAGCTCCCCCATGGGGGCAGCCCCATTTTACCCTAATATAAAATAATTAGGGTAATTACAGTTAGTTGTTAATTATAGTTAGTGCAATACACAAGCAGAAGAGATAATAATAAATAAATAAAGTTGATAAATTTGGGATTTATCACCCCCTATACTTAAGCTAAGCTCGTCCTTAATAAATAAAGAATAAATTACTAGGTTATTGAATTCCTGATATGTGCATGTTAAGAGACAAGGCTTGATCAATCTAGAACACTTGGTTGTAGAGATCAAAAAACTTCAAGCTGAACCAGGTCTTAAGCAAAAGGAATTCAACTTCTCTAATCATCAGACTCTTAAAAAATACATATATATAAGAGATATGACTTATTGTGTTGATTACAATCACAAGAGTAGAGTTAAGATATCACTCAAGGTTCCAGTAAAAAAAATTCTCCTAAAGCCCTAATCATTAACACGGGGGAATAAATCTAGTCTTGTTTTCATTCCACTGTCTCTTTAGTTTGTCAGACTTTAAAGTATATAAATGGAAAGCCAAATGATGGAAGGATTAGGATTTGTGTCACTTCTTCTCTCCCTCACATTAGAACAAGGTTTCTCTCAAGTGCCTTATTAACTCAACACATATATTTTAATTGTTAATCAGTATGTCCGACAAAAGAAGTTGTGTTGTATGTACTTGTTTTCTTGGAAATGCACCGGAGTATGTCTCTTTGTGTATTAAGATATCTTCGACATCCGAAACTTGTACCACTATACGATGAAGACTCCTTTTTGGAAACTAACCTAGCTCATAAAAGTCTAAGAATTTGGTCCAAATGGACACTTAAAAGGTTGGGAGCACTTGCCACTGATGTAAACTCTCTGATTTGACTTTGTAACGAGTGAGTTTTTCACTTTATTTTTCTTTTCTTTTTGGCTAGCTCCATTTTTTTTAAACAAGAATTGACACATTGATCAACAATTTAATTTAATTTCATCACACCCTAACACTTAGGTCAATATCAAGAGATTAATATAAGAACCACGTTCTCATACTGGCTAAGGGTGCTGACACTCGGATTTCATGAAGCCTTCATTAATTTTATCACATCCTCGAGCATCATAAGATCAAGTCCGAACTCAAATCTCAGTTCCTCAAGTGAAACCTCATCTCATCATGAATGTAATCGTGCATGTGAATGTTGGTCATATTCTTTAAGGAAAAAATTAAGCATGCAATATACAACAACAACAAAGCCTTTTCCCACAATTAAGTAGGGTCGGCTACATGGATTCTTCGCCTCCATTCAGATCTATCTTGGGTCAATGCCGGGCTTATAAAATTAAGCATGCAATATAGCACACAAAATTTTCTAACTAGAGAAGTATGAATTATTGAGTCCAAGACCCTAATTATTAATACATGTTAACTATGAATTTATGAATTTCAACAAACAGTGTGTGAAGTGTAGAAGTGTCAGGGAAACACCAATTAATTAGTTAGTAAGTTAATTAGCTAAAGATCTTGTTTGAAGTATTTTATTAACAAAAACTAAAGAACATGTACCCTTCACACTGCAGAACATAACACACTAAAAAGAAACTAATAAACAATACAAGAACATCAAAAGGGTACTAACACAACATTACCAAACTTTAGCTTCTCAACCTCAAGCATCAACTTATATCCACGGAGTTTAAAATCACATACAACCTTATGCTTCACATGCTTCCTCCTCACAAAGTAAACCTCAGAATCAGAACAAGAAAGATCTTCATTGACTTGAAAATTGAAGAAGGCAATATCCATATCAATATGGAAGACTTCAAAATTTCTAAAATGGAAGGAAGACGTATCAAAGCCTTGTTTTCTCTAATAGATCTATGGATTTGCCTAAAAAACAAAAAGTTGGACATGTGAGTATGACCTAACATACAATAAACACGATCTTCATGCTTTTGGATACCCTCAAGAAATGGTGCAGACTCCTCCATATCCAACTATTCCAACAAACGATTATCTTCCTCAATAGACATCACTCTTTTTAAAGACTCTTATAAAAATATAGAGTTCACAACAAACTCTCCTCCATGTTTTACTTTATAAGGGACTAAGACTGGGCAACCTTTTATAGCCTAGAGAATCTTACGATTCAAAATATAATAGTTACACCAAAGGCATCCCTTTATAAAATTGAACTTTTCTTGAGAAACTGAAGTAAGGTTTTATTTTTATTTTTGATTTATTATATTATATATATTAAAGAGTTTGTAAATATATACAGAAACAAATGTGTTAAATTGTCAAAATAATTGGCACCCTCTTCAAAATAATTTGTAAAATATTTTTGCAAATCATGTAAAATCGATATAAAATGTTCTAAATATTTTACAAATAGGTGTGATCAATTCTTCCTACCAGTACGGACCAACTTCTGAAGCATACTCTTCACCTCATTATTTGAAACCTATGTCATGTCGTTCGACTACGGGTGGTAAGGGCTAGCAACTTTGTACTCAAACTTGGTAGTCCATAGCTAATGATTTCATCTCTATATTCACAAAATGGCTACCTCATCTGAAATTAGAACTTTAGGAACCTCGAACTTTGAAATAATATAACCTTAACAAACTTACAGATAGTCCTGCTGTATACGGCTCAGGTTGGAATAGCCTTCACCCACCATGACAGATAATCAACCGCTAATAAAATATTGTCTGTCCCATCATTCGACAAATAAGGCAAAACAGTACAAAATCCATAACATCTTGAAATACGGTCGGTCAATACAATCCACATTGAAGTACACCTTGTGAGCGGCTCTTTTTCATGAATGATGTCCTCTAGCTTCTAATGAATGACAATGTGTGAGGACACTTTGTTATTCCTCCTGAGGAATATACCTTCTCCATACACAATCAAGTTCTCTAAAGAAAAGGAACGGATCCTCCCAATGGTATCTCCTTGAATCCAACTTCAGTCAGTCAATATTGCTACTAGTCCAACCATGGGGAACTTGCTTGGAGACAAGATAGTTCACCATGTTGGCATACTAAAGAAGTGAACCAAGAACATAGATTGACTAATCTAGAAAGGTTTCTCTAATAGACTCTGAATCAGGGGAATCCTTCAGCTCTAGTCAGGATAAATCATCAACCACTACGTTCTTAACCCCAGGTTTATCCTTTATTTCCAAATCAAACTCCCAAAGTATTTAGAATCCACCTAAGAAGACGCACCTCCGCATCCTTCTTTAACATGAGATATCTAATAGATGTATTATCAGTGTATATTGTCACCTTAGAGCCCACAATATAAGATCTAAACTTCTCAAGGGCCCAAACTAATGCGAGCATTTCCTTTTTTAGTCACTATATAATTTTTCAGTGTTTGATATAAAATTTTGCCCGCGTAATAAATTACAAATGGTGTCTCATCTTGTCGTTAACCTAACAAAGCTCCTATGGCATAATCTGAAGCATCGGTCATGATCTCGAACGGTAGAGACCAATAAGAAGCCTGCAAAATCAGTGAGTCATAAAATTCTCTTTAATAGTTCAAAGGTGCATGTGATCTATAACAAACTTCATGTCCTTTCCTAAGAGCTCAGTCAATGGTCAGACAATCTTAGAGAAATCTTGAATAAATCTTCTATAAAATCCAACATGCCCCAGAAATTACCTAACTGACTTGATGTTGGTTGGTAGATCAAGTTTCTTGATCACATCATCCACCTTGGCAGAGTCAACCTCCATTCTCTTCTTGGAGATGATGTGCTCCAACATGATACCCTCCTTAACCATGAAATGACAATTTTTCCAGAAGTGTACCAGATTTACCTGCCTACACTTTTGAAGTACTCGGTCCAAGTGCGATAAACATGAATCAAGCGAATCACCATGAACCAAGAAATCGTCCATGAAGACCTCCAGAAAATCCCCCACCATTTCGGCAAATACGGCGATCATGCACCGCTGAAAAGTGTCTGGAGCATTACAAAGCCTAAATGACATGCGTCTAAAAGGATACGTGTCAAAAGGACATGTAAAAGTGGTCTTTTCCTGATCTTTAGGGATAATGGCTACTTGATCGTAGCCTGAGTACATGTCAAGAAAATGGAAGAATTCTTTCAATGTTAGTCTCTCCAAGATCTGATCAAAAAAAGGGAAAGTAATCTTTCTTGATTGCATCATTCAGGCATCTGAAATAGACACAGACACACCACGACATGGTACTCATGTCACGATATCAACCCTTTCCTTGTTGGTGACATCTGAATGCCCGACTTCTTCGGGACGACATGTAAAGGGGCAACCGTGGCGTGACCCTCTTCCAAGCTTTCTCCCCTCCCCAAATCTCCCAATGGAGATGGTCTCTCTTACGACGAGAAATCTCCATCTTCAACCCATCAAACAGTTACCTAGTAACTTATATTTAAATATTAGGGTTTTTATCAGTTGTGACCCTCTGAGATATTGCAATATCAGTTATACCCCTCCCTTTTTAGAAATATCAGTTGTGCCCCCGACTTTTTCCATAATGATCACTTCTACCCCTCAGGTTAATTGTCGTCCATCCTCGATCTAAATGGACGTTAACTTTAGGGATACAAGGGGAATTAAATAAAAAAAAACAATGGTTGAAAGTTATTGCTCCCATTCTAACCCTCCCACCCATACGCACTTCCCATTCAAGCTCCTCGTTCCCTCCAACCGCCATCCCCTTCCGGCCACTCCTCCGACTACCCCATCCTCCTCCAACCACCCCTCCCCTTCCAACCCCTCCTCCGACCACCACTGCCCTCATCCCCCTCTGCTCCATCCTCATCACGATTTCGGAACCTCGTCGTGAATCCTCTACATTGATCAGTCACCTTCTGGAGCACAATCACCACTGCTCATCATCTTATAGCAACTGTAGAACCATCATACCATGAATCATTATTCTGCGGCATCAACTACCCATCTTCGGGAGAATCGAGATCCCTACATTTCTTCCCCAATCCTGACACCATCTTATTTTGCAATCATCTACTTTGATTAGATTTTGCTATTTCACGAATCCTGAAAAAACAAGATGCATCAGGAGAGGAGGGTGGTGTTTGCTCATATGAGAATGTTGTGATGAGAGGGGAGAGGAGGAGGGTGGCGTTGATCAAGTTCACCTAGACATTTTGGGAGATCTTGCCGGTGAAGACCTTCCAGAGGCCTAACATGACCTTTTGCTGGTAAGGCGACAACCCGTACACCATCGCCTTCATCTCACTGGGATATTCCCCATTCGATCGATCTACATGTCTGACTCAAAGCTATTGCAGGTGTCCGGTCGTATGATCCTATTATTTAGGGATTGGGATTACGGTCCCATCTACGATCCTGTGATTTAGGGATTGGGATTGCAGTCTGTGCTTGACGCCCTAATTTAGTAGGGGTCTTGAGGCTTAGATCCGAAGTGAGCCACTTTGTTTTCCTAGTGCTTCTCCATTCATCCACTCTATTTCTGCTTTGGGACTGATGCTCTGTACCTCGAGACATGCTGAGTTGTTTGCGGGTGCATAACCTAAAGATCGAGTAGACAACGCCTTGAGCACCTGAGATCTGGAGATCAACTGTAGACGAAGCCTCCATCTGGGGAGACAATAGGTGCAAGGTCAAGCCGAATCGAGAACCATCTGAATCAACATCGGGAACATTCGTCGGAGTTGAAACCAGCTTAATCAAGTGCATCGCATGGAGCAAGTCCCATCGTACGGAGGGAGAACAACCTAGAGTATCATCTCTTGGCGACTAGAGACGAACAGGCAACAATATGACCATCAAGCAAAAACTGGAGATCGAAGTAGAACATCATCAGCAACGCAAAGCATCACTGCTCGTAGATCGATTCAGCATCACAATCATCATCCAATCAGATTCGCATCGAGTTGAATTTGGGGAAGAACACCATTCCAGCTCCAGATTGAGTAGCATACAGAACGACACTAGTGATTTACCCAAAAGGCATCGTAAACTTATTGATGGGTATGCCCCTATGAACTACACCATGGTTTGAATAAACCATGGTCAAGTTCAACTTGTTGACGACCAACGTAACAGAGGGGCACAAGTGATAGGACGGCAAGAAGTCGGGGGCACAACTAATATTCATAAAAAGAAAGGGGTATAACCGATATTGCAATATCTCAGAGGGACCAAACTGATAAAAATCCTAAATGTTAATATAAGTAAAATCAAGGTTGCAGAAAGCGGTAGTCGGTACTCGGTCAGCGGGGTCACTGACTAAAGATTAATCGGAAGTCAGGCGACTAATTGGATTTAGTCGACCACTATTTAGTTTTAAATTTTCTAATTATTTCAAATATAGAAATCAAGTTTTATCCACAATTTCTTATATATTTACATTGATTTGTACATTTTCTATTCTATCATAACAAAATGATCTTTAAATATAGCATTAAGCATATTACAATAAGTTTGTTTTTTAAATAATCGAAAAATAAAAAAAATCTCTATGTAAAAGTCGGTCGAGTAGTCGGTCGACTAGGCCGCCTAGACGGCCTGATTAGTCGGGTTGACCGACTAATGGCCGACTAGGTCTAGTCGAGTCGGCTACCCCCTAAATCGACTAGTCGGGTCGACTAATAGGCCTAGTCGGCTGACTTTTACTGCAGTGAGTAAAATTGCATGTCAATAAGAGAAGTGAAAAGTGTCTGCCCTTGAGGAAAGAAATACAAAAAAAAACAATCACATGCATACGTTTAGTTGCTCAAAAAGCAAAAGACGGTAATTGACCAATTATGCTAGTAATTGACTAGTTATGCTAGAAATCACTTGTAGTCGACCAATTACTCAAAAAGCAACTGTTGATAATGGACTACTACATCAGAGCTTAAGTTGGCATCTAGTAAACTATGCAGAGGCAAAGAAAAGCAAATGTTGATATGTTGGGAAAAATCAGAAAGTTATTATTCCAAGGAACCCTAAACTATCGTATATGGAGGAGAGTATGAATAAATTATATAAGGCAGACAAAAGAAAAGAAGAATAGAAAATAAACATAAAACATAAATATATCTCTACAACACTCCCCCTTAAGAAGGAGCATAGATATCAATCATGCTCAACTTGTATGAACACTTCTGCAATGGTCCTCTGAGCAATGCCTTGATGAAAATGTATGTTGTTCGATCTCCGAAACTGACATGAGAAGTAGAAATGAAACCTTTCCGGATCATATCTCGTATATAGTGGCAGACAACTTCAATGTGTATTGTTCTTTCATGGAGTGCGGGATTATTTGCTATTGTTGAGATATTTCCTATCTATCTTACGATTTTTCTGTTATCTATTTACTTTGTCTATTTCGTGTAATTTTCCCAATAGGTTCCTCTCCTATTTAAGAGAACGCAAGAGCCTCTCATTAATCAATTAATTCATTTCCTTCTACATGGTATCGGAGCGACGGTCCTAGACCGAAGTTCCCGTATCTCATCAAACCCTAACCCTACCTGCCCCATCTCCCTCGATTGTCGCCATTAGTTGCTCGGGTCAGCCCCAAGCCACCACCCCTCCTTCTGGCCGCAACCTAGGTTGTTCGGTCTCCATCCAGCGAGCAACACGATTAAAGAGGATGGTTGTATGAGTCTACACGTACAACCAAACCTCTATATGATCGTGTAGTCCCGTTCATATCAGTCTACACCCCAGTTGAGTTTCCCTATTCGGCATTTTTCATCATGTCAGAAAACAAGGGTGACATTTTTTCGTCTGGAGCATTCAAGGGCTCGGCTCCCATTGTTAAGATGAATGGGACCAACTATGAGTTGTGGTCCATGCAATTTCTCACCCTCATGCAATGCAACAACAAGGAGCACATCCTGACAGATCCAGAACCAATGGATAAGACTGGGTCAAATGCTTCTTAGAAGCAAGATAACGTGTATGCGCATGTTTGGCTATGTGGGACCCTCACCACAGAGATAGCAAATGATATTCCGAATGCCCACAACCAAGGCGATGTAGGATACTTTGGCTTCCACCTATCCTCAAGCGATGAGTGAGGCCAAGATTCTTCAGCTACAGTTTGACGTCTATAAGGCCAAGCAAAATGGTCGTCCTATGCATGTGTACTACAGTTCATTCTATGGCATGTTTGAGAAGCTTCAAAGCTATATTCCTATTACTACAACTCTAGAGCAGCAGAAGCTATATAGGAACTCCAGGATGGTTGGACTTTTCACGGCAGGCCTTGATACAAAGTATGATGCAACACGTACTCAGCTTCTCACTGGAACTACCATACCTCCCATGGAAGAGGCCTATAGCCGTCTCACCTGGATTATCATGCCTCCTACGGCCACTCCTCAGTTCTCGTCAACTATGGCCATTTCTTGTGGCTGAGGGGTGACGACCCATTCTAGAGGACGCATCCCTCATGGTAAAGGCGGTGGATGCCCGTGTGGCCCTTGTACCGTCTGTCGTTGACAGGTACATGCAAAGGATACATGCTACTAGAAGCATGGATATCATGTTTCTGGTCATGTGGCAGAGCAGATTGAACCTTTAGGTACTCTTGCTTCCCAGATCGATCCTCGCCTGGATGATATCGTCTCTCGTATTCGAGTGATCATGACTCCTATTGCAGGAACCACCACTACAGATACTACAGCCGCAACCATAGACACTTCAAGATCCTCAGGTATCACTTACGCTTTCACTGGTATTAATGGTGTAGATATAACAGAGTGGATTATGGACTCTGAGTCTTCCCATCATTTTTGTGGAGACAGAGCACAGTTGATGTCCTACAGGACCATACCACCTGGTAGATGGGTTGTCATTACCAATGGCGACCATCTACCCATTACAGGACAGGGGAAGGTGCATTTGATGCCATCCATGCATCTTCAGAATGTTTTATATGCTCCGACTTTCAGATGAATTTACTTTCCATTAGTCATATTACAAAGGATCTGCATTGACGTGCCATCTTTGACCCTTCATCTCTTGTGTTTCAGGATATATTGACGGGCATGGTGATTGGATGTGATCGTGAGCAGCGGGGACTCGACAGACTGGTCCAACCTCCTCATGTTGCCATTTCTACTATACCTACTGAACCAGTCTCACCATATCTGTGGCACCTTCATTTTGGTCACCTTCCTCTGCAGAAGCTACGTCATGTTCTCCCTCAGATTTCCACGAGATCATCCTTCCAGTGTGAAGCATGTCAGCTTAGGAAGCATCATCGTTCCTCCTTTCCATCCCGTAAGAGTCGAAGCAGTTCTCAGCTATTTGAGCTCCTTCATTTAGATATTTGGGGTCCAAGTCGTGTTCCTGATCACCAGGACATCATTTCTATCTAGTTGATGTCGATGATTTTTCTAAACTTTCCTGGGTCTTTTTATTGAAGAACAAGTCTGAGGTTGGATTTGTAATCAAATCTTTAATTAATGAGATAAAGAATATTTTTGCCACTGTCAAATATATTCGTTCTGATAATTCCTTAGAGTTATACACATTACAACTTTCTGACTTTCTTATATCTATTGGCATTGTTCTCCAAACCTCTGTGCATATACATCCCAACAGAACGGTGTTGTCGAGCGCAAACACCGTATCTTACTTGATGTAACCCAAACATTGTTGATATAGAGTCGTGCTCTTCATGCCTTTTAGGGAGATGTTGTCCTCACGGCTTGCTATTTGGTGAATTGCATGCCTTCGTTTGTATTAATAAAATATATAAATATATGCTACTCTAGCGTCTGTATTAATAAATATATCTTGTAACCTAAACATTCTACTCTCCAGAGATTTAGGCATGGGCTAGCCCAGCCTGGCCCGCAAAAAATAAAATATATAAATATATGCCAAATAATACATGTATTAATATGATACGCTTTAAGTTTTTCATTTGTGACACTAGTTTTAAATAAATTCAATAGTTTACATGTCATGTAAAATGTAAACTACTTACATTAGTTATATAAAGTATAATGGTATTAATAAAATCATTTATACATATTAAATACCAGTAAAAAATTCAATAGAAAAAGAACAAAATGGGCCATGGACCAGCCCATGGCAGGCTTTGGACAGAGGTTTTTTAACCTTGGCCCGTTCGGCCCGGCCCGCATTTTGGCCAGGTCTACTCCACGCATGCTGCTTTCTGTTGCCGTGACATGAGACTGGCCTCTTTACTAAGCTTGATGTGAAGAATGCCTTCCTATATGGTAATCTACAGGAGGAGGTCTACATGCAGCAGCCACTTGGGTTCGCTATTGAGGGGGAGTGTCAGAAGGTTTGCAAGCTTCACAAGACTATCTATGGCCTTAAGCAGAGTCCAAGAGCATGGTTTCAGAAGCTCTCGAACTTGATAGAGCAGTAGGGATTTGTGCGATCATCTGGAGATCACTCTTTGTTTGTGCAGAGGACCCAGAGAGGTATTATTGACATCATTGTCTATATTGATGATATTACTGTTACAGGCAATGACGAGCAGTGTATTCAGAGTGCCAATGACTTCCTAGGTCAGCAGTTTGTGACTAAGGACTTTGGTAGTTTACGTTACTTCCTTGGATCGGAGTTTGTCAGGAACCAACGTGGTCTTGTGATGACTCAGAGGAAGTATTTACAGACCTTCTTTCAAAGACAGGCGATGCAGATTGCAGACCTGCCACTACTCCTATTGACCCAAGCATGAAGCTATATGATGATAACACTGAGGAGGTCGACAAGAGGAGGTACAAGGAGCTTGTTAGCAAGCTACTATATGTGACTATTTCCGGGCCCTACATATCCTTTCTCATGAGCAGAGCCGGTTTATGGAGCAGCCCAGACAAGCACATATGGATGCAGTCCATACGATCTTAAAGTATCTGAAGACTTCACTAGGTACGAGACTTCTGTTTAGCAGAGATACATCTTTCCATTACAGCATGTGTAGATACAGATTATGCTTGGTGTCCAAAGGATAGGAAGTCTACTTCATGTTTCTTTGTGTTCTTAGGAAATTCTCCGGTTTCTTAGAAGAGCAAGAAGCAGAGCGTGTCTGCCAAACCGAGTGTTGAGTCAGAATACAGGGCCAAGACGCAGGCTAGCACAGAGATGAACAGGGTCATATAAGTTCTTACTGACCTAACTATAGAGGTGCCTCTTCCCATGCACCTCCAATATGACAATCGGGCTACTCTTTTCATTACCAACAACCAGATTTTATGAGAGAACCAAGCACATAGAGGTGGATTCTTACTACACTCGTGGCATGATACAGAAGGGTCTTATTGCCACTACTCATGTTAGTTCCAGAGATTAGACAGCATATATTTTTACTAAGGCCATAACTAGAGGGCCTTATCAGATATGTTGTTCCAAGATGAGCCTTATCGATATCTACGCTCCAGCTTGAGGGCGAGTGTTGAGATATTTCCTTTCTTATGGTTTTCCTATTATCTATTTATTTTGTCTATTTCATGTAATTTACCCAATAGGTTCCTCTCCCATATAAGAGAACCCAAGTGCCTCTCATTAATCAATTAGTTCATTTCCTTCTACAACTATGAATAGTACATGCTGGTTATCATATTTCAGTGAGACAGAAAGAGGCACATCTATGTGTAGATCTGCTAGTATCGCTCGAACCCACATCATTTCTGCACTTGCTTGTGCCATAGCCCTATACTCGGAGTCAACACTAGAGTTGGCCACTATAGTATATTTATTGCTTTTCCAGGAAACAATTGAATCTCCAACAAATATAGTAAATCCCGACACGCACTTCATATACAGTGATTGGGGAATGAGTCCCATCAGTTATGATGATCGTTCGTCCGAGAGGAATCTGCCTATATGCAGTAAGCATATCTCTATTGCCACACAAGTGATGTGTTGCCCCAGAATCCATAATCCACTCTGTAATATCAAGACCACGACAAGAAGTAGATGCAATAATGCAACCTAACGTGTTGGTTCCAGCAAAGATTGCCACGTCGAGACTAGATGTAAAACCAGAGTTGACAGGTGGCATGATATCCCTCAGACGGGAAACAAGATCATCAAATCACTACTCAGAGGAAGATGCAGATGTTGGAGCTGAACTCTTTTCTACAACACGTGTAGATGCGGGAAATCCATGCTTGTAATAGCATGTGTCCTCTGTATGCCTAGGCCGATGGCAACATGTACGAGATGATGGGTGACCACGACCTCCTCTACCATGTGGTCCAAGGCCTCAGAACTGAGAGGCGCCTCCCCTTCCATAGGAGGTTGCCATCACAGATGAATTTGTTATTGGAGCAGGGGATGAAACAGTGATCCGGCTTAATCTGTAGAAAGCTTCCTCCATGAGAAGAATAGTAGCGTCTTCCAGGATCTGTGAAGACGATGCCTTGTATTGTGAAACTAGTGAGGCCAGGAAAACACCAAGCATTATAGTATTCCGATGTGTTTTCTGTTGTTCAGGAATGGTTGTGAGAGGCATAAAACTGTGAAGCCTTTCAAACATCTCTCGTAGGGCCGTGTAATGTGCATGCATGGGTTGTATGTTCTGCTTTTTGGTAAAAATATCGTGAAGAAGTTGGAGGATCTTCGTCTCATTCTTTGCCTGTGAATAGGTTACGGCAAGAATATCCCACATTGCCTTTGCAGTGGGCTGATGCAGAACATCATTGGATATCTCTGGTACAATGGACTAGATAGCCCCACCTGTACATAAGCATCGCCTGCCTCCTAGGAGGCATGTGTCCATGTCTTCTCCATCGGCTCTTCTTCGATAAGAATGTGCTTCTTACCCATCGACTTCATAAGACCCAAGAACTGCATGGCCCATAACTCGTAATTTGACTCGTCCATCTTGATTATTGGCGTTGGACCACGGAAGGCGTCTGTGGTAGGGATCTCAACTTTACTTTCCGACATGTTGCTGGTTAGAGAAGACTGTAGACTAGTGAAATTTTGTCTACACGGGTATAAGTGGATTTGGTTGCATGTGTAGACTCAAGCAACCAATCCCATCAAACAAAAGTTGAAGGCTACGGTAGCACCCTAAGAAGAAGAGTGTGGCATCGACACCCCAAGAAGAGGGGTGCGGCGGCAGCACCCTAAGGAGAGGGGTGCGACGAATCCTAAGGGAAGTTGCGACGGTGGTGCGATGCACGACTTAGCGAGAGAGAGAGAGAGAGAGGAGGCAGTAATGCGGCCTAGAGGGAGAAGAGGCGGTGGAGCGGTGAGCCGAGAAGAGGGAGAGAGGGTGGCGTGGTGGGGGTAGGGTGGTTTTCGGGTATGAGAGCTCCGGTCTAGGACCATTGCTCTGATACCATATTGGGAAAATCAAAAAATTATTACTCCAAGGAACCCTAGGCTCTCTTATATAGAGGAGAGGCCTATGGGTAAATTACATAAGGCAGATAGAAGAATAGAAGATAAACATAAAACATAAACATATCTCTACATTATCATCAACCGGTCATTGAACAACTGCTAGTATTCAACTAAATGCTCGAATAATGAATATTGAACACTTTTTATAAGCAAGGGAAATTTTGACTCATTCCTCTCCCTTTTGAGGAAAAAAAGAAACCAAAGATAGGAGGATAAGCCAAAGTCTACCGTGCAAGCAATGAAGCAAAGGATAACCACGACTCCTGACTTAGTACAAGAGGGAGCTAAAAAGCAAATCCAAAATCCAAAAAACAATAGAAATAAACTAAGTATGAATAATGTAACATAGGAGGACAAGAAGCAAAGTGATCATTGAAAATTGAATGATCACAACCAAGTTGATGTAGCATGGAATGACAAATTGGGGATCAATTAGGGTTTACGTTTAAATTTTATCACTTATTAAAATTAGGATAATTAAGATTTTATTTTTCAATTGTATTCATGGTAATTTTATTTATGATTAATTGAGTCGTTGTATTTTTTCTTTTGAAGTAATGATTTGCATCTGATTTTCAATTTATTGGTTAGTTAATTATATCAATTAGTTAATTGGTTGGAATCTATTTAAAGTCAATTAGGATAAGTTAGGATTAGAATTTTATTCTATTTCTGTAATCCCACCCCTCCTATGTAAAAGGGAAGGTAGCTTTATTTTAAAAACGGTTGAAGTTAAATCAAATTGGGAATTGTTCCAATTATCTCTCCCCCTTCTGTCTTCTCCCTCAATGTGATCTATACGCTTCTATTCCCAGATCCCTCTGCGACCAACTTTCAAAAATTTCAACGGTGAAAAAAACTAAAATTGATGATGGAAATTTTTGTAATGGAAGAAATTTGGAGGGAGGAGAATAGAAAACTCGTTGGTTGCAAGGGATTTAGGAATAGAAGCATGTAGATTGTGAGGGAGAAGAGAGATGGGGTAGAGAGATAATTGAAATAATTCCCAACTTGATTCAACTTATATTGTTTTTAAAACAAAGGCTGCCATCCCCTTTATATAGGAAGGGTGAGATTACAAAAAATAGAAATAGAATAAATTTCAAATACTAACTTATCCCAACTAATTAGACTCTAACCAATTAACTAATTGATTTAATTAACTAACCAATAAATTGGAGATTACATGTGATCTCGTTATTTAACACAACAACAACAAAACCTTTTTCCACAAGTAAGTAGGGTCGGCTAAAAGTCAAAGCCTTTTGCCACTACAAGTAGGGTCGGCTACATGGATTCTTGCTCAAATCTGAAAGATTCGACTATTTTTTTATGCTGGATGTCGACTACCTAACCCAACTCAAGCAAAGGGGAATTTCAACCCTGGTCTTTTGGGTGGTAGGCACACTACACTACCACCAGTTGCTTGCCAAAAAGCCCAAGCAATCCAAGATTGCCATCCAAGCAACTACATGGCACCAAGGTTGTGACCCCTCCAAGGGAAACACAAAGCACCCCACCCCTGACATGTGAATCATCCGTCAAATGCAAATGATGCCCCTCAAAGCCACCTACACATAGGGATGCTCAGTGAAACTAAATAAGGATCGAGCGAAGGCACGAATTTGCATGCCAACTCTCTAAATTTACATCCCTTAAAGAATTACCCCGATGAGCCACAAAGCAGTAGCTAAAGCTGAAGGTAGCAAGGATTGTACAAGTTGCAAGGACCATGTAAGTAGCAATGCCCTAGAAATTATGCAAGAGCAAGACCCAGGAAAGAGGAAAGATGAGATAAGAGGGTGAAGATATGCAACCCAACACCCCCTCCCCCCCCCCCCGCCACACACACACGCACATCTCAAAGAGAACACCTCAATACTCACCGTAGAGCTACATTATCCTTTGTATAAAAGAGACCAAATGACAAAGACCGCCCCTCCAAAAGCTTTAAGCATGTAAGGTGCCCCAACCCCACCCCTTCAAGGGAAAGGGGCAAAAGGAAAGAAGTACACGACCTAACTTATACGTAGCAAAAAATTGCAAGCTACCTAAGTGTCGATGAGTGGAATCCTGGAAAGCATAAGCAAATAGCCAAACGCCACATTTGGGACATCGACAAACAATAAAGGTGGAGAAAATTTTATATGCAATCCTAAGCATTAGCTTTTAAGACCAATGACAAATGAAGGATAGAGCAACTAAAGAAGATTGAAACCGACAACAATCGCACAAACAATGCAGTTATAAAAAAATCTTCCAATTGCAGTAGGAACCAACAACTAAAGTGCGCAAGTAAGATCGGCCGGACTGCATAAGGGAACATTAAAAGAGAAGTGACAGCTACAATCCGAAAAGATACCACAATAGTTGAAAGATGCCCCATGATGGGTGCCTATACTTAAGAAACCACAATAGCGGCTAAAAACTAGTCAGTCCTCAGCCATCATTAGTTGAGTAGTGGGGGCAAGATATATTAAACTGATAACGTTCGGCACATGAGTAATCGCAAGGTGATCTCCCAATTGATGACATATGCGACTAGCAAAGTGGGGAGATGAGGGATGAAAAGCCCTTATGAAGCCCTATATTTAGATATCCTTTGTCTAAGGCTTGTGTTAGTGGCTCATATGCTCGATAGCTCTAGTGCAGTATGCAAGGTGTAGGGACTCAGACCTTTGTGCTTTATATCATGCCTAAGCTCAGTATGCCATGTGTTGGGATCCAAGTCTCTGTGGTTCACTCTTGTTCGTGCTCGACTACCTGTGGGGTTGGCCCTTTCCTCCTCCACTTGTTCGTCGTTCCTTAGCCTAGTGGGTATATTTTCGTTTCTAGACTGTGAGATGAGATTTTTATGCAACACTCAACATTTTTTATACCATGAATATCTTACAATATAAATACACATGTATATAGATACATACATAGTAATGTAATAGTGCTATTAAATACTATAACTGATATCAAACTTACAAAAATCACGATCTTCTTGACGTCAATGTGATAAAAAAAATTACATGAGTGTTTCCAGAGAGCATCATTTAAGGGAGCTCATGTGACAGGACAGATTTGATTGCAAGGCCTGATTAGCTCGGGCATTCCTTCACTACATATCCCCCCCCCCAACCACCACCACCAAGTAACCCAATAAAGTTGTTAGTCAATACTAAACAACCTAAAACGATCTATTGATTGTAAATCAAAAGAAGTTCGGGCAAAATCGACCAAAAATCGGTCGTTTCGTAACGCGCGCCGCGAAAAAGCCACGACGCAAATTCAGAAACCACGAAATAAACCGAGACCGTCATTAGATTCGATTCGACAATACAAAACCAACGGAATCGACCTTTCGTCAATCGGAGGTCGTTTGATATTTTTAAATTACAAAATTTAATCTTAAACAAAAACCGTATCCAAAAAATTCGGGTAATCAAAACTCGATCGGAAGTATATGAATATTATACTCATATTGATCGTCGTTCCGAGACGGTCAAAAGGAGATGTTTCGCGTAAAAATCCGAGGTCCGAGGTGCGAATACGGTCCACTTTAAGTAAAAAAATATATAAAGGGAGTCTTTGGGTAAAAATAAAAATATATGAATTATTCTATTGTACAGTTGTACTGCACAGTTCAAGCCTCACCCCACGTATGTTTTTGTTTGCCTCCAAATGGCAACGAAAGATATACTATGTGTCACCCTTTAAAACTCTTTCTCCTCTATATATATAGAGCCCAAGAAGACCCAAATTTTCCACCGTCTTTTTTTTCAAAGCTCCCAATGAAAGCCTCAGCCTTTCCTTCCTGCCACTGCTGTTCTCCAGAGGGCTACAACTGCTGCTACCGATCTTGATACTCCAGGTTCGAACACTAACTGGAAATTTCTCCAAGGAAGTTCCCTGCTGTTCAAAAGCAGCCATTCCAACTGCTGAAAGACATTTCTCCTCCCCTGTTACTGCATGCAAACCCATCCTCTCCAGTTAGGGGTTGCATGCAGGGTTTTGATCTTCTCCAATCTCGAGAACAAAAGAAAGGTACACTCCCTCTTCTCTCCTTGGTTTTATAAAACCCAACCCCAACGTGAAGCCTTCCCACTCTTCTCTTCCAAAAACATCAACGTGAGTGTTTCCTTCTCTCAAAATCTACCAAAATTCTGCTGCTCTTTACAGAGATGGCCAGTACTATCTTGCTACTCTGCAGCAGCCAACCATTAGTTGTGGATTGAATCCATGTTTGAAGTCATTGCAGCTGCTACAACAACTCCAAGAACTGCTGCAGCCATCTCCACCTTCTGCTGGAGCATTTGCAGCCATCATTGCTGCTCCATTTCAGTCCTACTGCATGCAACATCTTTTCCATTTGAATGTCCAAATTGGAGCAAATATAAGGTACCATCCCTAGCCACTCTCCTTGCTGCCATGCATGTATCTTAGATTTTAGTATAGGTACAATTCTCTTCTTCTCCATCCTTTGCTGCCATGTATGAGTAAACAACAAACCCTCCCTCTGTTGTTACTTTCCAAAAATCTTCTCTGTAATTTTGTTTGGAAATCTGGAAATATTCTATTGAAGGAAATAATATCAATTTCTTCTTATAAAATACATGCCAAGGATCTTGTTTTGACAATCTGAAAATGTCACCCAATAAACAGGAAATTTAGTCATCAGTTTCTCTCAAATCTGTGATTGTTTGTCTTGATAAAGTAACATGAGAGCTAGAGAAATGAGTGTATGTAATAGTATATATTTTCATGTGAATTCCTTTCATATACTATTCCTTGGATAATACATACTAAGAGCTACTGTTGTCTATCTCTAATTAAAAGATGACATTTATAACTTTTGAATTAAAAAAAATTGTTACTGTTTGTAATTTAGAGTTTACTATCATATGTTCATAATTAGAAGAAAATAATTGAATGATTGAATGCATGAAGTAGGATTTAGCCTGGTCTTCTGGTTATTTTATAATTTTCTAATTATTTTGCTTATACAAAGGCAATTTGGTTATGACCTTGGAGTAATATGTTACTGTTTTTCTTACTACTGAAATAGCATGATTATCTCATTGACTATATCTTAACTGGTTAGTTTTTATATATATACTTAATTTGTACTTACTACTTAACTACGTAGTGAACAAAGATATTGCTGGACTATTTAGCTACTGTAATTGTTGTAGCTTAGCACTAACAATTGTTTTACTGTTGACCACCTATTTATAAACCACCATGAAAACACAAGTACTACTCTGTTATCATAAAAGTATATGAACTATAATTTTGTGCATTTAAAAAGGTACAGTAATAGGACAAAGGTAAGATTATCTAGTTATTATTATGGCTGAAAAGTGGTTGAATATTTTCAAAGACTAACCAGCTATATTAACATTTAAAGTAATTAAATACAGTGAATTAGAAGGCCTTGCACATCTTACTGTGTGAAAGCTCATCTTTAGGGTACTATTCCAGAATAACACATGAATAATTGGGGTGTCAATAGGTTCAACAAGATATTTGTAAAATATTATCTTAGATTTAAGTGAATCAATCTATGGATTCAGGCGATTATTACATTAATCCCATTAATCGACTCTCTGGTATAAATTTCTGTAGACAAGTTACTAACAACATACTTAGACATGTAAAGTTGACCATAGAAGAAATTATGAAACAAGTGAAAATGTTAAGAATCACTAAATTGTATTGATTCCAAGAAATTTCTCGTCTCTCATTAAAGGATTGGCCAAATAATTCTTGATGGATATCTGATAGGTAGTATGGGTTATTCTTCATTAATTCTTAAATAAATGGTATAGTATATAAGTAGTAGTCCAAGCATCATGACTTAAAGGAAGATTAAGAATACGCGTTATGACCATAGGTGATCATCTGATTGGTGTAATCCTTAGGCTTGTGGATAAGTGTTGTTATGAATATATGATGTACTTATGACCATAGGGGATCATCTGATTGGTGTAATCCTTAGGCTTGTGGATAAGTGTTGTTATGAATATATGATGTACTTATGACCATAGGGGATCATCTGATTGGTGTAATCCTTAGGCTTGTGGATAAGTGTTGTTATGAATATATGATGTACATTAGTAATCAATTGAAATTTTTGGGAATCAATAATCAAGTGAAAATGTGGAGAATCGATGATGATTGAAAAATAAATATGTCGTTCAGGGTGACCCTAGCATGTGAAAATCCATCATCTGGAAATGTGTCACTGTTATCTCAGATAATATCTTATCAGAGTGAAAATTTAAGTAATTACAATTAATATTGCCGGTCATGGTGATCTTTACACCTGACCGTGCGAGGGCGCGATGACCTTCACCTGGGCGGGCGATAGGAAGCCCAGTTTGGGCAGCGGCCGCCAAGTGCGCGGGTCTAGGATTCCAATCCTCTTTCGATTTTTACGCGAGCTCGCAGTGTTTTTACGCCTCGTTGGGATCTCGATTTTAGACCAGTCCCGCTGACCCTGTTTTAGGATACCCAGGCGGGGGATCCTGGTTTTTCAGTTTTACGTACGAGCTCGGTTGCCCGTTACCGGTCGGGCTGTTTTTCTAGAGTGACTTTTCCGGGAAGTCCCTCTCACCCGTCTCAGTGGCGTAGTTTGGGAGTAGACCTATCCCTCTATTGGACCGTCCTTCCAATTAGGGGGCGAGACGGAAGAGCCCTTTTGTTGGCTTCTTCACCGCTTGAGTTTTTCTTTCGCCAACAGACTTGGCGATTCTACATCCAGATCATCCATATCTATATCTACATCATCTAGAGTTACATTGAGACTGTTGTACTGAGGTTTGAAGGGATTGATTCTACATCCAGATCATCCATCTCTATATCTACATCATCTAGAGTTACAACTGAGACAGTTACACTTGAGGCTTTAAGGGATTACAATTAAATTGAGTAAATGAAAAAGACTCTAATCCAATTCGAAATCTTATTAAGCTAGTGGACGTGTTGGGAACTTAGTTAGGATGCATTATACTACACCGCATGCCTACGGAGGCACCCCAACCCTAAGACTTTCCCCAAGTCTTAGAGTCATAGTGTGAGGTTTTACACGAACCAAGACCACAGACTATCCACTAGACTTAAGAATTTAATAAATCATTATACCTTCTTATCTCATCTTTCCCATCATCAAAATCCACAAATATGATCTCTAAGTAATATAAGAATGAAATATACTTACTACGATCAAGTAGTTATAAAATAAATATGCTTATGTGGGAAATGTTGGGTTAATGGCTAATCATGAGAGGTGCTTACTAGAGATTTGAAAACCTTTTACATTTGCAAGTAGAAATAAATTTTAAATTTGAGTTACTCATGCCTCTCTACTTGCTTTCTTTTGTAAATAATAAATGCCTGTTATTTTTATATAAACTTATGGGAAGTACCAGCACCCGCTGACGCCTTTTCTTCCTTGCACGCATGGCAGGCAAGGAGCCTTTAGCACAGTAGCGAGTTAATGATTTCAGGAGATAAATTTTATACCCAATGGTATGGTTTATTCTGTGCAAATTTTTGTTCAATTTATATTGTATTATGTTTCTTTCTCTTCAATCAGATTTTTGCGATATACTGTATGTACTGTCAGACTTTGTACATGTGAAATATATGGAAGTTAATGAAATAAAATTTTGGTGACAATTGTTCTAATAACTTGTGGTTATGATTGTGAATGTCATGTGGAAAATTATCCGCGCGAAAAATTTCCCTGTTTTTCTGTCACTTAATGCGATCTCATGTAAATGAATTATTGTGAGATGCGCGTAAACGGGTACCCGGATCCTCGGGGGTTCACAAATTCGCTCAGAGGAAAGTGGGGATGGCAAATACACAAAGAAAACCATGTTGACGAGGCATCCCCGTCAAGTGGCAGAATAGTCTCTGACTGACTTTCAAGGTCCAACTCTTCTAACCATTCTATTATGTATGTTGAGGTTACACGTGTTTCCCTTATAGTTGGTCTCAGAATAGTAATCTGACATGGTGTCGGAAAGAATGAACAATTTAATTCATAATGAACTAGGTGCCTCTTTATGGAGAGATGTACCAAGAGCAAAGGGGAATTAAAACCCATAAGAAAAAACTAAGGATTGGAAGAAATGAAAATATCAAAAAAATGTACTGGCCATATCCCACTATAAGTAGGGTCGGCTACATGGATTCTTGCTCAAATCCATGTTGAAAGATTCGACTATTTTTTACGCTGGCCGTCGACTACCTAACGCAACCCCTGCAAGAGTGAGATTTGAACCCTGGTCTTTTGTGTGGTAGATACACTGTACTACCACTAGACCATTATGTGGGTACAAAATGAAAACATCAACATATATAAAAAATCATATCCCCTTCAAATAAGGAAGTCTGCAAAATCATATACCACCAAATTAGTTTTGATGTGTTGGTAATAAGTCCAGGGGCCACAATCGATGGAAAATGCCGAATTCTGATTAAACCATGTTAAGGACTTAGTTACAATTTCGATGTTGAGAAGTCAGTATATCCAAGGACACATTTGCCAGAATTGCAAAAGTTAGTTTACACATGCAGGCTAAAAGAATTAAAATAAATAATTTTGAAACTGTGGCAATTGTAGGATATTCACTGTACATTCTAGTAAACCATTACAGAGAAGGCGCAATTTCAAATGAGCAAACATAATTAGCTTTACAAAAATCCAGTAGCTACTAAGTACGCCACTGAATAATTTCTGAGCAAGATTATACGGTGAAGCCTTCTACTATAAGTAGGGTCAGCTACATAGATTCCTGCTCAAATCCATATTGAAAGATTCGACTATTTTTTACACTGGCTGCTGACTACCTAATGCAATCCCCGCAAAGGGAGATTTGAACCTTGTTCTTTTGGGTGGCAGGCACACCGCACTACCACAAGGCCATTTAAGTGGGTCTGAGCAAGATTACATGTTACAGAAAAAAATTAATAGTGGTACCTGTAGCAACGATGTATCAGAAGCAATCTGTGATAACATTCCTGCAACGAAAGCATCACCAGCACCAGTAGTATCAACTGCATTTACACTCAATCCGCTAACTCTCCCACGGAACCCCTGGCCAACAAAGGACTTCGTGGTGAATATATAGAGAAAAGAAAGAACATTTGAAGTCCCTATATAATGTATATACAGGTCGTTATGAATTTCTACTGAAGTGGGATATTGAAAGTTCCTTAATTGGGTGCAGTATTACTTTGACCTTACAAGATGTAAAGTCACAAATGGAGTAACCATGCTATCTACACGTACTTCAATATTAAATAATAATAATAATGTGTGCATATCATGACATTACAGATTGTTGACATTAGTTGTTTTCTCTATTTTTTGGTTTATTTCCAAGTCTAGAATGTTTCCATGTACTTCTTTTCTATGTGTAACCTTTCGAGGACTATTATGTAATTGACACCTCTTGAACAGAAGGGTTTCATGCTCTATAAGAAACCCTGCCCATGAATAACATTCATTCCACTGAGTCTCATCTTTTCTTCGCACCATGGTTCGAAAAAACGTGCCTCGAGGCGCACGAGGCGTACACCTCGAGGCGACGCGGCCGGAAAACGCCTCCGAACGACCGCCTCGACAGGGTCCTGAGAGGCGGCCACCTCAGTTGGTCGAGGCAGGCGAGGCGCTCACCGAGGTATTTTTTCAAATTATTTTTTATGTTAATTCATTTATCCTATAAGCAATTTCAGATGTTTATAAAGGTGTAGTAGTTTAGGATATAAATGAATGCTTAAATTTAGTCACTTTCATTTTCATATTTACTATTAAACATGTCCAATCATGTCAAGAAACTCTTAAATTACGCCCTTAAACATATGAATCCACAAGTGTCATAGAAAAAATTACCCGTAAACTTATTTTAGGAGTTTTCAAATAATGAGCTATGTAATATACCGAGAATGTCAAACAAGATATAATTCAAGGGGAGTTTATGTACTACTCCCATTGAAACAGACAATATATCCGAATAGAAATAAAATCCTTAATAAAAAATTTCGTTGGAGGCGCTGCCCCCACAACCCCGCAGGGGGGAGCGCACCTGCTCCCCCCTAGACCCCCCCTCCCCTAAGCTCGTTGATAGGGCAGCGAGACCCCCGCCTTGTTGGGATATAGTATGACAGGAAGAGGTGCATACGACGGTTCTTCAACTTAGGTTAGATGATTAGAATTCATGGAAATATCAACAGATTTAATCTATACACTTGTATATCTTTTCTTTCGATGTTCCTATCTTTGTAATTTCATTATATGTTATAGTAATTTATATCATATGTTAGTTAGAATATATATATAATTTCATTAGTATATATTTTGTTGTAGTTTTTATAAGGATTTTTCCTTGTAAACTGAGGCTTACGCCTCGACCACCTCGAGGCTACGCCTCGCCTCGATTCTAGGAAAACCGCCTCATTTCGTTTTTAGTTTTTTCAAACCTTGCTCCGCACATATTAAGCAAATATAAGATTTAGTGATTATCTTAAACTTGGTAGCTCAGACTTGAAGTATTGTAGGAGTAAGTTTTGGTTTGACGTGTTTTTTTACTAGGAACATTTCATGAATTAGGGTAAAGGTGCATTTATATGAAACCTGATGTTGCTAAATTCATTTACGTCACATTCATGACTTTCTCAGCACAATACATTGACGTCCGAGTACTGGAAACTTTCAATATTTTAACATGTTATAAAAGGATTCAATATATCCAGAACGGATTGTTCTTCTCATATTTAGTTTAACTGTTAAGAGACTTTTTTATTGTTGAGATATTAGTTATCTTTTATTCATTTTATGTATTTTCTCTTCTTTTTGTTTACATTATGTAATTTGTCAAACAAGTTTCTTCTCTGTATAAGAGAACCATATGGCCTCATGAATAAGTAACTCATTATTTTCTCTCCACATGATATCAAAACAATGGTCCTAGGCCAAAGTTCTCGTACCATGTGCCCTAACCTCACCTGCAACCCCTCTCTCCCTTGCTCTGTGTGTAATTGGGAGCCTTCCTCACACTGTACACTGCCACCAAAGGCATTTTCCATGTCGTGCGTTGTGGCTGGCATTCTCTCTTTGAGGGTTGCATCACCATAGCACCTCCCTACAGCCTTACATTGCCTTCAAGCCCCTTTTTGGGCTTGCACGAGTTGCCTGGGCGGTAGCTCAGACTATCGGTGGGCCCTAGCACCACCGCCCAAGCGACTATTGGTCCCTCAAGCGGACGCCAAACCTGTTGAATACCGCCCAGCACCACCGTAGTTATCAAACCACCTTCCAGGGCCCTTATCGACCACCTCTAGGCCTCCTAGGGCCCTCCTATTCCTCTCTGGTGTCGTCCAGCACTCCTGAACGATTTGATTCTGATAGGAAAAGGTGATTTCATGCCAATAAATCAACTTTTCTGGCCCTAGCGTGGATCAAAGATTGATGAGGACGGTTGTATAAGTCTACACGTACAACCAATCCTCTGCATGATCATGTAGACTCGCTCGGATCGATCTACTACTCCAGTCGAGATCGTTTCGACCTCTTTTTATTCATCATGTCAGAAAACAAGAGGTGATATCTTCTCTTCGTCTGTTGTTGACCCAGTGTGAAATAAATAATCGGGCTCTATTTTTCGTCTTTTAATTAAGTTAATTAAATTATGGTCGAGTTAATTGAGTTCCTTGCAATTTTATTTTATATAACGAGATCGCCTCTGATCTCGAATCAATTAGTTAGTCGGTTATATTAAGTAGTTGACAGGTTAGAGATATTTATAGTCCATTTAGGGTAAGCCAGGAATGATTTTGTTTCTCTTTCTATTTTTGTAATTCTACCCCCTTCTATATAAAGGGGATGATTGTATAATATTTTATTAATTTCAGAGTTAATTAAATTTTGAGATTTATCTCATCTCTCTCTCCCTCTCCCTTCTCCCTCCACGCAATCTCTGCGCTTCTTCTTCCACAAATCACTCGCATCCGGCGAGCCTTCTCTTCTTCCTCCCTCCAACTTTTTCTTCCACCAAATATTTTCCACCATAAAAAATATTTTTCACCATTGGAATTTTTCTCATTTACATTAGTTGGTATCATAGCATGGACTACAAATCGTTCCCACAATCTGACAATCCTTCCACGCGTTCACGCAAGCACAAGGCCAGAGAAGTGTGGCTAAAAGACCACATAAACTGGGTGGCGTATCTGAAGATCGTTACAGCGATGCAACAGATGTGCTTGGGAGCCTAACATGGGATTTGGCAAATGCTATAATCGAAGGTTTCAATATCTCGTGTTGATGTCCAGAACAATATTATTAGTGCTACACCTATACAAGGTGAATTTGAAGGCTACAAAGAAAAAGAGGAAGAAAAATCTTCCCCATCGTCTGTCCAGGAAGTTTTTGAAGCTTCGTTGTCATCGCAATTGTTGTCATTGGTGCAACCATCATCCAAAGACAAGTTTAAAGTCCACAATGCAAAAGAAATTGAAGAAAACGAAGAAAAAGAACTGTTTGTACTTGTTGTCCAGCCCATTCTCAATCAGTCATCGCCGTTGGAATCAACTATCACCACCTCCGGCAGTCTGGCACCGTCAGAGCCTTACCGACTACTCTCCTTGCCTTCCTCGCAACCTCCTCCACCCATCATCCCCACCCGACACCACTACCAGATGCCCCACATCCTGCTCCCCAACCCATTGCTCTAGCCCTCTTACAACTGCACCCATCACCTACATCATACCTCCCCTCTGCCACCCCAACATTGCCGCCAACCCCTTTATGACCCCCACCGGCCCCAGCAAAAAACCCGTGTTTGCCGCCAACCCAAAACCGCAGCACCAGCCGCATTCTCGCGCGCCACAAGCGCCCTTGTCGCCTCTTCACACGCTTCAAGCCAAGCTACTGCCTCTTCCTCTCATCCGATCGTTACTGTTGTAATTGGAGTCGAGATCTTTGTCATCGTCGGAGTTCTTCTCACTGTCAATGGCATGAGATGAGGGAAACCTTAGTTACTAGGGATCTCTCTCAATCGAGACTCCAATCCCATGAAGTAAGGGGAGCAAAAAAGGATTGAAAAAGTTATACACAAGGACCCACCCAAAAACCTTTTATAAAAGGTTAAAGTGGAGAATAAACATTGTGTATAAACCTTTTATACACAAGGACTTGCCTAGATATCTGAAGTCCTCTCCAACTGCAGGACTCTTGTTCAGAAGAGATACGTCTCTTAAAGTGATAAGGTATGCTGATGCAGATAATGCATGGTGTCCTAAGGATAGGAAGTCCACATCAGGTTTCACTGTATTTGTAGGGAGCTCACTAGTTTCATGGAAGAGTAAGAAACGGACAGTGGCGGTTAGATCTAGTGTTGAATCAGAATATAGAGTTATCGCACAAGGGAGCACAGAGATGATGTGGGTCAGATCCGTCCTAATTGACCTAATTATTGAGGTGCCTCTTCCCAAGGTTCCCATGCATCTCCAATGCAACAACCAAGTTGCGCTATTTGTAGTCAATAATCCAACATTCCATGAAAGAGCCAATCATATTTAGGTAGATTGTCATTACACTCGAGATCTAATTCAGAAGGGACTCATTTCCACGTTTCATGTTGTGCCAAGTGACCAGATTGCAGGTATGTTCACCAAAGCCCTCGCTAGAGGTCCTTTTCATCGTTGATGTTCCAAGCTAAGCATGATAGACATATATGCTCCAACTTCAGGGGGAGTGTTGAGATATTTGTATCTCTCTGAGGTTTATTTATATTTCTTATTTATCATGTCTTCTTTATGTAATTTTTCCATAGAGCTTTTCTCATATATAAGAGAGCTCTAGGGCTACGATGAATATATAACTCTATTTTTACTTTCCATAAATAACAATTCTGAGAATGACAAGGGGAGATGGGATTCTCAAGCAGAGGCCTCTTGCAGGTTTCTCAAGTAACGGAGGCCAAGAACTTCCCACAACATTGAGAATGGTTGAACACTAGGCAGCAAAGTTAGAGATGAAGTAGCCTCCTTATGCAGAGAAGCTTCCTCATGTGATGATCTCGATGGAATAGGACTCGATAACCACAACCTAGCGAGATAAATACAATACAAGTACAAACGGAGGCCCACGATGACAACATTGATCCAGAATCGCAATCCAATAGCTCCAATACCCATGTCGCAATGCACAGAGGGTCACAATAATGAGACAAAGATTTATATGAAAATCCTTATAGCGAGGGAACAAACATGGAGGCACACCAAACCTTAATCTCCTTTACAAGAGTTTAGGTCAATCTTCACTAGAATAATGACCAAACAATAAAAGGATTGAGTACATGTGTTGAGAAAAAAGGAACGAATAAGATGTTTATTCCATAGAGCTAAGGTCTCTTATATTGAGAGAAAACCCCAGAGAGTACAAGGGTTACGAAACCCGAAAGGTCACGGGGGGTTACAGAACTTGAAGGGTCACAGAGGGTTACGGAACCCGAAGGGTCATGGGAGGTTACGGAACCCTAAGGTTACAAACATAAATGTAAATCTAATAACTCTAACACTCCCCCTCAAGATAGAGCTGAGAAAGCTACAACTTGTAACAAAAAGAAAAAGTATACACCACATATTCACACGATGCATCATAAGAACATATATCCGCTGCTGGTAGAAGACCTCGTTCGAGGACGGTTTGCGGCTTTCAGGTCACCGGAACGTATCCCTGCCATGCATGTAGAGTCGTTGCGATATCAAGTCACTGGAACGTATCTCTGTCATGCCTGCAGGTCATCGGAACATATCTCTGTCGTGCCTGGAGAATAATCGTTGTAGAAGAAGTCCAGTGCGGAACAGTAGTCGGGTCGTAAAAGAAGAAGTATACGCCCTGACGAAGAAGTCGATGCTCGATGAAGATGGATGATTTGAGTATTAGTCTGGAGCGGCGGTTTATCAGTCATGGTAGGGAAATAGACATCCTGAAGAATCATCTCTAACTCCCCCTTTCTCCCATACTTGATAGAATAAAAAGTATGGAACATGAAGTTAGGAGAAACAAAAAGTTAGGAGAAACAAGTCGTGATGAACCATGGGCTATTAGAGGGGGGCTCCAGGTAGTGCTGACGATGCCGGAGGAGCGACAGGAGCTGTTGGAGCCTCGGGCGGCGCTTTAGGTGTCGTTGGAAGTGGCAGCTGGTGCTGCTGAGGGCTCGGACTGAATTGCGCGAGACCATGGAATCCGCAAGAGATGCAGGATGTCCAGCCCTCTCTCCTTGTCGGCGGAAAGAGGGCTGGTGGTGGCGGCAGATTTAGGGTATTAGACTTCGATCTAGGACCGTTGCTCTGATACCAAGTTGAGAAAAAAGGAACGAATGAGATGTTTATTCCATAAAGCTAGGGTCATCTTATATAGAGAGAAAACCCTAGAGTACAAGGGTTACGAAACTCGAAAGAACACGGGGGGTTACGGAACTTGAAGGGTCATAAAGGATTACGGAACCCGAAGGGTCACGGGAGGTTACGGAACCCGAAAGATTACAAACATAAATGTAAATCTAATAACTCTAACAACATGTTTAACCCAAAAATCGAGCGGTCGTATGTTCCACACAAGGCGGGAACACAGTCGTCGAGGTGACCACAAGAAATCCGGATTAAAACAACAATTAACCCATAACAAATAATCAAGAAACGAAATAAAGATGTGGAGTTAAAATTATTTTATTTAACTCTACAACAAAGATGTGTATAGTATGCAAGTATGTGTAGAGTGCCGAACACAGGGAGCAAGCAGGATAAACTGGACAAATTAATGTAAAAAGTGTGATTGTAAACTAATTTTCTGTGTTCTTTTGTGGGTTTTTATTTTTAATTTTTTTACTTGTTTTTGTTTTATATTTTTATATTTTGATTTTTAATTTTCTGCTTTTATATTTTCTTTTTATATTTTATATTTTTATATTTTATTTTCTCTTAATTTATAAATAAATCTATATATAGGGTATATATACAATATAGGCTAGGGTAGATATAATTATTATGAAAAATAAACAAAATAAAGAAGATAAAAAAATCAGTTTTAAATAATTTTTTACTGTTTTTCTGTTTTTTAAGAATTTTTGCTAATTTTTATGTATTTTTAAATTCAAAAATATCCGAAATTAGGGTTAAATTTAATACCGGAAATTAAAATGGAGAAGGAAAATAGATATCAGTATTAAAATTTCTCCAAATTAATTTTAATATATAGAGAAAAATATAGAGAAAAATATGAAATAGAAAACATAATTTTTGGAGTTTTTGAGAATTTTGTAGATTTTTATAAATGTCTTTAGGGTTTTTTCTATTTTTAAACTTTTTCTTTTATAATTGTTATAAAATATGAAGAATGCGGAAGCGATAACATGAAAAAGATAAAGAACAAAATAAGAACGGCGGGATTTTAACGTGGAACCCTACTCCGTGAGGAGCGGTATGAAACCACCGGAGAAGCCCTCAAATGGGCATATGCTTCATTGCTTTTTCTCAATGAGTACAGGAGGTCTGGGGCTCCTTATATAGCCTTCCCAGAGCCTCCAAGTCCCACCATTGGGCGGTATGGGACTAAACACAGGATGGGGTAAATGGATCTTCTCCAGGATCCATTTACCCTGCTACAACTCAATAGGTGCACTACCAAATACTCCAACACTCCCCCTCAAGCTGGAGCATGCAATGCTCAGCTTGGACAAACAAACAGAAAGAAACTCAACTCACGCTACAGGACACTACGGACAATATCAACCCAACGCGCACATGCTGCAGTCGAGGACGTTGCTTCTCATGTCGTGCAGGTGAGGAGGACGAACGGGCTGGAGTGTGAGTCAACTGAAGACTCGGAATCTGACCATCGAGTCTGAAACTGCACCTGAAGTCTCCTCGTCGGAGAACTAGGTATCTCCCATCTGGCTCAGAGAATGGTGCACTGCTTTGGTGTACCTATGATACCACATGAAAACCCTTGCCAACATGGCATAGGGAATGGTCCTCTACTCTGGAGTTCCTATGGCTCACATGAAGACTCTGGCCTGACAACAAGAAGAATGACGGGGACCTCTGACAATGATGGCAACATATGCTCATCTGAAAATGACCGCACACTCGTGCGTGTCTGAAACTGGAGACTCTGAATCAATCGTCGAGTCTGAACAACTGTAGAGTCTGATCAACTGGCTGGTCTGGAGACTGGCATCTGAATCTGGAATCGGGATCATGAACAGACCCGTGACTCTACATATACTTCCCCTTTCTCCCATACTTGTCGGAAAACATGAACGTCGATCAAGTTGGGAGAAGACAAGATCAATAGAAATAAACATGAAACTTGCGGGTTTTTTTTTCATTTTTTTAAAGTCGTCATCCTTTTTTTATAAGTCGTTTCATCTCACTTTTTTTACGGCTTTCCTTGCATTTTTTTTGAAAAATTGCATATGACTTTTCTTTGTATGCGACTCTTTCAAAGAAAACTCCTTTTTTTTACCATGCGTACGGCTTTTTCTTGTGTACGTGCCTTTTTCTTTTCGAAACACAAATTTTTTTTAACTAACAAAATATCCAGTCCTTTTTTTTCTGGGCTGCCCTCATTTTTGTATAAGCCCACTGTTGGGCTCTTATATTCGCCCGTCTCTCTCCCTTTTTTTCTTCCTCCTTTTTTTATCCCAAATGCAATAGGACTCCCCCTCCCTCTGTTTTTTTACAGCAGCCCACTGTTGGACATTCAATAATTTTTTTTTAAAGACTTACGGCCCACTTAGGGCCCCAAAGCATCGTGTGCAGCCTGCCCTTTAGGGTTCCCACAATGGGAACCCGAAACCCTCACGATAAAACATTTGCTGCCGCCACAGGGAGAGGAATCGCCGGGGGGGCTGGAGGAGACCGCGTGGTGCTTCGATCTTGCGAGATGGGAGTCGAAGGGACTGGAGGTTGCGCTGCCTCGCTGATGGAGACGCCTGGAGTCGAGCGCAGCCATGGGGGAGCGCCTGCGGCAAGGGGATAGGAGGTGAGGTGCCGCGAGGGGGCTGCGACCTGGAGATGTGCCTCTGCCATCGCCATCGCCGCGAGGGGGCTGCGTCCTTTGAGGGATCCTGGAGATCTGTATGTGAATCTGGAACATCCTTGGATCCTCGAGATGTCGTGCATACTTGTGAGAGAATCTTCAGCTCTGGAATCTTCTGTCGCGCGCTGCCGTGGAATGTTGGAGAGGGAGCACCGCCAGCGCAGGGACGAGGGGAGCGCCGTCTGGAGATTCTAAGAGGGCTCGCTGCTTTGGGGTGTTGTGCGCGTAGAAGCGGGAGCTCCGCCAGATGTGTAGAAGTGAGAGCTCCACCAGACGTGGCGGCGCGAGATGCAACACCGCCTTGGGATGCCGCTGGGCATCAAGATCCACGCACCTTGCGCGACGAGGGAGGGGTTCCGCAGATCAGAACCCCAGCAGGAGGAGCGGCATCGATAGGAGGGGTGTCGCAGATCAGATGCATCGATCTGATGGCTCGATGTTGCGGCACCTGCGCCTGGGGCTTGCCTCGGCCTGGTGATGTTGCCGTACCACGCCTGATATGTGCGCCTGAAAACGCCGGTTTGGATAGTCGGGAAGTCGAGGTCGGTGGGGCTGCACAGACCAACAGAGAGGGAGAAATCAACACGAACTGGAGGCATTGTGATTGCCTGTAAGCGCTGAGAATATCGCGAGAAAGCAACATGAATTGAACAGTGATCTGGAGATACAAAATCATACGACTCCTTCCTCGACATAGAGGCGTGTTGGGCATACACGACGGCCCTCCTGAAGCTAGGGTTCAGAAACCCTAGATCAGGGTTCCAGAAATTGAATCATGAATATAATAATCTCGAATCTCGAACAATAAATCAAAATAAAATCCACGAGAATCGACCCGCTCTGATACCATGTTATAAAATATGAAGACTGCAGAAGCGATAACATGAAAAAGATAAAGAACAAAATAAGAACGGCGGGATTTTAACGTGGAACCCTACTCCGTGAGGAGCGGTATGAAACCACGGGAGAAGCCCTCAAATGGGCATATGCTTCAATACTTTTTCTCAATGAATACAGGAGGTCTGGGGCTCCTTATATAGCCTTCCCAGAGCCTCCAAGTCCCACCATTGGGCGGTATGGGACTAAACACGGGATGGGGTAAATGGATCTTCTCCAGGATCCATTTACCTTGCTACAACTCAATAGGTGCACTACCAAATACTCCAACAATAATTTTTAGGGATTTTTGGCCTGAAGGTTAAATATACTTAAATAAGCAAAATATAATTTTTTGGGAATTTTTCAAAATGATTTTATATTTGTTATGGGTTTCTACTGGGAAAAATAGGCCTAGTTTTTACTTTTATAAAATATTAAAAGATCCTAAAATTGCAAAATAATTATATAACGTGAAAGTTGTGCAATCAAGAATCCACACCTATTTTGTGGATTTTTTCGAGCAATGTAACTATTTAAAAAATACAAGAAACAAAGAGAAACTACATTATTGGTAGAGGCATTTTTGTAAATAAAATAAAGTTTGAGGGCCTAGCTGCAATTTTCCAAAAATATATATCGTACACAAAATTTTTCTGGACTAAAATGAAATACAACAAACTATGGGGGTACGCCTGAGAAATGTCCCCTCACGTGGGGCATCACGTGAGATGACGTGGCGTAGACCTACTTGTAAATTTCCAAAGTCAGGGTCTTAAATGCAATTATTACAAAAACTATAAAACTGCAGAGGAAAGTTTATAGACTAAATAATAAATACAAAAACATGTTGGGTGGAAACGGCAATAGCCAAGCAAGGAGGGATCGAACGACAGTGGCTCCTTCACTTATCCATGTTGCGTTACAAGGGAGCACGATGCCCCTTCATCTGGATGGCAGCGATTAGATGGCCAAGGATGATCGGATGGCCCTGGCGAGCTTGATCCTACGGTAGTTGGAGCTTCAAGGGATGATGCTTGATCCAACATCTATGGACTCCCCTGGATGAACAGGGAAGAACACGGCCCTGGTCGAGCTTCAATCAACGATGGCGCGCTGCTCCGACCACCTACGATGCTGCAAAAGCTCTCCAAAATGCCTGAAAGGGTTCACGAATGCACGGTGGTGCTAAAATGGCTCGACAAGCACCGGTGCGTCGTCGCGAGGTCAAGTGAAAGAGGGTGCTCCAGGTACCTGCAAAGATGTCAAAATCGACCCCCTGGGAGTCCTTGGGCCTCCAGTACCTGCAGAGAGGTTCAACACGAAAAGACAAGGGGATTGGGGGCCTTATCTGGTGGAACAGAGCGAAAGGGTGGTGCGGGCGGAGGTGCTCCGGCAGCTGAAGGACGTGGAGCACCCAAGCCAGATCCACAATGGATCTGGTGGGATGGAGGTGCGAGGGATGCTCATGAAACGAAGGGGAAGAAGAGGAGGTGGTTGGCGAAGTCGGAGACAGTCTGGTACGTTGTGGTGGAGTTTGTCGGATGCTAGCTCCGACGAACTACAGGGGATTGATCTACGGCTAATGCGAGTGGTGGAACATTAATCTAAGTCTATAAATAAAATGCAGAAATTAAAACTAAGTTAGAAAGCGATAAAAGTGACCGGCCGGAAAGCCAGGAAGAATACCTCATGGCCAAGGTTGGCCAGAGATGGTGGAAGCACACCCTAGACCTTGTCGGACCCCACTTGAAGTGGTGGGAGAAGGCCCTGTCACCGCCCCCAATCCTAAGAACATGGAGGAGGCGAGGCTTGGTCAAAAAGGAGGTTCAAAAATGGGATGAAGGTCGAGGAGTGATCTTTGTACAAATGGTGAAGGAGAGAGATTCGAGGGGAGATATCGAGTACAGGGATGAAATCTGATGAAAGCAAAGTGCTCGGCATGAGTTGATGAAGGGTCAACATCCCCTCGATTGATGTATCGAGGGGGAAAATCGAGAAATGGGCTAGGCACGAGTTCTGACAGGGCTACTGGGCGGGTCAGAGGAGCTGACCGAGGTTAACCTTCCTCGCCACCTGGTTGGTCCACGTGGACCAACCAGGAAAAGGAAGCCTGAAAAAGATTGAAAAAATCAAAAACAATTCATAAATGATTGTATTAATTTTAAGATATAAAATAAAAAATGTTTATTATTTTTCAAAGTATTTTATTATGATTTTTTATTTTTTAGTATTTTTAATTACGAGTTACTTTTTAGGGTTAAATTATATGTATATTCATCTATGTTTTGAAGTCTTTTATTTTTATTTTGTATTTTGATTTTATTAATTTAGTTTATTATTTTATAAAATTATAACTAATTTTTAGATAATTAAATATATTTTTATTAAATTTTATGATATATTATATACACTTAAATAAATAAGTGTATTAATTGTATAGGTATAGATATAGGTATTTCGTCTATGTATTTCCTTTACAAATTTTATTTAATATTTTCTTTATGTTTATTCCAGTTTTAATATGTACATATATTATAAATAACATTTAGAAAATCATAAAATTATCAAATTATAAAAATAATAAATAATAAATAAAATGAATATTTTAATCAGGTATATTGTACAATACGGGTCCAAAACCTAACTTCCACACCTTAACATCAAAAAATATGAAACCACCTTCATTAAAACGCTTATTAAAAGTTATATACAATTAAAAGTGATTCTGATATATTTCGAGTTTTTATTTGAAAAATATGGGTCGGGAAAGTTGAGATTTTAGAAACTTATTTAGGTTGTATCTTTTATTCTGTATATTACTTTTATATGAGATAAATTTTATATTTTTTTATATTTTTTATCTACAACTTTCATGTACAAAGTTTCTTTATTTGAGGTTTAAAAAAATGGAAATAAAAATAGGTCCCAAAATGCCTAAAGAATGATTTAATAAAAGGGGGTTTTATTGTATTTTAGCCCTTATCTCCCTTTATTCCTTGTCGACCTAGTCATCGAGATACCTAGGTCTCGGGATTTAAGGTCATAAAATATCTACGATATTTTATTCTTTTTTCTTTTCTTTATTCTATAATTTTGGCATTAAAAACAGCATTTTATATAATATTTACATAATAATGCATGAATGCTAATTTATGCAAATTAATGGTATTTACATGCATTTACTAGGGTTTTTAAGGCCAAAATGATAGAATAAAGGTGATGAAATGGAGATTCATATGTACAATATGTAGATGTTAGTAAATGATTCATCATCCACAAATTCATTTCCTCACTTGAGTTAAACTAACTCAACACTAGCCGAACGAGATAAAAGTGACCATTGAGCTCCAACTAAGCATTGAGCATCTTACTTTTTGTTAACTTTTTAAGTCACGAAAATATAATATTATAAATCACGCTAAAAAAAGGTCGATTAGCCAGACCGACAGATCAAGAGGAAAGACTAATGATCGAATAGCTTGCTTAGATCACCCCATCCCCCACCGATTAAACGATTAGCCAGGCCAACTTTGCAAACTTGGTTTACCCATCATGAACCAATGACCTCCATGTTAAAATACACTTCCAGTTGTGGAGATAATAAGAGAAGAATATATTGTGTGTTTATTCTGTGAGGTCTAGGGGTCCTTATATAGGACTATTCCCTAGGGTGCTCAGGGAGAGCTTACACAAATACCCCTGTGGGGTTACATAGGGAAACAGTACATAAGGAAACAGAGATGCATAGGGAAACAATGCATAAGGAAATAGAGTTAAATAAAGCAACAACCATATACGATAATCTCTAACACCCCCCCTCAAGTTGGAGCATATTCATCAATCATGCCCAACTTGGAAGTTATCCAGGAAAGCTGCTTCTTAGTTACCGCCTTGGTAAAGATATCAAAAAGTTGAAGATCTGTTAAAATGTGCGGCGTGGTTATCTTCCCTCCTCGTACAGCATATCTGATAAAGTGACAATCAATCTCAATATGTTTTGTTCTCTCATGGAACACAGGATTGGTAGCAATGTAGGTAGCTGATTTATTGTCACAGTACAAGGGAATAGGAGTGGATGTAGCAGCATTTAGTTCTTGTAGAAAAGTGAGTAGCCATGTGATCTCACATGTAGCCTGAGCCATTGCTCTATATTCAGCTTCAGCACTAGATCTTAAAACAAAACCTTGTTTCTTGCTTCTCCAACTAACCAGGTTTCCTCCTACCATCATAGCATATCCAGTTGTAGATCGACGGTCTTCAGGAGAGCTTGCATAATCGGCGTCAGCATATGCAATAAGATTTGTGTGACCATTTGCCCCATAGAAGATTCCCCGTCATGGCGAGTCTTTTAGGTAAGAAGTATTTGAAGTACATCTTGCCAATGGTTGTAGCATGGTTTCTCCATATATTGGTTGGCTCTGTTAACAGCATAAGATATATCAGGTCTAGTGACTGTAAGATATAGAAGTTTGCCAACCAAGCTCCTATATCGTGTAGTGTCTTCGAAGAGAGGATCATTTGATGCAGAATGTTTTCTAGGCTCTGCTGGAATTCCTGAGGGTTTGCACCCAAGTAGTCCAGCCTCAGTTAGTATGTCAAGGCAGCATTTCCTTTGCGACATATATAAGCCTTTCTTAGTACGTAGGGATTCTATGACTAGAAAATAGCGAAGTTGTCCAAGATCCTTGGTGACGAATACTTTTTGCAAGAAAGCCTTGGTTTCTAGTATTCCTTGGTCATCGTCTCCAGTAATAATCATATCGTCTACATATACAGCAAGAATGACAATACCAGTCTGATGTTTCCTGACAAAGACCGAATAATCAGACGTAATCCTCTGAAAGCCCATGGTGCCAATCTCTGTACTCAGTCTATCAAACCAAGCTCTCGGACTCTGCTTTAGTCTGTAGATGGCTTTATGAAGTCGGTGACTCGGTATACATACTCCCCCTCGACTTCGTAACCTGGGGGTTGTATCATGTAGACTTCTTCGTCAAGCTCACCATATAGAAATGCATTCTTGACATCTAACTGAAACATAGGCCATCCTTTGTTAACGGCCACAGAGATGATAGTTCGTATGGATCCCATTCTAGCCACAGGGGAGAATGTTTCGAAGTAGTCTACCCCATATGTTTGAGTAAAGCCTTTTGCTACAAGTCGTGCCTTTAAACAATCAATAGAGCCATCAGGGGACTGCTTTGTAGTGAAGATCCAGCGGCATGCAACAGGTTTACATCCAGGAGGACGTTTGACAAGTTCCCATGTTTTTCGGGACTGTAATGCTTCCATTTCGTCATTCATTGCCATTCTCCATCCCTCATCTTGTAGTGCATTATGATGATCTTTGGGAACAGATATAGCCATTATGGCATCTGCATATCTTTTGTCAGAGCAAGATAACCCATTAGTAGAGGTGAAATGAGATATTGGATGAAGTGTACATTGCCTCTTTGTTCTTCGTAGAGCGATCAGAAGCTCCTGGGGACTATCCGGGGCAGCATTGGTGGGAGCACTTGAGGATGGCATAGTTTCCTGCAACAGTGGAATAGGTAAAGGAACATGAACAGGATTGGATACAGTTCTTCTTTTGTACACAATTGGTGGAGGAAACTGTAGTGGAATATCGGATACTGGCTGAGTGAAGAAGTTGTTTTGTTCAAAAAAGATGACATCAAGAGAAACGTAATAACGATGTCCGGTAGGATTATAACATATGTACACTTTTTGAGTTTGAGAATACCCTAGAAAAACACATTTGATAGCACGAGCAGATAATTTATCAGTGGTATGAAAATTATGGACAAAGGCTGTGCATCCAAAAATCCGTAATGGTAAAGGGAAAGGTTTCTCCTTGGGATAAAGTAAGTTGAAAGGAGTGGCGCCATATAGAGAAGCAGAGGGGACCCTGTTTATAAGATGAACAACAGTGAGGACAGCATTGCCCCAATATATCTTGGGAACATTCATATGAGTGAGTAAGGATCACGCAATATCAAGAAGGTGTCTCAGTTTTCTTTCAGCAACCCCATTTTACTAGGATGTATATGGACAAGAAGTTTGATGTATGGTTCCCTGGGAGGCAAAAAAGGTTATCAGGTCATTCTGAGTAAATTCCAGAGCATATCAGAACGAAAGATTTTAATGGTAGTAGAGAAAAAAAATTTGACATAATGAAAGAAGTTCTTGACAATGATATTAATTTCTGATCGTTCCTTTAACAGGAAAACCCAAGATAGACGACTGTAGTCATCCACAAAAACAACAAAGTACTTATGACCACTAATAGTTTTGACCGGACAGGGTCCCCAAATATCACAATGAATTAAGAAGAAAGGAGTAGTGTGACGAGACACAGTTCTAGCAGGAAAGGAAACTCTATGATGTTTTCCAAACTGACATGCTTCACACTCAAAGGATTTTAGGTTAGATAGTTTAGGGAATATCATAGAGAGAGCCTTGGCAGAAGGATGTCCCAGACGATGATGCCATAGAAGAGGGTCTTCAGAGATGGAAGTAGCGCCAGCAAAGTTAGAAGTAGGCGTGCGGTTGAGGTAATATAGGCCATTCCTCTCATGTCCCCCACCAAAAATCTGCCTCGTCCGGATGTCCTGAAAATAACAACAGAATTCATCAAAAATAACACGATAATGTAGTTCTCGACATAGCTTCTGAGCCGATAAAAGACTGAGTGGGAAAGCAGGAGCACAATGCACATCTGTCAGTCGGAGTTTGTTGGAGAAGTCAATAGTTCCGACAGCAGTAACAGGAGAATGATCGCCATTGGCAACACGAACGCTCTTTACAGTATGAGTGGAGGCACCAGAATCAATAATCCATGCATGTTTGGTAACAGAGACTGAGTTGGCTACTGTACATGAGGTAGTGGCAAGGCTAGCAGTAGCAACAGATGCAGTCGTGTCTTTGGTTGATGGAGCGGAATCATTTAGAAGTTGTCGTAGACGAGTATATTCAGAAGCAGTGAATGGAGTAAGTTGTCCATCTGTATTCTGATTAGTTGTATCATTGTTTGTATTATGTGGTTAGTCGTCATAAGTGTTATGAGCACTTGGTTGCTTTCCAAATGTAGCCCAGCAACGCTCAGAAGGATGATTCATGCGACCACAGTGTACGCATGCAGGGTAACGACCAGTAGAGAAATCACGACCACGACCTCGTCCAGATTCAGGTCCACGACTAGAGTCACGGCCGCGGCCACGACCTCGGCCTTCGGGATAAGATTGACGTCCTCTGTGCCCAGATGAATAGTGGGTTGTTGTCTTTGTAGAAGGATGAACCAGAAAATTTTGAGCTGGAGCTTCTAGTTCCTGTAGTCAACCAAATATGGTTTCGATCGTAGGCAATTTATCTGCCATAAGAAATTGATCTTTGGCTATTTTGTACTTCAGATGAAGTCCTGAGAGGAACCTGTAAACTTGTCACTCAGCACGTTCGCCTACTTGCTTATCACAGCATGCAGGTTGAAAGATAAGAAGTTCTTCAAACAGGCTTGTAAGTGTTCGGTAGTATTCAGTTAGACTGGTCTCTTCTTGATTAGTAGACCAAATTCTTGTGTGTATATCAGAAAGACGAGATTTGGTTGTTTTCTGGGAATATGTGTGCTCAAGATTTTCCCACATGGCTTTAGCAGTATCTTTATATAAAAGATTGGCAGCAATATTTGGATCTACACTATTTGTCATCCAAGTAATTACCTGCCAATTGTCGACAAACCAACTTTCATAATCTGCATCAGTGATAGAAGGAGGAGTCTTTGTGAGGATGACACTCTTTCGTTGGCCACCAATAAATATCTTAAAGGATCGAGACCAGAGAACATAGTTTTCGGAGCCTTTCAACTTGATAGATGTGCCTTGTATCATCAGAGAAGAAGGGGGATACATAGGCTTGGTCTCGATTGACGTCATGATAGCGTTTCTAGGTCAAGAAAAAGTGACCCAGATGCAATTGTAGTTAATATGTAGAACCTCCTTAGTTGCACATCTTTGTAGAGTAGTGAAGGATCTACGCCCTAAACCAAAGTTGAATAAGAAGTCTAGGGTGGCAGCGGCAGTTGCCTCGAGGACTGCAGGAGCGCAGATGCGCAGGGGCCCTCGCACAGGGCACAAGTGTGCTGGCGCAGGTGTACTGGGGCTCTAGCAGGCACAGGCGCAGGGACCTTTGCCCAGGTTGCAAGGGTACTGGTGCTGGTGCATTGGATCCCTAGGAGGCGCAGGCGCAGGAGCCCTCAGGCAGGGGCGCAGGGGCGAAGCCCAAGCGCGCGATGGTGGGGGGTGTAGGGGTGGAGCCCTAGCGCACGATGGAGAGGCGCAGGGGTGGAGCCTTAGCGCGCGATGGAGGGGCGCCAGGGCGGAGCCCGAGCGCGCGATGGAAGGGCGCAGGGGCGGAGCCCTAGTGTGCGATGGAGGGGCACAGCGTGCGATGGAGGGATGGAGATGCGCGAGTGCGGGATGGAGGCGCGGAGGGGCGCAGGGACCTTGGCGTGGTGTGCAGAGGCGCAAGGGCTCGCGCCGAGCCCTAGCCCGGAGTGCGCAGGAGCACTGGAAACGGCACAGGAGGAAGGGGCGGCTGGTGGCGGAGGGATGCTAGGTCAGAACACCGGTCTAGGACCGCTGCTCTGATACCATGTGGAGATAATAAGAGAAGAATATATTGTGTGTTTATTCTGTGAGGTCTAGGGGTCCTTATATAGGACTAAACCGTAGGGTGCTCAGGGGAGAGCTTACACAAATACCCTTGTAGGGTTACATAGGGAAACAGTACATAAGGAAACAGAGATGCATAGGGAAACAATGCATAAGGAAATAGAGTTAAATAAAGCAACAACCATATACGATAATCTCTAACACCAGTAAAGGCTCATCTTCATAAATGCTTTTTGTTAACCATAAAAATGCGTAAAAATCTCAAGGTTAATTCATGTCTATCAATTAAACACAAAGGATACCTTATATGCATAAATACCTTAGTATAGTATCTGCAACCTTCTGGCCCCTGGGTTACCAATAGCAATTTGAGATTTGGATGGAAAAGTTTGCTAACAACAGCATCATCATACGGATCTTCTCCTTTGGTCAAAAAGGAAATCTCTTCTTCACTGACCTGTTGTAAGAAATCAGAATACAGTCAGTTTCTTTCTAGAACAAATAACTCACGATAAATCCGAAACATCTCTAACATAATAAAAGACACCAGAACCATCCAGAAAGTTTCTTTTTGAGAAAAAGAAGAACGATCATGCTTGGTAGGTGTTCATTCCAAAGATTGTCGAAAATTTATCGAAAACTAATTTCATATCACACATTTTTTTCATTTCCAGAATACACTGAAAAGAGTTCTTAGTTCCAACAAAAAGCTTAGTGGATCTCTATAATCTGAAGTAAAAGAACGAGCAACAAAATGTAAAAAATATCCAACTAGACAAAACAGGGTGGTAATTTTCTTATAGCTGGAAAAGAGGGGAAAATGAAAGCATCCTCCTCTGTCCTCCAAGTTCCTTCCATAATCTTCCAACTTCTCCTTTCCAAAAAAAACAATCTTCCAACTTCTATTGAAAAAGGGAGAATAAATCATCATTCCAGATAACTCGATAATTCATAAACCCAAAGATCATCCAACTTTGTATTTTCCCCTTTTTCTAACACAAACGCCCACTTAAAATCAAGGAACTGTGTACCAAGCATAGAATTCGGTGAAACTCCAATTAAGTGAAGAAATCGGATTTGTTATTGTTAGAATACTCAGATGATTTATTCTATAGAGCCCTCGGGTCTCTTATATAGGGAGAGAGCCCTTGGGTAAATTACATGAGAGGTACATAAAGAAACTGAAATAACATAAAAGACGGACAACTATCTCTACACTCCCCCTCAAGATGGAGCATAGATATCTATCATGCTCAGCTTGGAAGAACATCTCTGGAAGGGTCCTCTGAGCAATGGCTTAGTGAATATGTCCGCTGTCTGATCCTCTGAACTGACGTGAGACGTGGAGATGAAGCCCTTCTGAATCATGTCCCTAGTGTAATGACAATCCACCTCTATGTGTTTGGTTCTCTCATGGAAGGCTGGATTGTTGGCAATAAATAATGCTGCCTGATTATCACATTGAAGGTTCATAGGCAAGGGAACGTCAACATTCAGATCTTCTAAGACTGCTTTAACCCACATCATTTCTGCGCTTGCCTGTGCCATGGCTCTATACTCGGACTCGGCACTGGATCTCGCCACAACAGTCTGCTTCTTGCTTTTCCAAGAGACTAAAGAGCTTCCTATGTAGATAGCAAATCCAGAAGTAGACTTACGGTCCCTTGGACATCCTGCATAATCTGCATCTGCACAGGCTGAAATAGACAGATCTGTATCTTTCTTGAATAGCAACCCTGTGCCTGGAGAAGACTTCAGATATCTCAATATCATGTATAAGGCATCCATATGTACTTGCCTCGGCTGCTCCACGAACTGACTCACCCGGTTTACTGCAAGGGCAATATCCGGTCGAGTTATCGTGATGTATAGGAGCTTACCCACCATTTCTCTGTACCTTCTCTTGTCCACCTCCTCGGTATCATCATCATACAACTTCATACTCGGGTCCATAGGTGTACTTGAAGGTTTGCATCCAGTCATTCCTGTTTCGACTAGCAAATCTGTGACGTATTTTCTTTGAGTCATCACCATTCCTTTTGCATTTCTTGCAAATTCTATCCCCAGAAAATATCGTATTGTGCCTAGATCCTTTGTAATGAACTGGCTGCCCAACATAGACTTGGTGATCTCAACTCCCTGTGCATCATCTCCCGTAACCAATATGTCATCAACATATACCATAACAACAATGGTACCTCTAGGGGTCTTCCGGACGAACAGTGAGTGGTCCGCATTAGATCTTCTGAACCCCTGTCGTTCAATAAGCTGAGAGAGCTTCTGGAACCATGCACGGGGACTCTGTTTAAGGCCATATATAGCCTTATGAAGTCTGCACACCTTCTGAGTCTCCCCCTCAGCAGCGAACCCGGGTGGCTGCTGCATGTAGACTTCCTCCTGTAGATCACCATACAAGAAAGCATTTTTAACATCAAGCTGGAATATGGTCCACTCACGTACCACTGCACCGATAGGAGGATGCGAAGAGTAGAGTGTCTCGCCACCGGTGAGAAGGTATCCAAATAATCTACACCATATGTCTGTGTAAATCCCCGAGCAACAAGCCTGGCCTTGTATCTGTCTAGACGGCCATCTGCATGGTATTTCACCGTAAAAATCCACTTGCAACTTACTACTGGGGCACCTGGAGGAATGGGAACAAGAGACCAAGTTCCCCTAGATTGCAAAGCACGCATCTCCTCTTCCATTGCAAGTCGCCAGCAGTCAATCTTCATTGCATCCTGATATGTCCGTGGAATCTCAACTGACGATACAGCAGCTGCAAACCTCTGGAAATCCCCAGTGAGTCGATGAAAAGAAACGTGAGAGGCAAGGGGATATGTAGCACACTGTCTGCGCTGCTTCCGGAGAGCAATGGGCCTGTCCAAATCCTCCAAGACTGTGCTGACCGGTTGCCCCTCTTCCTGTAGCAAAGGTTCCTGCACTGGTGCATTATCTAATCCATCGTTAGTGATAATTTCAGAACAAACCTGAGGCGTGTCGGATGGTTGACTTGTAGCTTGAGCATGGCTTGTTCTCCTCGTATAGACCTTAGTGAAGGGAACAACAGCAGGAGGTGGTGGTGGTGGTGTTGTTGGTGGAGTAGGGGACTGACCCAGGCTTGGAGGTGGTGGAACAAAGACATTGGAATCTGGAGAAGTGGAGGAGGCCAATCTGTCACCTGCAGGTGAGAAATACATGACAGGTTCGAAAAAGGTAACATCTGCACTCACATAATATTTGTCATGGACAGGATCATAGCAACGGTATCCTTTCTGTGTCCTGGAGTAACCCACAAAAACACACTTGATAGCCCTAGGAGAGAGCTTATCAAGTCCTGGAGATAAGCGGTGGACAAACGCAACAGTACCGAAGACACGAGGTGTAAGTGCAAACAAGTCTCTGTCTGGAAAAAGAACAGAGATTGGGGACTTTTCACCAAGGACAGTTGTAGGCATTCGGTTGACTAGATAACATGCTGTAAGGATAGCATCTCCCCAAAAAGATAATGGAGCACAACTATGAATGAGTAATGTGCGAGCAATATCAAGAAAATGTCGATGCTTACGTTCTGCAACCCCATTTTGTTTGGGAGGTGTAAGCACATGTGGTTTGATGAAGAACGCCTTTTGTAGAAAGAAAGGTAGCAAGAGAGCGAGTACAGAACTCCAATGCATTATCAGTTCGCACATACTTAACAGTAGAAGAGAAAACATTCTGGATTTCATTAATAAGATTTTGAATAACATTCCCTGCTTCAGATTTATTTTTAAGAAGAAACGTCCAGGACACTCTAGAGAAATCATCAACCACTACTAAATAGAACCTGTGCCCCTGATGATCTGGGACACGACTTGGACCCCAAATGTCTACATGAAGTAATTCAAACGAGGAGTGACTGCTCCGACTCTGACGACCTGGGAAGCTAGATCGATGGTGCTTCGCTAACTGACATGCTTCACAACGAAAGGAGGAACTTGGAGAGATCTGAGGCAGTAGATGACGCATCTTCTGCAGGGGCAGATGACCGAACCGAAGATGCCAGGTGTATGGAGATGCGGTGCCTTGGGCATGTAGAGAGACACCAGCGTAGGAGTTACGGACTAGACGATAGAGGCCATTGTGCTCAGAACCACAGCCAATCACCCTGCCCGTCAGTATGTCCTGAAAAACAACAGACGATGGATCAAAAATAGCACGGCAGTGCAAATCACGTGTAATCTGACTAATGGATAAGAGATTCATAGAGAATTCTGGAGCATGTAGGACGTTCTGTAAGTGCATAGAGGGTAACAAAGCCGTCTCCCCCTGACCAATGATAGGAGAATGAGTGCCATCAGCTATGAGTACTGATCGACCCGGCTGTACCGCTCTGTAGGACTGAAGAATATCTTTCTCACGGCATAGATGATGTGTGGCTCCAGAGTCGACAATCCATCCTGTAAGATCATGACAATGAGGTGAGACCAAAGGACTACCTGAGGCACTGGCAGAGGCGGATGTACTAGCTGACGCCGAGGCTGCAACATCAGAAACTTCAGGACCCTCTGGCGACGATTGTGGCATGATATCACGAAGTCGTGCCACTAACTCTTCGAACCTGTGATCTGTAGCAGTAGCTGAAGGACCATGTACATGATCCGCGACACGTGCAGAAGGGGGGACGTCGTGCTTGGAATAGCACGTATCCTCCGAATGACCAGTACGGCGGCAGAAAGAACACGTGGACCGTATGCGACCTGCACGTCCACCATTTCCTCTGCCACGAAACGAGGACGAACTACCACGTCCCCTCGAAACTGCCATTGCAGACGGAGGTGCATTCGCTATAGCAGATGGAACAGGTACACGACTGAGCCTCCTGTATACATCTTCCATCGGCGGGATAGTGGCATCTGCTAAGATCTGGGATCGTGCTGCTTCGTACTCCGGGTCTAGGGCAGCGAGTAATACGCCAACCATAGTGGCGTTGCGGAACGTCTTCTGCTGTTCCGGTGTAGCTGTAAGCGGAATGGTGCTGTAGAGCTTCTCGAACATGCCACGAAGCGACGTGTACAGTGAATGGAGAGGCCTCCCATTCTGCTTCGTGGTAAAGATGTCATGCTGCAACTGGAGCATCTTCGTCTCATTGCGTACTTGAGAGTACGTCATCGCCAAGATATCCCACATCGCCTTAGCGGTGGGCTGGTGAAGGACATCATTCTCTATCTCCGTCGTAAGCGTACCCGAGAGCCACACCTTGGCGTACGCATCGTCAGCCTCCCATGAGGCATAAATCCCTGTCTTCTCCGGCGGTTCATCCTCGGTAAGAATATGCTTCTTACCACACGACTTCATGAGACTGAGGAACTGCATCGCCCACAGCTCGTAGTTAGTCCCGTCCATTTTGACGATTGGTGCCGAGCCTTTGAAGGCACCTATGGCGGGCATATCGAGCTTCTGTTCTGACATATTGCCGGAGAAGAACAAGTACTGATAGACCAAGAAGGTATTGTCTACCGAGACCTTGTAGGATTCAAGTGCATAGGTAGACGATTATGCACTTGAATCTAACATCACGCTGAGTCCTAGCGAGGAAGTGATACCCCGGCCAGGAGTAGAGGCTTTGGTAGCCCCTACGACAAGAAGATGGCCGCTGGAAGGCTCTTGGCGGCGAGCAGGAGGCCGGGGGCTGGAGATGGGGAGGTTGGGCGGCGGTGGATGGGGCTGGGCGGCGGTGAACGGGAGGGCGCTGGGGCTGGGAAGCCCGCTGGTGAGGGGCGTTGGGGCTGGGAAACGGGCGGAGAGGCGGCGAGACTGGGTGGTAGGGTTCGAAACCCTAGATTCGGCGGCGGCGGCGGCGGGAGAGACGAGAAGGAGGCGGCGGCGGTGGAGGGGGGGCGGCAGTGGAGAACCCTAGGTTAGGGTTATGGCTCTGATACCATGTTAGAATACTCAGATGATTTATTCTATAGAGCCCTCGGGTCTCTTATATAGGGAGAGAGCCCTTGGGTAAATTACATGAGAGGTACATAAAGAAACTGAAATAACATAAAAGACGGACAACTATCTCTACAGTTATAACGGTGAAATTTATTTCTGCAATTCAGACATTGATGTCCATCATATTTATTCCCACATCGTGAGACTAAAAAGCTGAGGGTATTATATAATGTGGTCTAGTTTGTCTAAGTTCAAAAACTAGGGACAAGGAAACAATCACATGTGCACGTGAGTCCACCCTGCCGGAACAAGTGCAATTCGTGAGCAGCGGCTGCAACATCATGTACATGTGTTGCTCGAAAAACAATCGAATATATTTTGCCACCAAAACACTTTGAATTCTGAGAATATTAGAATGGCTAGCATGCCCGACATCTTGAAACCTGGGAATGGTTTTCCTCTTTATTCACTCTCTTCACAAAGTGTAACCGCCAAATGCCCTCTTTTCTTTACAAGCATAGGGCTAGGCTACAAACATACAATGCGGACTGGCTTTGGCTTTAATTTTCTCTTTTTCTCTCACTCAATGTTGCGCATAGTGGAAGTAGAACATGGATTGAACTACAAACAAGCAAGCATGAACAACCACGACACATAATTGGCAAGGTTCGCCCATAACTGGGCTATGTCATAGACAGCAACGACAAATGTCTCTTTATTATGATGGTAGAACGATAATACATATGATGCAGAGAACCCTAACCTTGAAGAGGTTTATATAGCACCCACGTACAGACATATCCCCATAAACAAGAAAATCCACTGATCTAAACACAAAGATACCTCACAAAATAAATGTCCTCAGGGACGTTAATCCCGAGCCATGCACATGATCCCCCTCGCCAGCCATACGCTTAAAGCTCGCTGATTGGGCAGTGAGATCCCTTTTTTTGTGAAAGCAAGCTTTGTCCACCAACATAAGGTGATCTGATCAATAGGATCTAAGAACATATGGACCAACTCTAGCTCCATAAGCATATGGACAAATTCCAAAGCTAGTTGTTTCGAGAAATCTATAGAGAACGTCGGGTTCTACACACCTTGCATCTAAGGGGTTCTAGCAATCTGCAATCAAAGCATCCCCGTCCATAGCTTATAGAGTTGTGTTGGGAAAAAAGAACGAAGTTGTTTATTCTTTGAAACCCTAGGTTCTCTTATATGGAGAGACCTATGGGTAAACTACATACGAGAACATAATATAAAGAAAAATAATGAAATGGTATAGAAATAAGAAATATGTCTACACTCCCCCTCAAGATAGAGCATAGATGTCGATCATGCTCAGCTTAGATGAACATTTCTGGAACGGTCCTCTAGCAACGGCTTAGTGAAGATATCAGCAGTTTGATCTCCTGAACTGACACGAGTGGTGGAAATCAAGCCCTTCTGGATCATCTCTTGTATAATGGCAATTTACTTCAATGTGCTTCATTCATTCATAAATTGCAGGATTGTTTGCAATAAACAGGGCAGCTTGGTTGTCACATTGTAACTCCATAGGAAGAAGTACATCTATATGCAAATCTACTAGCACTGCTCGAACCCACATCATTTATTTGCTTGCTTGCGCTATAGCCCTATATTCAGATTCGGCACTTCGCCTAGCAACAATAATTTGTTTCTAACTCTTCCAGGAAACAAGGGAGCTGTCAATGAACACAGCAAAGCCCGAAGTTGACTTCCTACTTAGGAAACCCTGCATAATATGTGTTTGCATATGCAGAAACAAAGAGACTTGGTCCTTTTCTGAATAGCAGTCTTGTACCTGGAGAAGACTTTAGGTACTTCAATATCATGTCCATGTGTACCTGCTTGAGTTGCTACATAAACTGAATCACACGTCTTACTGCAAAAGAGATGTCATGTCTAGTGATAGTAACATATAGGAGTTTCCCCACCAACTCTCTGTATTTCCTCTTGTCAACCTCACATGTATCATCATCATATAATCTCATGCTAGAATCCATAGGAGTGGTAGATGGTCGACACCAACTCATGCATGTCTCGACTAGCAAATATGTAACATACTTTCTTTGGGTCATCACAAGACCCTGAACATTCCTAGCAAACTCTAACCCTAAGAAGTACCTTAGAGTGTCAAGATCTTTGGTGACAAACTGTCGACCCAAGAATTCCTTTGTCTTCTTTATCCCCTACACATCATCCCCTGTAACAAGTGTAACATCAACATATACCATGATAACAGTTGTATCTCTGGGTGTTCTCTGCATAAATAATGAATGATCTGCATTTGACCTTTTAAACCCCTGCTTTCCAATCAGATCTGAGAACTTCGGCCTAGGACCGCCACTCTGATACCATGTTGAAAAAAAAGAACGAAGTTGTTTATTCCTTGGAACCCTAGGCTCGTGTATATATAGGAGAAACCCATGGGTAAATTACATAAAAGTACAGAATATAAATAAAAATAATGAAATAGTACAGAAATAAGAAATCTTTCTACAAGTTGGAAGAACATGCTGCACAAAGCCCATAGCTTTGTCCAATTGTCCCGTCAAAACCCAAAAGAATGCATGTCCCCTACCACATGGCACAACAAAGGGCCACATCCAGCATCACATAACAAAGGTCCTCATAAATATTAAAAGGCGTTGTCATGTTCCACCATGCACATCAAAGTACAACCCTATATATTCCAAGCAATAAATGGCACATATCATCACCACCAACTTTGATAACACAACCTTATTCATCACTCGAAGTCAAAGGACACCCAATATGCCATCCTTTAAGGATGAGAGATCGTATCCCAAGGCATCACAGAGAATCTATCAAAAATTCAATTAGATACCAATGTCACTCCTAGCCTCCTGACCCTCCCCCAACCCCTTGAAGAAAAGAATGCCATCAGTATATTGCAAAATTGATATCAAAAACCTTGCGAGTCATTTAGACATTGAAGCATCCATTCTAAATCACTAGTTGTGGGGCAACGATAAGTGTGTTTGAGCAATGGCATATAAAAGAAGGGCAAGAATGCACTCTTGGCCCCTCATTGTACAACAAACAACAAAGCCATTTCCCACATTAAGTAGGGTCGGCTACATGGATTCTTGGCCTCCATTCATATCTATCTTGGGCCATTCTCGGGCTTACATCCAAAAAAGTTAGATCCCTTCGAATTGTCTCATTCCAACACTTCTTGGACCTTCCTCGTCCTCTCTTAGCTGGCTCAACGTCCCAAAACTCGCATCTCCTAACAGGTGCGTCAACTGACCTTTGCAAATGACCAAACCATCTTAAGCGGTTTTCTCTCATCTTATCCTCTATCGGTCGCATCATTCCGAATCTGATCTTTACGTGTATGACCACACATCCACCTTAGCATTTTCACTTATGGTACCGTCATTCTCTGCATATGTCTATGGTTCACATGCCAACATTCTGATCCACATAGCAAAGCAGGTTAAGCGGTTTTCTCTCATCTTACCCTCTATCAAAGCTACACCAACTCTTCTTCTAATTGCATCATTCTGAATTCGATTTTTACGTGTATGATCACGCATCCACCTTACCATTTTCATCCCTACTACTATCATCTTCTGCACATATCTATATTTCACAGGCCAACATTCTGATCCATAGAGAAAAGCAGATCTCACAACTACTTTGTAAAACTTTCCTTTGATTTTCAAAGGAATTTTCTTATCACATATAACAATAGAGGCTCCTCTCCACTTTAGCCAACCTGCATTTACTCTATGAGTAACATCTCCATCGATTTCCCCATCATGTTGTAAAATAGATCCCAAGTATTTAAAAGGAACTTTCTTTTGTATGTTATCATCACCAATCTTCACCTTGATTCCTTCGTCATTGCTTCCAATTAATATGCACTTCATATATTCAGTCTTAGCTCTACTTATACGAAATCCTCTAGTCTCTAATGCATGTCTACAAACCTCAATCTTCTCATTAACTCTATCTTTAAGAAGATAAGGCAATGATACACCGTTTCATCAAGGCAATTTAGACATCAAGGAAGCAACTCTTAAGCAAAAATATCCATAGAAATTACTAATTTACACATATGTAGACCTTGGAGAAATTCACCATACACAACATATCAACTACCTGGACATGCAATTCATTTTATCGACTGGTTTATTAAATTATGTATCGATTTTTTACAATGGTCTTGGAGAAATAACTCCAATCCATATGGACATGAAAATCTGGCTCAGGACAATTGCATTGATTTTGATCATTGAATCATGTTGCATCTTATTCCTTCTAACAATACTAGCCAAAATATTTAAAGAGACGTGGATAACGGGAAAGAACATGGCCCTTGTCTCAAAGATTGTGACTACAGGAAAGTTGAACCAGAAGCACGATATAGACGATTTCAAGATTGAAACATGTTTAGTATCCATGTTTCTCATATCTCAAATGCTACAGGGAAAATTGGTGTTCGAGCGAGTACGACTTGTGGCTTCTTGCTTAGGATTTATTACACACATGAATGCATCTTTTGAAAAAAAAATCACGTTATGTCCATTATAAAAAGTTTCTCAAGGCATTCAATGATTTTAGGGTGTCCTTAAAATAAGGTACTGAGAAATTTCCTTAGATGACTTAATGGTGGTTATCATTTATGTGAAAAAAACTCCATAATGCTTGAAAAAAAACTCCATAATGCTTGACCACAAAGAAAGAGGGGAAGAAGCTCAAAAAATAAGTCCAAAACAAAAGGAAATTAAGGAACGAACCCTACCACAACTATGGATAGGTTGGACATTTCAAAAACTATCCTACTATGAACAATTAACAGAAGTCTATAACGATAGCTCTGCTGGCCAATGCGCATACTGAGTAGGGCCAAGCAAGGTATATCTTTTAATAAACCATCAACTATATCGTATTAATGACCTAACGAGTCAATTGTTGATACGATAAGAATTTTCCACATTATGTTGACAAGACCTGCTATGCACTTGTGAGGTTATGGGTTCGAGTCATGATAATGAGAGGAAGGAGAATAAAGAAACATGCAGCATTCTAAAATGCCTCTATTTTACTAATTTGTGACATGACGGGAAATAGACAGAGTTGTTACTTCATATAATAAATGCAGGTTGGCTAAAGTGAAGAGGAGCTTATATAGTTTTATGTGATAAGAAAATCCCTTTGAAAATCAAAGGAAAGTATTGCAAAGCAGCCGTGAGACCTGTTATGCTCTATGGATCTGGATGTTAGCCGATGAACCATAGACATGTGAAGTAAAAGGCAATGTTAGAAATGAAAATGTTATGGTAAATGTGTGGTCATACAGAAAAGAACGGGTATAGAATGATGTGATCAGAAGGAAGGTTGGTATAGCTCCAATTAAGGATAAGATGAGAAAGAATCGCTTAAAGTGGTATGGCCATTTGCAAAGGATGTATATTGATGCCCCAATTAGAAGAATCGAGTTTGGGATGTTGATCCAACTAAGAGAAGGAGAAAAAAGTCCAAGTGTAGGAAAGAGACTATCCGAATGAATCTTAATTACGTAGACCTACGTCCGAGAATGACCCAAATAGATCTGAATAAAGGCAAAAAATCCATGTAGCTGAACCTACTTAATGTGGTAGAAGGCTTTGTTGTTGTATTGGTGTTGATTGAACATTCTTTATGTCTAATAGGGATAACTCTGATGGTACAGTAATGATGAGGAGCAAATTGACAACCATGGTGCTTCGATTAGACATGTTAAGTTGAGGTTTGCCTTTAGAAGTGTTTGGATGTTGCATAGGGTGTTGCATGTTCCTTACATAAGAAGTAATGTTCTATTCAATTCTTTGTTTGTAAGAGAGGAGGGCACTGGATAAGCTTTTAACATGATTATGTAGTTTTATTAAGACATCAAATATTCTTTCGTAAAGGCTATTTATTTGATCATGATTTCTTATTGTGCATTATATGTAAAACTATTGAATCAGTTGATATTATAGATCATGGCTATAGTTCTTTTGCATATATTGTTTTATCACCTTTATAAATGATAATACTACTTAGTATTGTTGTATAAATCTATTTACGATCAAAGGCAAAGCCTTGAGAAATTGTGTTATATTTACGAAAATAAAATAAATATGAACGAGTATAACTCTTAAATTAGATAACTTTAGATTGAAGGGGAGAATACACTTATAGCCTACTTGAGAACATTACAAATATATAGGAATTTTTTGAGGTCATCACAATGCATTCAACTTGATCCAATGGCATTGTTGAATGGAAAAATAGAACTTAATGGGCATGGACAATTCTCTTCTACAAAGGTCAGGATTATGAAACTATATGTGGAAAGAAGCTCTGAATATGACTTGTCATATTCTTAATACAAAGTTCTCCAAAACATAAAGAGAGTAGTCCTTCTGAATTATTGAGGTATAGGAAGATTACTTTAGCATATCTCATAGTATATACCATATTAAGGGTAAGGGGTCTTGCAATGATGGGAGCCCTTTTTTTCCAAAAATGGAACACATAGAAAAGAAAAGCCAAGAAGACAAGGTTTTCATAGAGATGTGAACAATATATATATATAGTAGTAGTCGGAAATCTAGTCAGCAGCGAGTTGACTTTCTTGATGATGGAGGGGCTCATCCTTAGGTCTTCCCATTAAAGTGACATTCGTCAAAACACCAGGGTAGGCCATCACAAGACTACATACTTTATTCTTGTTAGATAGTTCTAATCTCAAAGAAATTGAGAATCAAGGAATTGAGAAGACAACTTCATTGCTCGGAATAGGATCGACGTCAACTATGAGAGGGCCTAAAGCTCTTCCATACCCCACCTACCATATTCCTATCCATGTTCAGGTTTCCCATATCGGCATTTTTGGTACCCTCCTCGAGGTCAAACGACTCAGACCATCCATCGTAGATACGAGACCCTGAGAAGAAAGAGTTCGTCGGAAATGAGGCATACCAAAGGAGTCATAATCCCAAGAAAAGGGGGGCTTCTCAGATTAGGATTTCCTTGCTAAGGTGTTAATCTTTAAGATCAGGAAAAAAAACTTGAACATAAATTTATTGATGTGGTCTTCTTCGTTTACATAGAGAATAGCTATTGCTATAGATCTTTGATAACCAAATTAGACATCTCATGCATTGATGCTAACACCATTATTGAGCTCTTCCATACTACTTTTTTAGAATTTCTTCCTTATAAAGTCGAAATTCCTCAAAATATGACTTTTGATATAGACATCACATATGGATCTATTCCTGAGAAAGTAGAAAATATCCATATACAGGGGATCGCTTTTAGATCGGCCAAAATGATCTAGTAGAAGTTGCCAAACCTATACATAGTAAGATCTCTATGATGGTTAATGATCTGGAAAGGCACTTTGAGGCTTATCAAATTGAGAGTGAACATATACATGTTAGTATGCCAATGTTTGTTCTTAAGTAAAGCACTAAAAAGATACCACTAAGAGTGCGATAGATTTAATTTACTTTAAATGACATGTGAAATGGTCGATCTACCATATTGGTATTCCATTAATGAATGCAGGTGGGTGTTTGAAAGAAACCTCTAATCGGATGTATACATTGGAAAGTCTAAGGCAAAGCATGTCAAAAAATGTTTCATGCAAAAAAAGCATTTTGATTATTTTGATACATGCTCACTTATTACCAAGATGGCTACAATAGAGACACTACGTTGCTAGCATCTATTTATTATCTCATCATCCATAAGACGGATGTGAAGATTGTCTTCTTATATGACGATCTTGAGGAGGCGATCAAGATTGTCTTCTTATAAACTCTGAAACAATGGTAAAACAAGATTGCATGATCTTATAACTTTATTTTCATGGATTTGACAATTGTGCATACTTTGTCTGATCAGATTGTGTACTTTTAGTGATGATATATGTATGGTGTCTTGTTCCTATATATCAGTGTTATCTTGTTGTTTGGGATAGGCTTGTTGTTTGGGATAGGGATGAGGATTGTGAATGAGGCTAAATTATTCTGAAAGGATAGATTTGAGATTGTTAAACGAAATGAATGGATTGATTATTCATGAGGTCATAGGCTTTCTTATATAGAGAAAAGAAACCCTAAAGGCAAATTACATAAAAAGGAAATAATAAATAGATAAATACAAATAACTCTCAACACTCCTCTTAAGATGGAGTATAGATGCCCAACTATGCCCAGCTTGGAACAACACTTCTAGAATGGACCCCTTGATAGGTATTGGAGTATTTGGTAGTGCACCTATTGAGTTGTAGCAGGGTAAATGGATCCTGGAGAAGATCCATTTACCCCATCCTGTGTTTAGTCCCATACCGCCCAATGGTGGGACTTGGAGGCTCTGGGAAGGCTATATAAGGAGCCCCAGACCTCCTGTACTCATTGAGAAAAAGCAATGAAGCATATGCCCCCTTTGAGGCCTTCTCCCGTGGTTTCATCCCGCTCCTCACGGAGTAGGGTTCCACGTTAAATCCCGCGTTCTTATTTTTGTTTATCTTTTTTCCATGTTCGCTTCCGCATTCTTCATATTTTATAACATGGTATCAGAGCGGGTCGATTCTCGAGGATTTCGTGTTCTTATTTTATTCGAGATTCGTTTCCTTTGTCGTGAAAAACAGTTCGTGAAGATTATTGTTCGAGTTTTTTTTTGGGTTCTATGAAACCCTAGATCTGTTCTCTGCCCGTCTGATGCCCCTCCTGCATGAAGCTCCGCCCTCGCACAGGCAGGCAACGCACCTGCATAGCGAGGCAATTCCTCTCCAGCCAAGCCGCAGTGCATCTCGCAGGAGGAGACCCATATACTTCCCGGCGGAGCCCGCCTCCAGCCATCTTGGCAAGCGCATCCTTGGCATCACGATTCTCCAGGCGATGCCTCCAAGTCTCGCCAAGGTTGGCGACCCCGCTCACATGACAGACCTGCCAGGGCACCCCGTTCCTCGACGTGTGCCTCTTCTCCCTGATCAGCCCTAGACGCCTTCAAGCCCTCGCGCAGGCAGTGCGAGGGGACCTCCATTCCTTTGGCGGCGGCAGTGGCACTCAGGCGCACTGCTACAAGAGCGCGATATCAGTTCCAGGCGGCATACAGATCTCCAATCCGCTACTCGCCCTCATCAAGAGCTGGCGAACCCGCAATCCTTCAGCGCGCGATGGCGGCGCCAAGGCGCAGGACTCCATCTCCCAGGTCATTTCCCCTCGTCGTCAGGCTCCAAGGACGGAGCCCCTTCCATTGCTGTTAGCTCCTGTCGGCGCACGGCAACACCCAGGCATGCAGGCGATTTTTCTCTCTCGCGCAAACCCTGTGCACGAAGCCCAGAGACGCAGGCGGCCTCCTCTATCTCCCGATCTCTGCGACGGCGCCCTCCTGGCGGCGCTGATGTTGCGGCGGCGCCCTCCTGGCAGCGCTGATGTTGCGGCGGCGCAGGACCATCGCTAGGTTGAAACGAAAGACCCCCAGTGGGGGCGGCGTGGTTTTGAAAATAAAAAGGGTGTCCCCCGTGGAAACCCTAATGTCTAAGGGAGCCCATGGGCTTCTATGGTTAAAAAAATTATATTGTGGGGTTATTCGCATGAGCCAAGATGGGCTCAAAGAAAATGTAAAAAAAAATGGAAGAGAGAGATTGGGCCCCTTTTGGGCTGAAATTCAAGTTTGAAAAAAAAGAGAAAAAAAAAGAGAGGTGGATTGATTTTAAAAAAAAGGGGCGCGTACAATAAAAAGTCGTACGCAAAGTTTTGCAAAAAAAAAGGTTTTGAGGAAAAGAGATGCGTACAATAGAAAAAAAAGAAGCCGTACGCATAGTAAAAAAAATCCTTTGAAAGAGTCGCATACAAAGAAAAGTCGTATGCAATTTTAAAAAAAATGCAAGAAAAGCCGTAAAAAAAAGGATGAAACGGCTTATAAAAAAAAGGATGACGGCTTTAAAAAAAATGAAAAAGCCACAAGATTCATGTTCTTGTTTTTTACCCCCTATTTATCTTGTCTTCTCCCAACTTTGTCGATGTCAATTTCCGACAAGTATGGGAGAAAGGGGGAGTATATATGTAGAATCACAGGTCTATTCAGATGCTTCAGATGTCAGATCTTCATATTCCAGGCCAGTGCACGTTGTTCAGACTCTACAGATCCAATTTCAGACTCGACGTCAGATATTTCCAAGTCTCAGTTTCAGACACGCACGAGTGTGCGGTCATTGTCAGATGAGCATATGTTGCCATCATTGTCAGAGGTCCCCATCATTATTCTTGTTTTGTCGGCCAGAGTTTTCATGTGAGCCATAGGGACTCCAGAGTAGAGGACCATTCCCTATGCCATATGTTGGCAAGGGTTTTCATGTGGTATCATAGGTACACCAGAGCAGTGCACCATTCTCTGAGCCAGATGGGAGAGACCCAGTTCTCCGACGAGGAGACTTCAGGTGCAGTTTCAGACTCGATGGTCAGATTCCAAGTCTTCAGTTGACTCACACTCCAGCTCGTTCGTCCTCCTCACCTGTACGGCATGAGAAGCAACGTCCTCGACTGCAGCATGTGCGCGTTGGGTTGATATTGTCCGTAGTGTCCTGTAGTGTGAGTTGAGTTTGTTTCTGTTTGTTTGTCCAAGCTGAGCATTGCATGCTCCAGCTTGAGGGGGAGTGTTGGAGTATTTGGTAGTGCACCTATTGAGTTGTAGCAGGGTAAATGGATCCTAGAGAAGATCCATTTACCCCATCCTGTGTTTAGTCCCATACCGCCCAATGGTGGGACTTGGAGGCTCTAGGAAGGCTATACAAGGAGCCCCAGACCTCCTGTACTCATTGAGAAAAAGCAATGAAGCATATGTCCCTTTGAGGGCTTCTCCCGTGGTTTCATCCCGCTCCTCACGGAGTAGGGTTCCACGTTAAATCTCGTGTTCTTATTTTTGTTTATCTTTTTTCCATGTTCGCTTCCGCATTCTTCATATTTTATAACAATAGGGCCTTGGTGAAAATATCGATAGTTTGTTCCCCTTAGTTAATGTAGAAAATAGAAATGAAGTAAAAAATCTACTTGGTGGAAATATATTTACATAGCGTAGTAAGAAGCATGTCATTGTTTCCAAATCCATCGTAAAATACAAGTACATAAGCATGGCTTAAGTCACTTGTGATGTTTGCCAATCCCGAGGAAGAACCTAATTCTTCATTTACTTGTCATTAGATGTCGTGCAATGAGATTTTCCACCTTCAAATATCCATGAACTGGTTTGAGATGCTCATTGGATCAAAGACTGTCACTAAGTAGAAGGCCTTGTACGCCTTCTACACCGTGAAGCATTTATCATCCTAGGATCAATAATCTACATTATCAAGCCCCCCTTCTAAGCCGATAGTGCCTCAACTGCAAAATGTTCATCTGATAAATCAATACGAAAGAGTAAAAGCCAGTTGTCGCCCTCCCAACACTCCCTCACTGAATAACCTACATCATCCACCAAAGCGAAAATGTAAGGGAAGCCAATATGAAACATCCCCTACCTTGTCTAATCATCATTTCAAAAACAGTATCCATAGACATAACCTAAAACAGGTCTCATGAGTGGAATCACATAAGCGAGCATCGAGCAAAATACGTTCCACAAGTTGGAAGGCACAGCGACAGCAACAACTCGTATAGAGGAATCCAAAGTGTGGAGAAAGATGATAAAATGAAATGTGTTAATTTTATTCAAGTGTTCTAGGGGTTCTTATATAGATTGGAACCTTAGAGCACTCGCTAACGGAAAATTACATATAAGTACCTAAGGGGTTACAACTAAATATAATAAAACAAAACCGTTTATAACACTCCCCCTAAAGTTGGAGCATATCTATCAGTCATGCCCAACTTGAAGATTATCCATGAGAGGCGTTTCTTTGGTAGCACCTTCATGAATGTATCTGCAAGTTGAAAATCGATGGAGATGTTGAGAGTAGTGATCTTCCCTCCTTGTACAGCATCACGAACAAAGTGGCAGACAATCTCAATATGCTTGGTCCACTCATGGAAAACATGGTTTGTAGCAATGTATCTAGTGGACTTGTTGTCACAATACAGAGGAACAAAGTAGTGACAACAGTACCAAGTTCCAATAGAAAAGAGAGTAACCAAGTAATCTCAAAGGTAGCCTGAGCCATCATCATGTATTCTATCTATGCACTCGGTTTAGAGACGATGGTATGCTTCTTGCTTCGCTAAGTGACAAGATTTCCACCAATCATCATAGGATATATTGTAGTGGAACGACGAGAACCAGCATAATTAGCATCAACGTAAGTAGATACATCAGTATCCATTGGCCCCATAGAAGACGTCACGTCTTGGTGATAACTTCGAGTAGCGTAGGATCAGAAGAACATCCTACCGATGATTATAAAGTGGAGCTACACTTTCCTTCTGATCTCATTATTCTGAATCCGATCTTTCCGTGTATGACCACACATATACCTTAGTGTTTCCATCTCTTCTATCGCCATTCTCTGCACATGTCTATGGTTCACAAACCAACATTCGGATCCATAGAGCATAGCAGGTCTCACGGCTGCTTTGAAATACTTTCCTTTGACTTTTAAAGGGATTTTCTTATCACAAACAACAATATAGTTTCCTCTCCACTTTAGTCAACCTGAATTTATTCTATGAGTAACATCTCCATCAATTTTCCCATCTTGTTGCAAAATAGATTCCAAGTATCTAAAAGAATCTTTCTTCCGAATAGCTTCGTCTTCAATCTTCACCTCGAGTCCTTTACAGTTGCTTTCATGAAAAGTGCACCTCATATATTTAGTCTTAGCCCTACTTATATGAAATATTATAGTCGCTAAGACATGTCTCCAGACCTCCAGCTTCTCATTTACTCCATCTCTTGTCTCAGCAATCAACACAATATCATCGGCGAACAACATACATCAAGTTATCTCATCCTGAATGTGACTAGTCAACTCATCCATAATCAAAGTAAAAAGGAATAAACTCAAAGTTGAACATTAATGCAAACTGATGTTGATGTTGAAAACGAGAACCGATTGTTAAAAATGTATGCATGCAAACACGACATGCCAACTCGGCTCGGGCTTGAGTGTTCTCTTCAAGTGTGGTTTCATCAACATATGCCATGTGTGTATACATCGCTTGGAGATGATCGGAGATATTTTCCACCGACATGCTTTGAATTCCGAGAATGCTAGAATGGCTAGTGTAGTTGGTGTCGTGAAGTTCAGAAATGGATAACCTCCTCAGTTCCAATTTGTTCAACTTATTTAACTCTTCCCATGAGCATAATCGCCAAATGCCCTCAATTTTATATAAGCACAAGGCCGGTTAGTCTACTAACAGGTAAACATGGACTTGCTCTGATTTCCTTTCATCTCTCTCATTCGTGTAAATGCATAACACGAACTGGAAGAAAGTGGAGATAAAGTTGTCCTATGGAAAATATGGTTAGTAAACTACTATAAAGTCTGAGCTTTTATGATATCGTAACAATGTTATGTCATGCTTGATTACTCTCGGCCAGACTACTGAGATTCTTCGAATATGTTCAACTTCAATCTAAGGCATTACAGAACCTAATTTTGTGACTTCCCTTGCATCATTATCAAGCAACGCATGTTGTCTCGATGTTGATCAATTTTTGGAGTCATTAATGTATTCAGGTTTGTGCATCCATATGTAACTCCATTTAGGAGGTTCAACTGTTCATGGGTTGTAGCCGAATTAAGGATGAACCTCGTATATCTACATGTTGTGGTTGTCTTACTTACTTGTTTATTTTTTTTCTAGTTTTGTGTTTTATTTCTGCTCCGCGCATCATGTTGGCTACGTTAGGTTCTTTAACCATTCATCTTTGATCGTGTTAAGAGGTATCAGTTGGTAGGAACTCGCGTAAAGACAGTTCTCATGTCTTTGCACTTCTGTGGAAATTTGGAATGCCAGGAATGATTGTATTTTTCGAGATCAGCGGGTGTATCATGAAAATGTATTGGGCCATTTTAGAAGTTTATATACGGCCAGGAGCATTGTAAATTGATTATCTTTAAATGTTAGTACATTTTGTGGTGGGTCCCGCCTTGGGATGTCATTTGCTTACTATCAAAAAAGAGGTATCGTTTCATTGCATGAGGTGAAAGTCAAGAACGACCACCATAAAGTGCATCGCCGATGAAGTCATCAAATCTTGAGAGCGACATGCTAGGACCCCATGTGTTGGTATCGTGGTTGACGTTGTTTATCCAAAGGGAACTTTTGCTTATGAACATGCATCAATGAAAATATTCTAGCTCTATTATTCATTTATGTGTCCATCTTCTTGCATTGCTTTGACCATGGTGTTCCCGTGATTTCACATTTGTCTTATATTTTCAGGGGTCGTTCTTCATAATAATATTTCGTCATGATTATTTAATTAGGAAAATTAGTCATATGATTATTTAATTTGGAATTTATGATATAATGAACAAATACGCAATTGTTTTTTATTGAATATACATTGGTATATTATATTCTGCATGGATTTTTTTCTCAAAACAGATACTTTGGGTGGAAAGAAAAATATTTTTTACTACAGCAATGTATGTTCATGAAAACAGACACAATATAAGTTTTTCACCCGATAAAGGAATCGACAGTGTGATAGAAGGTACAAAATTCGTGGTATAGACCTTTTTTTTCAGAATTTAGCATTCAGAGAAGAGATTAGTCAAGTTTATCAACCTTAATAAGATCAGCAGTGCTCCATATACTAAGTATTCCCTCTCTTGCACTTTCTGCAGATTGCCAAAGGGGAAGCCGCAAGTTGGGATCATATGATAGAAATGCTCCAGCATCTTTGGCAATTTTGGCAGCAGCTATGTGGGCTGATTTGCAAGGGTCGGTTATAAGACTAATAGATCCATAGTGGAAAATTTTCGCCTGGAATCAACATTATCACTTCTCAGGAAAATCATTATTATGATCGTTGTGTTAAAAAGCCAAAACAGGAATTGCACCTTTCTAATTATCTCCAGGTCAAGGTCTGACTCTTCAAGCAGCATGTCAGCACTCGGATTACGGTAGAACATAAACTCTCGTTCACCATCATTTCTTAAAGTAACAAAAGCTAGAGCTGTTCTTGCATTGGGATCAAAGCGCATTCCCTTGTTGTTCACATTGTTTTCTTTAAGAATATTAGCTAGCATGTAACCAAACTCATCTTCACCAACCTATATAAATAAACAAAAATAATAAAACATAGCTTGTTGATAACAAGAAGTTGTTGTCAGGAGCAATGGAAAAGGTTTCAACTTTATGAAAGGAAGAGCTGTAAACCCACATTGATATTAAGAACCAAATATTAGTACGACAGTCCAAGAAGTCACTTGGGCAATAATGAAAACAGTCAGCTTATTCTTAACAAATGAGAGATAAGCTTTCAACGTGCAATACTAGTTAAAGGTTAATATTTGAATTAGCACTCCCAAAAATCCCCCTTTTCCCTTCAATAACTACATAAAATGGCAGTATCAAATAAATTAGATCTTGCAGAATTTGAGCTTGTTGGCAAAAGGATGCAAAAGAAAAAACATTCTAACGATGACAAAGTATTTTTGAAATGCATGTATGCATTGCTTTGTTCTGCAAAATGCCAGGCTGAAGATTAATACTCTTAGCACAAAATCGACACAATTTTTCTATGGCCAAAGGATGATTACCCGAGGGTGGTATTTATCCAAACACATTACACTCTCACAGATGCATGACTAATATAAAGTTAGCCTTACATGACACAAGACCATCCCGTAAACATCGCCATCACTTTTCACACCACCACTCTCCAAGGAAAACCTACTGCCCTTGAAGATCCTGAGTTCAAATTCTTTCAGATTTGCCCACGGGATAACAACAACAACAATAACAAAGCCTTTTCCCATAATTACGTAGGGTCGGCTACATGGATTCTTCGCCTCCATTCAGATCTATCTTGGGTCAATCCCGGACTTATATCCAAAAATTTAAGATCCCATCGTATAGTCTCTTTCCAACACTTCTTGAGCTGTCATCGCCCTCTCTTAGCCGGCTCAACATCCCAATACTCGCATCTCATAACTGGTGCATCAGCTGTAAAAATGTCTCATTTAAGTTACGCCTCCCTGGATAGAGTGCGGAGATTTAAGGACCTCCAAAATGCGTCGAAAGAGGAGATGCAGTTATGAACAGCAAAAGAACATGTGGTCAATATCCTTATGCCCGTCAAAATAGAAAACTCATGTTGTATCTCCGTCTAGACACCATCCGAAATGGTGCTCCTAGTTAATAGTCTACATTAGTCTCAACTGCCATACAAATCTTCAGGTACATTCACATTCTAAATGGTTTAACAATTCACTGCCAGCACCTGATCATTAATGGGCGACTAAAATCTCTTTTTTTTTATACCTGCGACACTGAGGAATCCCCCAATCCAGACCTGCCAGTTCGCTGTCAAGAACCAACAGAGAAATCCCTCAGCTCTTTCATCAAGTGCAGTAACTCACTAAACCTATGATCTGACAACAGTGAACAGAACACAGGCAGCCAAACTCTAGCATCCATGCCCTCCTCCGTGTTGGGAAAAATGAGCCACTTGTTTATTCCATGGAACCCTAGGCTCTCTTATACAGAAGAGAGACCTATGGGTAAATACAATATAAACAAAAGAAAAATAAACTGAGAAAACGATATTGTTGGAGTATATGCATCATATGTAAGATGGGTAGATGGATCCTTACAAGATCCATTTACCACATCTAGGGTTTAGTCTCATATCTACCAGTGGTGGGACTTGGAGAGTATATGGAGGCTATATAAGAAGCCCCAGACCTCCTGTATTAGCTGAAAAAAGTCAATAGACACATCAGCCATTTGAGATGTTCTCCCATGTTTTCATCCCGCTCCTTAGGGAGTAGGGTTTCACGTTAAATCTCACATTCCTTCAATGTTTATTTTCTGTCTCTGATATTTGCTTCCACATTCTTATTTTCTAACGTGGTATCAGAGCGGTTAGATTATCGAGGAGTTTTTTCATTTTTTTTGTTCGAGATTCGATTTTGGTGTTTTTGTTCGTGAAAATTAGTATATTTGGAATTGTTCAAGTCCAAGTTCTAGGGTTTCTATTGGAACCCTAATTGCAGCAAAACAATCATCATCGATGGTTCCACAGTTATGAAACCCTAGTTCTATGTCGATGTTCGGTGCTCAGAAGATATCCACCGTCATTCTTTTCATCTCAAGGTCCTTATTGGGGTTCTTCGTGAAAACTTGATGAAGATTGAAATGTTGCATCTCGCACACCATCGTGATTCCATGGTGCAACTTCCATCGCGTCGATCTGAGGCGCTCATCCTCTAGTGCGTCGTCATATTGCGCGAAGGCATATCCCAGGTAGCTTGTCACTGGAGCTACCATACCTCCCATAGAGGAGACCTATAGCCGTCTCAGCCATATTATTATGTCATCTACTGCCACTCCTCCACCATCTTCAGCAATGGCAACTTCTCATGATCGAGGACAAACGATCTAGTCCATAGGACACACCCCGCGTGGTAGAGGCAGTAGACGTCAGCGTGGCCCTTGCACGTATTGTCGTCGGCCGGGACATACAGAGGATACATGCTACCAGAAGCATGGATATTCCGTTTCTGATCGCGTGGCAGAACAGATTGAGCCTTCAGTTACCTTTGTTTCCTAGGCAGATCCTCGCTTGAATGATATTGTATCTCGTATTCGTGAGATCATGACTTCTGTTGCAGGAATCACCACTACATATACCGCAGTCGCAGCCAGAGCCTCTTCGAGCTCCTCAGGTATCACTTATGCTTTCATCGGTAATACCGGTGCAGATATGACAGAGTGGATTATGGACTATGGTGCTTCCCACCATCTGTGTGGAGACAAAGTGCAGGTAAGGTCCTACAGGACCATACCACCTGGTAGACGGGTCGTTATTGCTAATGCAACCACCTACGTGTTACAGGACAGGGGGAGGTGCAGTCGACATTGTCAATGTGCCTTCAGAATGTTTTATATGCTCCTAACTTTTAAATGAATTTACTTTCCATTAGTTAGATTACTAAGGATATGCATTGTCGTGCCTTTTTGACCCTTTGTCTCTTGTTTTTCAAGACATACTCACAAGTAGGGTGATTGGATGTGGTCGTGAGCAGCATGGGCTCTACAAACTGGTTCAACGTCCTCATGCTGGTGTTTCTACTATACCTACTAGACCAGTCTCACCATATATGTGACATATTCGTTTTGGTCACCTTCCTCTACAGAAGCGGTGTCATGTTCTCCCTCAGATTTCTACGAGATTCTCTTTCCAGTGTGAGGCATGCCAGCTTGGGAAGCATCATTGTTCCTCCGTTACATCCCGTAAAAGTCGGAGCAGTTCTCAGTTATTTGAGCTCCTACATTTAGACATTTGGGGTCCAAGTTGTGTTCCTGATCATCAAGGACACCGTTTTTATCTAGTTGTTGTTGATGATTTTTCTAAACTTTCCTGGATCTTTTTATTAAAGAATAAGTCTGCTTGATCTGTGATCAAATATCTTATTAATGAGATAAAGAATATATTTTCTGCACATGTCAAATATCTTCGTTCAGACAATACATTAGAGTTTTGCACTTTACAATTTTCTGAATTTCTTAGATCTCCTGACGATGTTCACCAAACCTCATGTGCTTATACTTCACAGCAAAATGGTATTGCCGAGTGCAAACACTGTTACTTATTTGATGTGACCAAAACCTTGTTGATACAAAGTTGTGCTCCTCACGCTTACTGGGGCGATGATGTCCATACTACATGCTATCCGGTGAACCACATGCCCTCGTATGTATTGGGAGAGAAGATTCCTTTCTCGGTTATGTTTCCTGATAATGATCTTTTCTCCCTTACACATCGTGTGTTCGATTCTGTTGCATTTGTTCATGATGTCTCTCCAGATCGTGACAAGCTCTCTCACAGAGCTATCAAGTGTGTTTTTGTCGGCTACTCTCATACCCAGAAGGGGTACCATTGTTTTGATCCGCTCAGGCATAAATACTTTGTCAGTGTTGATGTTACCTTCTTTGAGTTTGTCATGAATTTTTCTCCTGCAGGTGACAGATTAATCCCATATGACTCTGATGATGAGATCTGCATGCCTCCACCTCCTACTATCATACCATCACCTCCCTCTACTCCCTCTCTACCACCACCTCCTCAGCCGCCACCACCACCTACATCTACTCGTGCCTCTACACCCGTTCCTGTGGTTTCACCTCCTACTGTGACTCAGTTTTTGCCACATATTTTTACTTGCAGGTCTTGCTCGGTTCCACTTGCTCGCAGGTCTTGCCCATCATCTAGCACACAACAGATATGTAATGAGCATATTGTTTCTACTAATGGCACTACTAAGTTATCTGTGCAATAGGATTCCATACAGGATGAGCAGGTGTCCGCTCAAGAGGGGAACTTATAGTTTCGAGATTTGACTAATGATCTTGATGTGTTGATTGCTCTGCGTATGTAGAAATATACGTGTGCTACTTATCTTCTTACAGCCCATGTTTCCTTGAGCAGATTGTCAGAGGATTTCATGAGACCTTGACCTTATCATACATAGAGATACCACGGACATATCAGGAGGCTCCTCAGGACAGTCAGTGGAGGTCAGCCATGGATGAGGAGATGGCCATGCTACAGTCGCATGGTATGTGGAGTCTTGTCTATGCTTAAATTAGCGCATCTGTTGTGGGATGCAAATGGGTGTTCACAGTGAAACATCGTACAAATAGCAATGTGGATCGCTATAAGGCGATACTTGTGGCACGGTTCACCCAGACATATAGGGTGGACTATCAGGATACTTTCTCTCCAATTACCAGACATTATACTCTGTGTATTCTACTTTTTGTTGTTATGACACGAGATTGACCCCTTTACCAGCTTGATGTGAAGAATGCCTTCCTCTATGGTGATCTATGGGAGGAGGTCTACATGCAGCAACCACCTAGGTTTGTTGTTGAGGGTGAGTGTCAGAAGGTTTGCATGTTACACAAGGCTATCTATAACCTTAAGCAGAGTCCAAGAGCATGGTTCCAGAAGCTTTCGGACGTGATAGAGTAGCAAGGGTTTGTGCGATCGACTACCGGTCACTCTTTGTTTGTGCACACGACCTAGAGAGGTGTTATTGTCATTCTTGTTTACGTTGATGACATTATTGTTACAGGGGATGACGAGAAGGGCATTCCAGGTGCCAAGGACTTCCTAGGTCAGCAGTTTGTGACCAAGGACCTTGGTAATTTACGTTACTTCCTAGGACACGAGTTTGTCAGGAACCAACGAGGTCTTATGATGACCCAGAGGAAGTATGTTACATATCTTCTTTCAGTGACATGCATAACATATTGCATACTTGCCATTACTCTTATTGACCCAAGCATGAAGCTCTATGATGATGACACTGAGGAGGTCGACAAGAGGAGGTACAGGAAGCTTGTTGGCAAGCTACTATATGTAGCTATTACCAGGCCCCGCATATCCATTGTCGTGAGCAAAGTGAGTTAGTTTATGGAGCAGTCCAGACAGGCACATATGGATGCAGTCCATATGATTCTGAGATATCTGGAGACATCACCAAGTACATGACTTCTTTTCAGTAGAGGCACATCTTTTTCAGTTACAGCGCGTGTTGATGCAGATTATGTTGAGTGTCCAAAGAATAGGAAGTTTACTTCGAGCTTCGCTATGAAGACCACTATGCATGTCAGCTCTGGAGACCAGACAGCAGATGTTCTAAGGCCCTAGCAAGAGGGCCTTATCAGAGATGTTGTTCCAAGTTAAATCTGATCGATATCTACGCTCCAACTTGAGGGGGTGTGTTGAGATACTAGTTATTTTTCTTATTGTTTTTTCATATTATCTATTTCTTTTGTCTTCTTTTTGTAATTTACCCAACAGGTTCCTCTCCTATATAAGAGAACCCTAGAGCCTCTCATTAATTAATATATTCTTTCTTCCTACACAATGGATGCAATTATTAATTGCTTAAACTCGTGAAACCAAGGAAATGGTCACCGTTTATCATTGAAAGTTAACAAAACTTTAAATGGGCAATACTTCTTAAACAATGAGTTTCTAATCTTATGTTCGATGAAAATTTTATTTGCGTCCATTTATTCCAATACATGAAAAATGTTCCTCCGATAATGTAAGAAACATTATAAAATTAGCCTGACAAACTTCCCAGAAAAAAATACGAAAAATGTGAAAGGACTCGTAACAAAAAGAAGTTTAAAAAGATGCTTGCATTTGTAAGATATACACTTTAAATATATAATGATCAATGGTCATTCAAGTTTAATAAGACGAATAAATCATGATTAGCCTTCATTCCACAAGAAAGGAATTAGTATAGGAATACTTTTTCCTTTATAGAGTAGCATAGTTACAATCTATTAGATTACATATAAAGGCAAGGTTGTTCATGATGATGAGTGTCGACTATAAAAAACGAAGGGACAAACAGAACCACTATTGGCATTCACTCCACAAGTAAGAAATGGATATAAGAAACTTTCTTCCTTCGTAGAGTAATAATTGGAAGGATTTGGGATGCATTGTAGCGTGCCCCACCTAGGGAACACACCCTTTCTTCTTTCAAAAAAAATCAGTCTTCCCGGAGTAGCATAATCAGAATGTACTCAAATAAATATACAAGAATGGCGCATAGATGACATGTCAATCATTGAAATGGCAAGGATAAGCAAATCAATATTGACTCTCATTCCATGGGAAAGAAATTGACACGGGAAATTATATTTCTAGGTAGGGTAGCATAACCACGATGTACCCCATGATCAGCGCCCACCAAGGGTTGATACTAGTAGATCTTATAAGCGCAAGATAATATGCTCAAACTACGGGAATGAGAGTATTCACCACTGCTGGTTTCATTTTACTTACACAGGCCTCTTGCTTTCAAAGATCTAAATATTTATCTTAGCAGCTACCTTGCCAATAAACGCCGATGATCCGCCAAGTCTTGCTATGCCAACAGCAACATTAGCGGGAGCTCCTCCAGGGGCCTTTTTAAATGCAGGGGCCTCAGCCAAAGAAACACCATTAACAGTTGGCACGAAATCGATCAGCATCTCCCCAAAGCAGACAACAAGGGAGTCATCACTATCAAGTGATCCATCAGTCCTCGATGACGCCTTTATGCATCCTAGAACCATACAGACAGAAAGGTGACAGGATGAAGAAAAGAACCGAATGTTTATTTAAGAAAAGCATAGACTTTTGCGAACAGACAAACAGAAACTTACAAGAGAAAAGTAACTGGCTACTTTTAACAACACAAAGTTCACAACAATTGCTAATGGTATAGAATTAGTATCAGTGGCGACAACGGTTCACTTCTTATTGTTCAAAATTCAAGAATAGTAGGGCTCTAATCTTAGAAATTTCACAGCAAGTAATACAATCAAAGCAGAAGGAAACAAGAAGAAAGTCAGAGAGTTGGGCATCGATCGATTGCGGCTAATATGGTATGGGCGTTGAATACCTCCCCCGGTGATAAGACTATGACCGTGGCGAAGCAAAGAGTTGGGCAATGGAAGCGGAGGAGAAGGGGCCCTCCTCCGTGTGGTCAGGTGGCGCGGAGGGCGGGAGAGACCGCGGGCGACTCCGGGAGGCAGTGCAGCCATAAAGTGGGTCGGAGCGGCTGCCGTTTAGTACTGTACAGGCAGTGAATTGGTGCGCATATCCTTTCTCTTCAGGGGAGAGCACGCGCACGCGAGTCCAGGTCATGCCACGCCCTTAGTCAACTTAGCTTTTATTTGCTTCGGCTTTTTTTTTAAATCAACGAGTGGGTATACCCGTCCTTCGCGTCGGGCAAAAATGGCATGGAGGTAGAATTAAAAAAAGTTCAATGGGTTGTCCGCAGCGTGTTTTCAGTGTTTTTTTTTGTTTTTTTTTTTAAAAATATTACCATATATATTCATTCCTATATCCTTTCTATATGTCATTCGAATTTCTTCAGAAACAAAGACTCTTACGGCCTCCATCGAACAGTTAACAGGATTTTTTAAATCGACACCATTTCAATGGAGGCCGTAGGAGTCTCTGTTTCTAACGAATTCAAATGGCATATAAGAGGGATATATGGATGAATATACATGGCGATATTTTTCAAAAAAAATAAAAAAATACCGAAAACGGCGCAGGGGCAGCCATTGTTAGGGCAGCCCCATTAAACTCAATTAAAAAGGGCCCGGTACATTCAAAATCTCTAACAATCAAGTATGCAATTTCGGAAATTGCTGGCAAATTATATTAAGAATTACCTTCAATCCTACAAAATCTCAATCTTAATTGTATAGCCTTTGTTGGTGCAATAATCAAAAGATCTCGCACCACTTTTAAAGATTTAACTATTGCATTTGTTTCATCCAGCATTTTCAACAAATTTTCCATAAATTTGTAGTCAACATCCTTGCTTTCTTTGATACGATTATTCGAGGTGTTTATTATATTTGAAATTTCATTCCCGGTGTCATAGATATACAATTGAGAGAACTTTGGATTTTCTCCGTAAATAGGAAGTAAAGACCGAATACGATCGTAATTTTGCCCCCATATCCGAAATATGTAAGGACCGGGGCCTACCATTGATCTAACGGTCAATTTTTGCACCCATGTACGAGAAGGTGAATAGGGAATTATATATCCTTATTCTATCTCAGATTTTTCTTGAAATATTGCATGTGGATGATCAAGAAGCATGTTTGGGCAAGTGGGAATAGGGAGTAATAATTTTAACTTTATTTTCCTTTATTGCAACATAATGGAAAATCAGGAATTGTTAGAAATTTCTTATTCTTTACACATTCAACTAACTAAAATATTTACACCACAATACATACAACAATAACTTGAAAATTCAAAATCCAATATTGTTTGTTTTCAAAGAATAAACAAAAGGTTAGGTATATGAAAAAAATAAAAAATGAGTTAAAATGATGTAAACAAATATAAGACTAACCTTCGGATGACCATTGTTTGCTTAAACCAATAGAATGCTGAGAGATATCATGATATGCAAAAATACCATATGCTTCTTTCAATGAATCCATCACATCTATTTCAGGATATGATATTGAATGTTTATCTACCTCTCCATTTAAAACTACATTTATATGTTGGCAACTTGTAACAACAACATTGTCATGATAGCAACTACTTAGTCCATGAGGCACACCTTGATTTTTTTTTCTTCTCTCATTAATAATTTGCATGCGTTGACATTTGTTTTGTCTTTGTTTTCTACATTTTTATAGTATTATTGCTTTCTACACATGTGTTGATCTTGTGGAGTATAAACATACTGATTAAATAGTATATCACCACATTCATAATTTTTACCATATTTTCTCATTTTTTTATCATCCAAAATTCTTTTTCTAATATTCCTATAATTTTTATATATTGTTTGCGAATAAGTATCACAAACTTTCGTATTTTCTTCATACGTGGAATATTATAAAGAAGATGAACTTTCATGCAAGACCTTATTTGGTCTTTGGTATCAATGTTTGCATAGTTATCCATATTTTTCAAACAAGTATATTTCCACTTTGTAAAAGAACTTTATCAACCACATTTTTTTCTTTCTTATGGGTTTTATCCTTTTTTATCTTTGCTAGTTATTCTAATCGCAAACTAGATCAAATAAACAAACCATTACAATGCATTGCATTTCAAAGGTATGAAATTTATGCATGGAAAATTTTGTTTCAATATATTAGGAAGGAAAAATAATAGAAATATGAGAAAATAACTCAAAATGATAATTATAGATAAACAATATAGCACCAAATAGAACGGGTGAATTGGAGGAAATGTCTACTTAACTGAATCTTATTACTAAATAGATAGTAAAATATACGTTTAGCAATCAATAACTGTTGAAATAATTAAATGCATAAAATAATGTTCAAATTAAGCACCCGATGGAAAGGCGTTGAATGTTACCGGTTGTTTCTGGATGCAAAATGTAAATATGTTGCACATCACACTTGCAAATGTTATAATAATATTTTCTTGGTAATTTGCGAAGAGAAATCAAATTACATGTCATGACATTATTAAATTGCATCTTAACATTTTGGAAAGGATCAACTTCAAACATTCGGTACTATTTAAGTACAAGCGGCAGAGCATATTTTGAATTAGGGTTTTTATCAGTTGTGCCCCTCCGAGATCTTGCAATTTCAGTTATGCCCCTATCTTTTTGGTAATATCAGTTGTGCCCTCAACTTTTTGCCGTTTTTTCAGTTATTCCCCTCCGGTTAGTTGTCGTTCATTCCCAATGTAAACGGACGTTAACTTTGGGACAAATGGGAATTAAATTAAAAGTAAAAGTTGAAAAAGATCATTTTCTCATCTTCCTCCTTCTCCATCCTCTTCCTCCTCTCCCATCTTCTTCCTCTTCCTCCCCTCTCTTCCTCCTCCACCTTCCCAGAGCTCCTCCCTTCTGCCGCCCCCGCGCCCTCCGCCCCGACCTCCCCCCGCCCCCTGCTTCGAGTTCCGCGCCACCCCCTGCCGGCCCAGCGCCAACCCGTACGTCCTCCGCCACGTCCTTCCTCCGCACCCAGCCAACGATCTCCTTCGCCCCCGTGCCACCCCCTACAACCCTCGTGCCACCCCACACCTCCAAGTTCTCCCTCCGCCCGACCTCCCCCCCCCCCCCTGCTTTGAGCTTCCCCCCACCTGATTCCGCCCCCGCGCCAACCCGCACCTCCAGGACCTCCCCCTTTCGCCTCCGCGTCCTTCCTCCGCCCCCAGCCGACGATCTCCTCCGTCCCCGTGCCACCCCCTACAACCCCCCCCCCCCCCCCCCCGCACCTCCAAGTTCTCCATCCGCCCGACCTCCCCCGCCCTATGCTTTGAGCTCCCCCCCCCCACCCACTGCCGCCCCCGCACCAACCCTCACCTCCAGGACCTCCCCCTTCCTCCGCCCCCAGCCGACGATCTCCTCTGCCCCCGTGCCACCCCCTACCGCCCCGCGCCACCCCGCACTTCTAGGTTATCCCTCCGCCCCGACCTCCCCCCACCCCCTGCTTCGAGCCCCCCCCCACCCGCTGTCGCCTCCGCGCCAACCCGCACCTCCAGGACCTCCCCCTTCCTCCGCCACGTCCTTCCTGCGCCCCCAGCTGACGATCTTCTCCGCCCCCGCACCACCCCCTGCCGCCCCCGCACCACCCCCTGTCGCCCCCGCGCCACCCCGTACCTCCAGATTCTCCCTCTGCCCGACCTCCCCCTGCCCCTGCTTCGATCTCCCCCCCCCCCCCACCCGTTGCCGCCCCCGCGTCAACCCGCACCTCCAGGACCTCCTCCTTCCTCCGCCACGTCCTTCCTCCGCCTCCAGCCGACGATCTCCTCCGCCCCCGTGCTACCCCCTGCCGCCGCCGCGACCACCCCGCACCTCTAGATTCTCCCTTCACCCCGACCTCCCCCCGCCCCCTGCTTCGAGCTCCCCCCCCCCCCCCCCACCTCATGTTGCCCCTAGCCTACAGCCTCCCCCCTCCTTTGTTCCGTCCTTCCTCCGCCCCCAGCCAATGACCTCCTCCACCCCAGCCTCCCTCCTCCTCCCAGGTCGGCGACCTCTCCGTCCCAACCTTCCCCTCGTCCATCTCCAACCTTCAGTGTTTGTTTGTTTAAGATAAATTTTGATTAATTGATTCATAAAAGTTCATCAAAAAATGAAATAAAAATCACCATTTGATCCGCAATGAGTGATATATCCGTGAAAATGCCAAATTTTAATGATTTTATGGATGCGTGAAGGTGTAATTAAGATAGAGAAATTATGAAGAGAGGAAGAAGAACAAATGGAGGAGGAAGAAGATGAAGAATAAGTCTGGACAATTATACCCCTCTTAACTGCACCATGATTTAAAAAAAAACCATAGTTAAGTCAACTCATTGACGGTTAAACTAACGGAGGGGCACAATTGAAAAAATGGCAAAAAGTTGAGGGCACAACTGATATTACGAAAAAGATATGGGCATAACTGAAATTGCAAGATCTCGGAGGGACACAACTGATAAAAACCCTTTGAATTATATAACTTAATATTTAAAAAGAAAGCAAAATATATGAAAAACAATAAGCAATGCTTACATTTCATCTATCAAGAGAATACACATTCAAACAAATAGGAAAAAGAAAATATTATAGTATATGTCGTAAAAGGGTAAAATGTGTATGCCCCCTAGGGGGAGCTAACTTAGCTCCCCCACCCTTTTTCACAAAATTTTTTGTATTTTTTTTGAAATCTAAAACCGTGTAAATTCATTATTAAATCCCTATATTATGTCATTCAAATTTCATGCGAAACAGAGACTCCTACGACCTCCATCCAAATGGGGTCGATTTAAAAAATCATGTTACCGTTAAAAAAATGACTGTCTGGATGGAGGTTGTAGGAGTCTCTGTTTCATACGAAATTTTTATGACATAATATAGGGATATAGTGATGAATATTCACGGAAATAATTTTCAAAACAAAATAAAAAAATAAAGAAAATAGAGCGGGGGGAGCTAAGTTAGCTCCCCCTAGGGGGCAGCCCCATTTTCCTCGTCGTAAAATTATGGTGTAAATAAATACAACAAGATTATTGCTATTCGTTATCGGCAAACTTGTTATATACATATTTTACATCACTAGTGTCAATTTACACAATTGTAAAGATTTCTTCGAAAATAAAGGTTTGGACCACATTTGACATCACAACTTAAAGGTACTAAAATTAGTTATATTGCGGAATTTTCAGAGATGATAATTTGAGAGGAGGTTGGCATAAGTCTTTATGATAATGATCGAATTAAAAAACTCGGATTGTTATTATACATAAAAAGAATAATCAAATAAAAGAGAAATTTGTAAACCCAATTAGGGCACCTTGAATCTATCAAGCTTTGTCACCACTTGATAAAATCTATACATTATACTAAAGATGGGTTCTCCTGGCTTTAGCCCTTGCATTGACATCTAGAAGTCACTTATATAGTTGAAATCGACAATGTCTAGATGGAGGTCGTAGGAGTCTTTGTTTTGCACGAAATTTGATTGACATAATATAGGAATATAGTGATGAATTTATACGGATTCATTTTTCAAAAAAATTAAAAAAATAAGCAAATGAGTGGGAGAACCAAGTTAGCTCCCTGAGGTAGTCCCATTTTACCCTTAAAAATATTAAATGTTTATTTCAAAACTGTCTATGTACTGCTTACAGTACATCAATATGTATGTATAGCTACTTTTATTTGATTTTAATATTAAGTATATTATTTAATAGGAAATTTATATATGGATTTAATACACTCTATACGAGGGACAATATGTAATATAGAGGAGAATATAGGGTATTGCATAAATTACTAAAACGTGACGGGGGACAACATGCAAAAATATCAGGGCACACGAGTAGGGGTGTCAGAAAATTCTCAAGTTCGATATTCGCTCAGGTTTGGCTCGCTAAAAGTCCGATTCATATTCGGTTTGGAAATAAACGAACCGAATCTGAACACAAGTTTAGGTTCGATTAAATAAACGAACCGAACCTAAAAATCACATGTTCGTTCAGGTTCGATTCGTTAAAAGCTCGATAAACATACATATATACATATTTACAATTCATTATCAGTAGAAGTGGACCTTATTTTAAGATAAGTGGATTTTGTCTAAGGATAAGTGACATTTTTCTAGAGATAACTGAATATTTACGTGATAAATAGGTTTTATCTCATTAAAAACTATCCAAAAATAAATAGTCACATCGTGGTTACAACATCCATCATCTATGTATCTAGTACTTTTCCCTTCTTTATCTTCAAATCAACAGAACAAGTATAAACATTACTTGTCGGATATCTCCACATTATTCTTATTCCTTATCCCCATCTGAACATATATAAAAAAATATTATAATTATATTTTTTTTGAAAGAGACGAATCCTTATTAATCTATTTTTTTAAAAGATGAAGATGAGTTAGATAAAGAAAAAACTAAATGAATATTTATTGTAATTGCGGACACGCATATATTTCTATTTCTCTTCTCTTCACCCCCTCTTATTAGAGAATTCTTAAGTTCGATATTCGCTTAGGTTCGATTCGTTTAAAAAGAGGTTCGATTCGGATTCGGTTCGAAAATAAACGAACCGAACCTGAACACAAGTTTAGGCTCGATTAAATAAACGAACCGAACCTAAAAAATATAGGTTCGCTCAGGTTCGATCCGTTTACACCCCTACACACGAGGCTACTCAGGTGGATATCCTGCACCTGGGCCCTGTTGTGAATATTGCATAAACCGAAGTGTATCCCAGCAAACGTGGCATACACGTGCCTTCAATGAGCAGCAGATAACCTGTGTGCATACAAAGATTCTATCAAGGGTATATATGCAAGTATTTCCAAAATATCTCTCTTTTGCATATGTAGCTCACAAGCATTCTGGAGGGTTGCAATGACTTTTGTTGACAATCGAACCGAGATTTTTTTTAGTTTTTTATATGTTGTAATATGTATGAAAATATATCTATTATGACCTTTTGGAATTCTTATGACTATATTTGAATTTTTATGAACTCACAAATTTAAAGTATATTTTAATGTATCGATTTTGCTCTATTAAAAATAGGAAATATTTTTAATGTATCGATTTTGTTTTTTAAAAATAGAAAATATTTACTTTTGAAAAATGATTTAATATAATATAAGGTATAGTAATATGTATTCAATAATTGTTTTACTTTTTCAGTAAATCTGTTTTAATATAGAGTTATCATATTTTATTTAATATAGAATTATTAGGATAATACTTATTTATTATGTATAGGGACTAAACAATGTTTATGAAAAATTTAGAAGCGCTTGTGAAATAAAGATAATTGCGACGACTAATGCAAAATTCACGAAATCGCGGGATGGTTCACATTGGGCTGCTATGATTTGCATATGTATGTGATATCAATGATATTCGCGGAAAATATGCACAAATAATCTCAACCACGTGAACGACATGTGCTTCCTCCTGTAGGGGGCCATGCTTGATATACACAAATGAATAAAGTTTGTCCCTTTAAAATTCCCAACACGTGTGGATCTCGTGCCATCCCTTAAGCTGTTGATGGTTGTGATTGATCGGTGTCCACTGATCTGATGGTTGTGAGTCAGTGTCATCCAACGGCTGCACATATCTCCCTTCAATATGATAAAGCAGCCATGGAAAAATCTGTAGTGCTGCAATTCTTCCCCAAATTAGGAAAACTTCATGTGAAGGTTCTCGTTCTCGCATATGATCAGATGATCTTCAGGTGAATCTCCAACAGACACATCTACATGTACTCTTCATTGCTCCGATGGTGCTCGACTTCGGACGAAGTGATGTTATCATCCTTCGTTGTTCGTCTGTAGTATTTCTCTAATGATTTTGAATAGGAAACTAATGACTTCAAGTGCATGGCGACACTGACGGTAGTGAGAGAGGGATTGGACTCCAAGTGGACCTTATGCAAACAGAGAGGCCGTAGAGGGGAGGGAGCAAACAGAAATCTGGGTATGTACATAGGCTTCCTTTTTTTATATAAGTGGAGGACCACCATCTCCGATGACATGTTTAGGTTCACAGTGAGGGTTCTAGTGCTCGCGCAAGAGATCCTACACACGTGGCCACGGTTCCATCCTCCGTTTGCCTAAGAAAAATATAGAAATAGTCAATACATGGAAAATAGAGGTAGAGAGAGAGAGGGAGTACCTCAGTCAAACATGAGCTCTCGAAGCTTCTCCAAGAACTGCAATAGGAAATGGGGGAGAGAAGGTTTGGGGGTAAAGAATAGGATAAGGAGGTTTGATATAGAGGTCTTATTGTGAGAGGGATCATCATTATGGTGATTTGATGGGAGGAGGGGAGAAGATGGGGCGGTGGGCAGAGGTGGGGGTGGAGGGCGGGGAAGGAGGTGGAGGAATGTCTTGGAAGGCGGAGGTGGCTAGGATGCACTTTCAACTCCTCCCTCCTCGGTGCGAAGCACGACGGAGACCCTTGTCATCGGCCTTCAATGCGTGGAGATGATCTGAGGGGCTCAGGTGGAGTAAAAATAGACCAAAAAAAACAAAAATGGAGGAAGAGGGGTTTTTGTACAAGATGGTGGCGAGCGAGATTTGATGAAGAATCACGAACGAGGTGGAGTTGTTCTGCCCAAGAAGAGGGCTCGACGAGAATCATGGATATACAGAGAACAAATCTCATGAAGGGTCCCATCCTCCTCGAGCAATGCATCAAGCACAAAAAATTTGAGAAGTGGGGCCAAAAAGCGATTCTGACTAGGGCTAGGAGACATGTCAGGCAGTTGACCTAGGTCAACGCTTGAAGCCATCTAGTTGGTCCACATGGACCAACCAAGAAAAACCAGCCTGAAAAAGATTTAAAAATCATTAATAAATAGTAAATGATTTTATTAAATGAACTTATAAAATAATTTTTTTATTGGTTTATAAAGTATTATATTATGATTTTTATATTTTTTGAAGTTTTTAATTATAAGTTACTTTTAGGGTATTAATTATAGGTATATTTATATATATTTTGTATACTTTTATTTTTATTTTGTATTTTTGATTTTATTAGTTTATTTTAATAATTTATATATTTATAACTTATTTTTAGATACGTAAATATATTTTTATTATATTTTTTGATGTAATATATACACTTAAATAAATAGATGTGTATATCATATAGGTATGTGTATTAATTTATGTATTTTATATGCACATTTTATTTTAATATTTTCTTTATTGTTTTATTTTATTTTAAATATGTACATAAAATATAAATAATATTTACAAAATTATAAAAATATAAAATTATAAAATAATAAAGAATAAATAAAACGAATATTTTATTTGGGTATATTGTATAATAGGGGTCCAAAATCTAACTTTCACACCTTAACTCTAAAAAATATGAAACCACCTTCATTAAATATCTTATTAAAAGTTATATACAATTAAAGATAATTTTGATATATTTTGAGTTTTTATTTGAGAGATATGGGTCTAGGAAGTTGGGATTTTGGTATTATTTAGAGTGTAATTTGTACAATGTATATTATTTTTGTATGAAATCAAATTTGTATTTTTCTATGTATTATTATCTACAACTTTCATGTAAAAAGTTTCTTTATTTGATGTATAAAAGTAAAAAAATAGGTCCCAAAATAGATAAATAATGAATTAATAATTGGGATTTTTATTGTATTATTTGCCATTATCTCCTGCTACTTTATTTCGTATTGACCTAGTCATCAAGATGCCTAGGTCTCGGGGTTTAGCGTCCCAGAATATCTTTGATATTTTATTCTTTTTCCTTTTCTTTTCCTTATTCTACAATTTTGCATTAAAAACAGAATTTTATATAATATTTATACAACAAAGCATGAATGTTAATTTATGCAAATTAAGGGTATTTACATGTATTTACTAGGGGTTTTAAGGCCAAAATGATAGGATAAAGGTGATGAAATGGAGATTCATTTGTTATACATCATCGAGTTGTATGATTCAACACACGTATAGGAGAATGGTTGAAATTGTAGAGGATCTTGAATTTTTCGGTATTCGAATGAGTCAGGTTGACTTCTCCAATTGGGGTTGGGTGGTATCCAGAGATTTAGTTGTGAACCAAAGTAGTATGGTAATTTCTCTCATAAGATGATTGATACAGCGAAGAGTAGAATGGATATTATGGTGGAGAGTTGGTATTTGGCATACTCTGCATGTAGGCATAGATTTGTTCGCTAGGATTCATTTTTGGAGAGGAAATACAATGCAAATGCAAAGAAAAACAAACACAAAACAAGATCAATTCACCAACACATGTAAGTTGTCGCAGAAACAATTATCTCCTCAAATTTTGAATTTTTATTACATTACAAAATAGGCACACCAGTAGTCTAGATGAAGTAATTATGAAATACTGACTGATCCTAATTTTTACGGCTAATTGCATCTATTTTCAACCAGTATGTGTGTAAGTATGAACTGTAAAATGACTACCCATGTCACTTGAGGATGGTGCCTTACGTGTTATCCTTGAACCACCCAATCTTCTAAGGGAGACCGTAGTTCCCTCACTTAGAAGTTATTAGTCATTTTAAAATCCAATAGTAAAAAAAATTCACAAGGATTTGGGCCTTGACCTAGGATTGTGCTTGTGCGTGTGAAATTGTGTTCAAAGTACAAAATTTCAATCACTTCAAATCTCTTTCATCCAAGGAACACGATGACTTATAAGACATATCTGATTTAGGCGAGCAACAATTTGGTGAGCATATTTAATTGGAGAGCAAAGAGAGAGAGAGAGAGAGATAACAACAGAGACGAATGCAACAAAGAAACTTGATTTTATGTTTTTCAATTTTGTTAAATAGACACAAATTCAAGCACCTAGAAATGTTAAAGTCTTACAGTGTGCACTGACGAACCGCGGACCTACCCTTGTTAATAATGTCGAATTAATGAGTTTCGTTGCAGTCGGATAGATCCACATCAATCAAAAAATAACCGCACAAATCGATGAATCGTCGAATGAAATAATATGCGGTTTTATGTTTATTTAGCCTGGGCAAGCCCCAGGGTCGACTCAAGGAGGAAAGGAACAACTCGGGATCAAGTTAGATGGATTAGCTTACGGTTTTCCAAGTGGGATTTTTTTGTAATTTTTATGCAATAAAAAATGTCAAATGCAGAATATGAATGAACTAGGTTATTAAGAAAATCAACAAATTAGCCAAATTTAATTTTAATATGAAATTAATCCAAAATAACCAAATTTTATTTTTCCTGTAAATCTAAGTCAATGATTAATGCAAAATGGATTTTTTTTAGAATTTTTGGGTTTAAAAAGCACAAATGAAAAATGCAAAATTTTTTGGGGGTTTTTATGCAAATTTTCATGCAAATGATATGCAAAAATTATGAAAAATTTACTGAAAGTTAAACATGATGAAGTTAAGTTAGGCTAATTTTTTTGAAATTTTCTGACACTTTTTGATTTTTTTATGAATATTTTACTGAAAACAGAGCGACTGCAGGTCTTTAATTCCTAATTAATCCACGAAATCAAATCATCCAAAGACCTATTTATCTCAAATAGATATTTTAATAATAAATAAATAAATGGATTCTCACAAAAATATAAATAAATAGCTAAAATGTCAAGAATTAGTTGCTCTACAATATGCTATTTTTCATTAAATAAAATGATGATATTTTAAAGTCCAAATTAACAATCAAACTCAGGGGTCTCTTTGCAGATAAAACAATGAAACACACAACTCAAACTGTGCCTAAGGGCACTTCTGCAGATAATGAAAATTAAAATATGAAATATAGAAATTCTCCAAATATAAAAATGAAGGAAAGGAGACCTTCTTGAACCCGTTAGGGCACAAGGCACGGGAGGCGTGGGGCAAAGGCGGTGCGGCCGACGAGCGGGAGGCGGTGGCGGTGCACGTTACGGCGGAGGGCGACGTTGGCGCGAGCTCGAGGGTGGTGTGCGGTCGACGTTGCGCGGCTCGCAGCCGCGAGCGGAGGGACGGCCGGGCGGGGATCGGGGAGGCGCTGCGTACGACTGGGTCGACCTGCGGGCAAGGGACGGCGCGCCTGGCGTGGGGCGTGCAGCGCGCCGCGCGCGAGGAACAGATCGCAGCGTAGAGAGGTGGATGCAGCAGCGCCATGCGTGGGTGGCAGCCGGCGAAGGCTGCTCGAGGACGTCCAATGGCGTCACGACGCACGACCGAGGGGGAGCTGGGAGGAAGGACGGTCGGGCCTGCGCGGCGATGGCGAACGGAGATCGGGGCCGCGCGGTAGGAGGAGCGGTCGGCGTCAAGCTACGGCAGCCTGGGGGTTGAGGCAGGGGGCGCAAGTCGGTGCGCGGAGGGCGGCTGCGCGATGGGCGTGCACCGCGAGGGCGGCTGATGAATCCACATTTCATCATCTTTATTCTATCATTTTGGCACCAAAAATCCTAGCAAATACCTGTAAATAACCTTAAATAGAGCATCTTAGCATTCATGCATGTGCACTCCAATAGTGTATAAAATATTGTAATTAAAGCCAAAATTATAGAATAAATAAAAGAAAAGAAAAAGAATAAAATATTGTAAATATTTTATGACCCAAAACCCCGAGACCTAGGCATCTTGATGAATAGGTCGACCAGGAATAAAGTAGGGGGAGATAAGGGCCAAAATACAGATAAAACACCTATACTTTCTATTCATTCTTCATTCATTTTGAGACCTATTTTTGGTTCCACTTTTTATACATCGAATAAAGGAACTTTGTACATGAAAGTTGTAGATAATTTAATAAAGAAAAATACAAAATTGATTCCACAGAAAAATAATGTACAGATAAAAAGTTATGGTCTGAATAAAAGTCCAGAATCCCAACTCCCCAGACCCGTATCTCACAAATGAAAACTCCAAATGCAGCATACTCACCTTTAATTGTATATAGAAGAAAATAAGCTAATTAATGCGGTGGTTTCGCATTTGGCGGAGCTACGGTTTGAAAGTTGAGTTTTGGACCCTCATTGTATAGCTGTACTGATTAAAATATTCAATTTATTAATTGTTCATTATTTTTGTATTTTTATATTTTTATAATTTTGTAAATATTACTTATAATAATTATGTATATAAAAATCAGAATAAAATACAAAAGAAATCCAAATAAAAATACTTGTACATATCAAATACATAGATAACTTACCTATATTTATACCTATACTTTTTATACTTATATTTTATTAAATATCCCAAAACATATCAGAAAAATAAAATAAAAATACCCTTATGTGTATAAAAGTATTTTATAATTTTATAAAATACTAAATAAAAATAATAAGATTAAAATATACAAAATAAAAATCAAAGTAATAAAGTATATAGATAGTATACCTATATAGGGGTATAAAGGTAACTTGTAAAAATATAACTCATAAAAATAATTAAAAATCGGAATAAAATACTATATAAAATAATAAATATTTTTTATTCAATAACTGAAATAAAATAATAACGTTTACTATTTTTAATTGATTTTTTAAGGAGGTTTTTCCTGGTTGGTCCACGTGGACCGACCAGGTGATCTGGCTCGTTGACCGAGGTCAACAGCCTGAACTACCTCCCTTAGCCTCTGCCTACCTCGTTTTTCGCCTGCTTTTGCGGATTTATTGAGGTCGCATCTTACACCTTTTCGCGAAATTTTCTTCTGCAAAATCGTTCCCCTACCATCTCTATTACTCGCCCTATGTTCTTCTTGGGCTGAGGACCACTGCATCGTCCCAGATCTCTCGTTCTTCGCCGCTCCGTCAACGTGTACAAAAGACCCCCAGTCCTCCCTTTGATTTTTGAACCACTTTTGGACCAGCTTAGACATCCGGATGCGGGTAGGGATGTGCTCCGGTGACAGGGGAGCCATTCCACACCTCCATTGAGGTACGGCGAAGGTCTGAAGGTGCGATTCCAGCCCATCTCCGGCGTGCGGCCGTCGAGGTTCAACCTCGGGCTTTCCAGCCCTCGAGGTCGTTTTTCGTTTATTTCTTTTGTAGTTTAAGTAGCTGGTAGTCGTAGGTTTCGTTTCACGCATTCACTAGTTCATTCCATCGATCAATCATTCGAGTTTTCGCCATCAAACACTTCGCCGGAGCTCGTGGGATCCGGTGACCACTTCACCGCTGCACCATACGCCACCCGACCATCTCGCCTCTGTCCTTGGACCATCTACTGGGTTTGTTGTGTTCATTGCAGGTCCCAGAGTCAGAGAGACTCCAACTGGAGTCGAATTTTGCGGGCGCCAAGCCTCCTGGAGCCAACCTCCTCCGCCGACCACGCAGCGGCGCTCCGGCCACTCTGTAGCCATTTTGGGAGCGTCGTCCAACAGAGGGGGGGTCCCAGGAGGTTGCTGGTGCAATCGGATGGGAGGGAGCACCATCGAACGCCGAGATCTCGACGCCCAAAGCTCGACGGGGCCCTGTTCGTCGTCAGCTCATCCTAGAGGCCCCAGCACCGTCGGATCTGCCGTGCTCCTCCTGAAGCACAGCTTCCGTTAGATCGACCGCTGCCTCGACCGTCGGATCTACTGAGGTCGATCTATTCCTGGCCGTCCGTGGCCGAAGAGGTATCGGGGGCTCCTGTGCTGCCACGTGTTAAGTGGGTTAATACCCACCATAAGATCGCCCCCTTTGACTGGGCATTTTGCATCGTAAGCCCGACACCTTTTTGTATTTAAAAATTAACGCTTAATCATTCATCTGCAGTTGTAAAATTTTGTAATAATTATACTTGGACCCCCGCACGTTTGCTTATCTACTTTCAGGTCCTCGCCTGGCGCACGTGCTTGTCACGTGCGTCTGGGCATTTTGCAAGGGGACCCCAGTCAGTTTTCGTATTTAATTTTAGTACTTAAAATCTCAGTTGCAGTTATAAAGATTCTGGCACTTTAGCATTTTAACCCCCGCACTTTTGAGAATTACGTTGACACCCTTCCTAGGTCCATGTGCCTTCGGCGCGTGATCTTGGAGTTTTTACTAAGGGACCCTTGCGGGTTTTTGTATTTAGTTTTAGTCCAAAAGTTTAATGCTCCAATTATATATTTTGTGAAAAATTGCAGGTGTGCCCCCATAGTTATTGACATTTACAGATATACCCCTGCCAGGCTTGTTTAATGATTGTATGCTTGTCTTAATTATTTAAATCATCATTTTAAATCGAAAAATTCTCAAAAATTGAACTTAAGATCCTGTTAGGTTAGCTTGTACTTCCATGCCATATTTTTAGTTTTTGATTTTATTTCATTTTCATATTTATTAAAAATCAAAATGTGTTTTTTCTCTACTGTCTAGCTTAGAAAATACCAAAAAAATATCAAAAGATCTCGAAAAATTCCAAAAAAAAACCCCTACTGTCTATTTTAACCTATTTTAGTGTCAGTCCAAAAATCACTAAAAATCTCAAAAGAAAAACCTTAAAAATTTGAAAATACTTGAAAACTTCAAAAAATTATATAAAATCATAGAAAAATCAAAAAAATACAAACTCAGCTTGTTGTGTCTTCCTGGTTTTATTGTCTATATTTTAAAATTAATTTGAGTAATTTTAGGTACTGTTTAGTATTTTTCAACCTCATTTTAATTTCGGCCAGCAAGCTTATTCACTGTTTTCCCTTGTTTTGCCTACTTAAAATACCAAAAATACTTTGAAAAATTCTCAAAAAATCACAAAAATGGTAAAAAATCTTAAAAATATCAAAAACATTTTATTTCTTAATTTTTGTTTATTTTTGCATATTTTTATAAATACTTTATCTAGTCATTTATTACATTGTTCTTATTTTTCAATATTGAAAAAAAATATATATAATATAAAAGTATAAAAATCAGAAAATTAAAAATCAAAATACAAAATTAAAAATTCAAAGTTAAATAAAAAAATAAAAATTAAAAACCCACAAAACTTTCTTTGCTTGCTTGCTTAGTGTAGACACATCACACACATTCACTTGTACACATTATTTTGAACTACCCTGCTTGCTCCCTGTGTTCGAACTCTCTGCATACTTGACTGCTATACATCTTTTGTGCAGAGTTAAAAATAAATTTTAACTCCACATTTATTTCTAATTGTTGATCTTTAGTGTGGGTTAATTGTTGATTTTAGTCCAGGATTTATCGTGAGTCGTCACAGTGACAGGTGTCTCCGCCTTGTGTGAGATACCACTTTTAGACTCCGTGAATTTTGGCTAAATCAGCGGCGCGTGGGGAAACGTGTTGGTGGGAGGTGGCGGTTGGAGTACTGTGACGTTGGTGCTACAAGGGCGGCGCGGCGGGCGGCTGCTTGACGGCGGCGGCGTGAGGGCGACCTGAGGGCTGGAGGCAGGGCGGCGGGGAGGAAGCTCCTGTTTATTTGTTTCTTTGATTTTTTGTAATTTTTTATATTATTTTTTTGGTAAACAAGAACATAATGTGAATATAGAATGCAAAAGTGGTGATGTAATGTGATGATGGTGATGATGATGAATAGTGGTGTGTGGTGATATTGATGGAATAATGGAGTGGTTTTTTTTATGTGATGATGATAAAATGTTGAACCGTTGAAAATATTTTGGTGGTGATAATGGTTGTGATGTGTTTGTTGTAGAACAAGATAAACAAATATTTAGATAAAAAATGAAATGATAAGGTAATGATAGAAAATACTTACCTGTGATTCGCTGAAAATGGAGCCGCGTCGTGCGGCTTCCGGTTGTGGCCTCGAGAAGGATGGTGGATTCCTTCGAAGCTGAGCAAGTCCAATCGGATCTCGCGACGCGGCATGGTGATGCTGCGGATCTCGCCTTGAGGTTGTCGTCGCTCGACTCGTCTCCTACAGCTGTCACCTGAAGGTTAAAGGGGCTCGACCTCACTTCTCTCGAAAACGGCGAATGAAGAATAATGGAGGAGGGGAGATGATTATAAAGAGGAGTAAAGGGAAGTTGAAGGAGGATGAAGAGAGTGGGGTAGTGGGGAGTTATTAACTTGGAGTGGAAGAAAAGTAAGGGAGAAGAGGTAAAAGGGAGTAAAATAAATAAAATAATATAGTAGGCTACTAAAAATAATTAAAATATCAATAGTAAAATAATAATAAATAATAAATCCGAAAATAATAAGATAAATCCGAAATTAATAAAATAATAAAAAAATGGGGTGACACATGGCGGCTCCAGGAGCTGCCACATGCCGCTCCTAAAAAATTCAAAAATTAAATGTAAAGAAAATCAAAAAGAAATAACAAAAGGGATTAAATCAAAAAGTGGTCAACACGAAAGTTGCCCGTCTCGACGAGATCTACAATTTTTGTGTAGGACCGAAAATTGAAGGAAATCAACTGTACAAAATGTATTTTTGGGTGGTACCTTATAGATATAAAATACCGTATTTTATCTTTTGTATTTTTTGTTATTTTTAAAAGAGAGAAAAATGAAAATAAAGTTAGAAAAATTATGAGATGAGTATTTACAACTTAATCTATTTTTTTGGATTTTTAATAATTAAGAAAATGAAATGGTAAAATACAGGGGCAAAACGGTCAATATGTACAATATACAAAAGGGGCCCAAAACTCAAGTTTTGCATACGATCTCCGATTTTAATGAAATTGGTCTCTGAATGTATATTACTTTAAAAGTGAGTAGACCTAATTTGGAGGTTGTATGAGAGAGATGTGCATTTTAAGGCTCCTAGTTTCAAACTTGGATTGGGGTTTTATTGGTTAATTTCACAAGTTAGTATTTTTTTATATTTTTCTTTAATTAGTGTTAGTCATATATATACAATAGAGTTAGTTTTATTAGATTCGGAGTTAGTATAAAATATATACAAATAAGGTATTTTATCTAATATATAGGTGAATATTTACAAGTGAAATTGGCTTCTTATTTTATGCAAATATGAGTGCTAAAATGCAGATATTATGCTTGCATGCATGAATGCTAATTATGCAATATAAGTGGAAATATGCATCTAATTACTCGGGAACAAAGCTCTATTTTCAACTTTTAGAGTGATGAATCGCAAACTCATCAACCCCCTATACTTAAACCTTGCTCGTCCCCGAGCAACTAAAATGAAATGCAAGAGTGAAATGAGATTGGGTTCCATACCAAGGTCATGAACAAAAGTTGAAAGTGGAGCTTGACTCGACCTTTGGATTAATTGTGTGGCGGAACCTCGTTGGGACCTGAACTTAAGACCTAACAGACTTCAAGTTCCACAAGTCTTCTATTTAAGACGCCTCAATAGTCAAGTCAGAACAAATCCTCAAAAGCAAATTTCTGATGACTATGATTCTTACTTGTACTGTGTAAGTGTAAAATAGCTCTCCACATCAGAAATGGCTCAGAAACAGCCTCCTCTAACAAGGTAACTCAAATAACCCGATCCAGTAACTCTTTCCTCGAGGAGCGGGGTATTCCATTCTAAGTTCAAGTGTGACCAACTCAAGAGGAGAGGGTGGAGAAAAGAATGGACGGTAGCCAGTGTAGCTACCTATACCGAGATGCCTGACCAGTGTAGCCAAGTCATCCAGCTGCAGACTTCTTGCTAATATACATACTCCGACAAGCAAATTTTGTTTTTGCCTGTCTATATTTTTTGGAGTTCTTGCATTTTTTTATCTTTTTTTTCTCTTTTTTTTGAACTATATACAAGGTGCAGCATGTACATCAGGAGTTTTTCCTCTTGAGCCAGTAGACTATCCCTCTTTTGAAGCATTATTGCAACCCACAGCATCCTGTCCTTAGACTTCAACACCACCAGACTAGGTTGAGATGCACTACCCTCCCTAGAGGAGGACGGATGTTTCCACCCGTGTGCTACTCCAAGATAAAGGATTGTACCTCCTCACCACCTCATCAATGAAAAGCTACGTGCATTGTGCTTATCCAAGTTAGGTCACTGTCTAAAAGAATCATGCGTGTGCACGAGATATTCTACTTAGACTAATTGTTCAAGGATATGTTCAAGATGACATGTGAACATAGACTTGCGGACTCAAAGAATTAAGTCACTTGACCTGAGAAATCTTAACTCCAGTTCCTATAAGGTTCCTCTGAAATTAGGTGGATTAAGGTCAAATCAAGTCCATCCTCAATATCTACTCATGACTTGGTTCAGAACCCACTAGCTTTTCACCTTGCATATGCAACATATGCAGATGAGGTGTAGATGACATGCTATGAATGAAATGTAAGACTCTTTTTTTTGAAATGCAAGGATGATATGCAAGAGTAAATAAGAAGCCTTATTTTCAACATATAATTTTTTTGGTATACAACAGATTTTATTATTTACAACAAGTTTTTAATTTACACATAATATACATGGTATACAACACACATTTTTTTGGGTTTACATCTTATTTTACAACAAATTTTACATGAGTATGTTTTACCAGAATTTTACAACTTTTATACAAGTATTATACATATAGTAAAGAAAAAAATTTTCTCAATTTTTAACCACCCTGTAATTATTGCATAATATATACAGAAAATACGTGAAAATACGCGAAAGTACGAGTTATGGGTAAAGTATATATGTAATATATACACGCCCCCTATACTTAGCATGTTCTATGTCCTCAAAGCACGAAAAGCGACTAAAAAGACATAGCTCGGGCTAAGCGTAGGAGAGCTAAGATTACAAAATGTATAGAAGTCGCTCCGCCCCCATACTTAGGCTATGGCAGCCTAAGTGTAGAAGAAGATCAAAAAAATGGGGTGGGCGAGGGCAAGAGGGGAAATGGATGAGTATATACATGACGGGCATCGGTCCCCCCTATACTTAGGCTCTGGTCAGCCTAAGTATAGGAAATGAGTGAGTATGAGGACCGATGTGATCTGTAGGATGTACAATGAATAGATGCGGGTCACTCTCCCCCTATACTTAGGATCTGGTTATCCTAAGTATAGTCATGAAATGAAATGATATGGAGCCGTGGCGAGTGATTCGAATCACTGGGGAGGGAGGGAGAGAAGGTATATACAAGAAAGAGTGAGAATATACAAGGGTTAAGAAGGTTTGTGACGAACCTTCTTGCGGACGCGAGGAGGTGGATAATATACATATGTATCGCTGTCGGAATTGTCCTCAGATGAATAATATTGAGGTGTAGGGATCGTCCAACGAGGGTCAACATATGGCTGCTTGCTTAGATACGGTTTGAGAACAGCCGAACTGAGCTCACTCATATAAATCACCTTATCCGAACCAGATGAGGACTCCTCAGAAAATTCCTTCTTCGGTGTGTTGAAGGAAATTTTCTTAGTCGGTTTTTCAGAACCAAAATCAATGAGAGGGAGATGAGAGCGACGCGCCTTGAGAGGTTGGAGGGAACATCTCGAGGAATCGATTATCGACTTCCTCTCACTAGATAGCCGACTAGAAGAGAGAGCAACCGTGTTTTTATGTGGAGTCAATTTAGTCTTGGTTGTTTCCTTTGAAGGTCCGGGACGTGGTGTAGTACTGACCACTGGTTCCTCATCAGACAAGTCACCATATAGATTGTAATATTCCTGAAGGGTCAGCACATGCCTTGGGAAGGTGCTAGTGGTCTCAGTTGGCTTGTCATTATTGGGCTCTTGTGTCGGATCATGAAAATGGTCAAGGCAACCAAAAAAGGTCATGTCTGACTTAATGATAGCTTCTGATCGTGAATCCTCCTTAGAAGCTGTCATGGTGGTGGTGCAAGCAGTTGATGAAGTGGAGGTGTGGGGAGTCTCAGAACCAGCGGTTGTCCGGATAGTCGGTCTCTCAGGTGTAGCAGAGAGGTGGGACTCATTTACCTCTTGATGGTCACGACTGTCAACGGATGTGTGGGGCACCTTAGAGTAAAGTATATCAAAGAATGGGTGAGGTCGAAGTGCCCTCAATGCTGAAAAATCGATCTCCCGAGTCTCGCAATCTATGATCACCTTAGTTGAGGCTAAGAACGGCTTCCCGAGAATAATCGGAGACTGGGTGAACACTCCTCGGTGCTCGATGTCAATGATAGTGAAGTCCACCTGGAGCAGAGCACCTTGGAAAGTAACGATGACTGAAATATTTCCTCTAGACCGTTTGATGGATCGATCAGCCAGCTGAACGATCTCTCTCGACTTTCTGATTAGCCTGAGTTTGAGTTTGTCAAACACAGAGGTCGGGAGGATATTTATTGGAGAGTCATCATCGATTCTTTCATGGGTAAAGATAGTGTCTTTGATTTCACATTCCACCCTAGGCAACCGCTTTACTATGCGGCTCTTGGTCTTTCTCCCCATCACCAAGGAGGTGGCCATAGACACTATGTGTCTTTCAGTCCTGGTTCTCTTAGTACCTGACCTCTTGGGCATCAATTTACTCTTTACAAATCTCTTGAGGTCGGAAAAGTGATCTATGGCTTTATTAAGGGAAGTTTGAAAATCATTTCTTCATCGAGTGCTTCCCTTATGACAGTCTCCAATTTTTTTAGGTCTTTTCATTTTCAATTTTTATGTGGGTTTTTGGTTTTTCAATTTTTTGGTATTTTTGGTGGATGAATGGTCAGACTCTGGATTGGAAGGTAAGTAGTTAGTAGAAGAGGGAGATGGAATGGACTCCAGCTGTACAGACGGTGTGGTTTTTCCTTATGTTCGCCCGGTTTTCAACATCAAAGCTATTTACTTCCTTTTCCACTTTCATACCCAGGCTGGCAGAAATTGAGTGCAATATGTTCATGACATCTCTCAACTCGTTACCAATGATTCATTTTTCTTGATAAGTCTAGAGATGTCATCCTCCACAAAATTCTCATGACAAATCATGGGAGAGTTATGCTCAAGTGGAGGATACTGTTGAGATATTGGGGTCTCATACTCAACATACCTAGACTCTGGCATGTAATGCTGGGTCGAGTATGGACATCTAGATGGCAAATATTGGTTGGAGCCTCGTATGATGAAACGGAGACTGATAAGTCTAGCTCATGAGTCCAATCTTGTGAATGTATAGGCTCTCTGAATGAAGACTGGTTAATGGGAGCTTGATCACTAAAGTCAATCAAGTTTGGGAAATCATGATGTACATGCCTCTCCATTCGGGTTGTTCGATCGACCAAGTTATGCCCTAAGGTCAAGTCGGGATGTGTATATGTAACTTGTTGTATGGTCCCTACTTGAGGTGAGAATGAAGTATGTAGGGGCATATAATTTTGTCAATCATCTGTCTCAGCAGTGGCTTGCTCTTCATTCGAGTCTTTGATTCCTGCAAGCTCTCGAGAGTAAGGACAGTCAGCCTAAGGTGGAAGTGGATCCGTGTTGCTAGAATATGGAGTAGGTGAGAAATGCGAAGAAGTGGAGAAGTTAGTCGAAGTTCTGACTTCATAATCGGTTGAGGTGGAACCGACCACGGGTACGAGTCTCCCGTGGATGGCAGAGGATACATGAAAGAAGGAGAAGGTGAAGATGAACGGTATATGGCCGAGAGAGAATGATCAGAGTTCACAGGGTATAGGACCAATATCCCATCATCTTGAGGAGAAAATGATGAATATAAGTAGAGCGAGGTAGAAAATACGCAATTACGTAGGACAAAACACACGGACAGACACAAAGACAAATGCAAGAGCGAAACCCTGAGTTCACACTCAACACGGTGAAGGACTCGAAATCGAGTCCAATTAATCTTGTTAATTTTAAGTATGATTTTTTCAAGCAAGATAGCAAGGATTTACACAGCCTATAGGGGAGTCGGCTAAAAAGCCGGATGCATCTCCCTGTTTAACCTGTCACCTAAGATACTGCCGGTCCTTCCTTTCTTCGCTCCTATCCGGAGTTGATGGACTCAAAGACCATGCCCCTATCTACCTACAAAGCAGGCGGAGGCTGACAAAGCTGGGCCTTGTCGCGAAGTACCGCTGGTCGCCCCTGACTATGCGCGAACAGGCGGAGGCTACTTGGTACTAGTCAGTGAATCTGAAAATATTCAACTCGTGATATTTGCTAGGATCAGTTGGCCCGTGATATGGAAGGCGGGGATTTGAGCTCTGCCTTAAGGTATTCACACACACTCAAGTACCCTCACTCAGCCTGAAAACAAGGTCGGGGTTACTCTCCCGCAAACAAGGGTTAATTTTAGTTATTTTTTGGTCCAATTCAATTAGCAATCCCGATTTTAGAGATTAGTTATCACTGATATTAATCCACACAAGCAATCACGTCTACCGTCCAGTCCCAATTCCTTTATCCTAGGTTAGAAAACTGAGAGAGAGAGAGAGAATTGGAAAAAGCCGATGCAATCGAGAAAACGATGATGAATGCTTGAGTAAGAAGACTTACAGTGCCTCCAGCTCTCTACAATGCAGGATGCAGTACTGAATTGAAATTTTTACACTAAATGAATGCAATCGATGAAAAGCCGCTCCTAGACAGGCAGTTCTATTAGCGAGTGAAGCAGAGGTTCAATTTGACTAGATCTGCGGTCTAAGTGCGTCTTTTAAGTGGTTGTGTGGTCTTATAACTTACGAGCACAAGCAAATCCTAGAGTGGCTCGAGGAGCCGCTAGTGCAAGCCTTGTCTAAAAATTCAAGCCACACCAACAGACGGGACATGGTTCCACTATTTTTACACACGCGAGAACCCAAACGGGAACCGCTGTAAATGCAGACACTTTTTTTAGTTAAAGTTACAAAAATCTTTTTGACGTCTAACAGCCGACTCGATCCAAGAATAGTCGACCTCCGATGCACTTCGAGATGCGTCGACTTCAAGAAAGCCGCTCCAAGTCCACCGGGCCCTCGCACAAAAAGATACAAAATGTCAGAGAGAGATATACACAGTAATGGTCAGAAAAATAATTAAAGAAAAAATGGATAATTACAATGAGGCTCGGGGGTCAGACTACCCGAGTAACTGGAAAATGTAAATCTAATATACTAAAGTGATCCTAAGCCGTTTGCCTCCCCGGCAACGGCGCCATTTGACGAACTGCGGACCTACCCTTGTTAATAATGTCGAATTAACGAGTTTCATTGCAGTCGGATAGATCCGCGTCGATCAAAAAATAACCGCACAAATCGATGAATCGGCGAATGAAATAATATGCGGTTTTATGTTTATTTAGCCTGGGCAAGCCCCATGGTCGACTCAAGGAGGCAAAGGAACAACTCGGGATCAAGTTAGATGGATTAGATTACGATTTTCCAAGTGGGATTTTTTTTATGCAATAAAAAATGTCAAGTGCAGAATATGAATGAATTAGGTTATTTAGAAAATCAACAAATTAGCCAAATTTAATTTTAATATGTAATGAATCCAAAATGACCAAATTGTATTTTTCCTGTAAATCTAATTCAGTGATTAATGCAAAATGGATTTTTTAGAATTTTTGAGTTTAAAATGCACAAATGAAAAATGCATACTTTTTGGGGTTTTATGTAAATTTTCGTGCAAATGATATGCAAAAATTATGAAAAATTTACTGAAAGTTAAACATGATGAAATTAGGTTAGGCTAATCTTTTTGGAATTTTCTGACACTTTTTGATTTTTTTATGAATATTTTACTGAAAACAAAGTGACTGCGGGTCTTTAATTCCTAATTAATCCATGAAATCAAATCATCTAAAGACCTATTTATCTCAGATAGATATTTTAATAAGAAATCCAGGAGATTTGAAATTTCTCAAAAAAAAATTTTTGTGGAATTAATTAAAAGTCAATCACAGAAATCACTCTACAATTTATTTTAGGCACAAGATAACTCTTCATTGGACGAAATTTGGACAGTAATTAAAGAACATTTAGAGGCATTATTCACAATTTTTTCAAAATTTTTTGAGCAATAAATGACTATGTGCAAATTTCAGAGCTTAAATGGACAACATATCTGTGATTTTCACTCTCTGATTTTTATTAAATAAATGGATGTCACAAAAATATAAATAAATAGCCAAAATGTCAAGAATTAGTTGCTCTACAACATGTTATTTTTCATTAAATAAAATAATGCTATTTTAAAGTCCAAATTAACAATCGAACTCAGGGGTGTCTTTGCAGATAAAACAATGAAACACACAACGCAAACTGTGCCTAAGGGCACTTCTGCAGATAATGAAACTTAAAATATGAAATATGGAAATTCTCCAAATATAAAAATGAAGGAAAGGAGACCTTCTTGAACCCGTTAGGGCACAAGGCACGGGAGGCATTGGGCAAAGGCGGCGCGGCCGACGAGCGGGAGGCGGTGGCGGCGCACGTTGCGGCGGAGGGCGGCGTTGGCGCGAGCTCGAGGGTGGTGTGTGGTCGGCGTTGCGTGGCTCACAGCCGCGGGCGGAGGGATGGCCGGGCGGGGATCGGGGAGGCGCTGCGCACGGCTGGGTCGACCTGCGGGCAAGGGACGGCACGCCTGGCATGGGGCGCGCAGCGCGCCGCGCACGAGGAACAGATCGCAGCGTCGAGAGGTGGACGCAGCAGCGCCAGGCGTGGGTGGCAGCTGGCGAAGGCTGCTCGAGGAGGCGGCCAATGGCGTCATGGCGTGCGGCCGAGGAGGAGCTGAGCGGAGGGACGACCGGGCCTACGCGGCGATGGCGAACGGAGATCGGGGCCGCGCGGTAGGAGGATCGGTCGGCGTCGAGCTACGGCAGCCTGGTGGCTGAGGCAGGGGGCACAAGTCGACGCGCGGAGGGCGGTTGTGCGATGGGCGAGCACCGCGAGGGCGGTGTGTGGGGAAGCGTGTTGGTGGGAGGTGGCGGTTGGAGTACTGTGACGTTGGTGCTGCAAGGGCGGCGCGGCGGGCGGCTGCCTGACGGAGGTGGCGTGAGGGCGACCTGAGGGCTGAAGGCAGGGCGACGGGGAGGAAGCTCCTGTTTATCTTTTTCGTTGATTTTTTTGTAATTTTTTATATTGTTTTTTCGGTAAACTAGAACAGAATGTGAAAATAGAATGCAAAAGTGGTGATGTAATGTGATGATGGTGATGATGATGAATAGTGGTGTGTGGTGATGTTGATGGAATAATGGAGTGGTTTTTTTATGTGATGATGATAAAATGTTGAACCGTTGAAAATATTTTGGTAGTGATAATGGTTGTGATGTGTTTGTTGTAGAACAAGATAAACAAATGTTTAGATAAAAAATGAAATGACAAGGGAATGATAGTAAATACTTACCTGTGATTCGTCCAAAATGGAGCCGCATCGTGCGGCTTCCGGTTGTGGCCTCGAGAAGGATGGCAGAGTCCTTCGAAGCTGAGCAAGTCCAATCGGATCTCATGACGCGGCATGGTGTTGCTGCGGATCTCGCCTTGAGGTTGTCGTCGCTCGACTCGTCTCCTGCAGCTGTCACCTGAAGGTTAAAGGGGCTCGACCTCACTTCTCTCGAAAACGGCGGATGAAGAATAATGGAGGAGGGGAGGTGATTATAAAGAGGAGTAAAGGGAAGTTGAAGGAGGATGGAGAGAGTGGGGTAGTGGGGAGTTATTAACTTGGAGTGGAAGAAAAGTAAGGGAGAAGAGGTAAAAGGGAGTAAAACAAATAAAATAATATAGTAGGCTACTTAATATAATTAAAATATCAATAGTAAAATAATAATAAATAATAAATCCGAAAATAATAAGATAAATCCGAAATTAATAAAATAATAAAAAATGGGGTGACACATGGCGGCTCCAGGAGCTGCCACTTGTCGCTCCTAAAAAATTCAAAAATTAAATGTAAAGAAAATAAAAAATAAATAACAAAAAGGATTAAATCAAAAAATGGTCAACACAAAAGTTGCTTGTCTCGACGAGATCTACAACTTTCGTGAAGGGTCAAAAATCAAAGGAAATCAACTGTACAAAATGTATTTTTGGGTGGTACCTTATAGATATAAAATACCGCATTTTATCTTTTATAATTTTTTTGTTATTTTTAAAAGAGAGAAAAATCAAAATAAAGTTAGAAAAATTATGAGAGGAGTATTTACAACTTAATCTATTTTTTGGATTTTTAATAATTAAGAAAATAAAATGGTAAAATACAGGGGCAAAACGGTTAATTTGTATAATATACAAAAGGGGCCCAAAACCCAAGTTTTGCATACGAGCTCCGATTTTAATGAAATTGGTCTTGTTTCGAAGGTATCTGAATGTATATTACTTTAAAAGTGAGTAGACCTAATTCGGAGGTTGTATGAGAGAGACATGTGCATTTTAAGGCTCTAGTTTCAAATTTGGATTGGGGTTTTATTGGTTAATTTTACAAGTTAGTATTTTTTATATTTTTCTTTAATTAGTGTTAGTCATGTATATACAATAGAGTTGGTTTATTAGATTCGGAGTTAGTATAAAATATATACAAATAAGATATTTTATCTAATATACATGTGAATATTTACAAGTGAAATTGGCTTCTTATTTTATGCAAATATGAGTGCTAAAATGCAGATATTATGCTTGCATGCATGAATGCTAATTGTGCAATATAAGTGGAAATATGCATCTAATTACTCGGGAACAAAGCTCTATTTTCAACTTTTAGAGTGATGAATCGCAGACTCATCATGCACCCAGTTCGATACATAATTAATGCTAGAGAGAATAAGAGATCGTTGTAGCACGAGAAATAAAGATCCATATTTGCTGTGATTTTTTTGTACCTGAAATGAAAGATAAATAAAATTAATTTACAAAAATAAAATACAAAATATCAAAATGCGAAAATAAATTATGTAAAGTTGCTGAGTCCGCGGCAATGGTGCCAAAATGAAAACAAGATTTTTGGTGCATTAAGAAGTGTGATTTTATATGTCGTTGTTCGTATAATTGAAAATCAATATATCCAGATAAAAATTTCTACAACTACAAGACAAGATATATCTTGTTATGTATAAGGCAAGTAGAGTATCGATCCCTAGGGACTCAGGTATTTTATATGAATTTTTATTCTATTTATAAAAGCATTTTTACTTTATTATCTCAAATTAATTTATATTGTTCTTTTTATTTTTGGAACCCTAACATGTATGAAACATATGAATTTAGATTCTATACATCATGAGAATCACATTGGATTTTTCTGAGAATTTTTTATATCTTTAGGAAACTTTAGGGCTTGAATGTAAATAACATTTAAACTAAGGGCATAAGTGCAATTATTAAAAATTATCTGGTTAAAAATGAAAATTTTCCATAAAATTGCAATGAATAAAAAATACAAGAATTGGATAAATTGCGTAAAAGAGATCATAGTCTTAACTAATTACAATGAGGACCAAAATAAGTTAAATACTTGAAGAGAAAGATAATTGCGAAGGGGTCCCTTGTCCCCTTCCTTCTTCGAGTGGAGGGTGGCGGCGGTGGCACTCGTAGGAGGACGATAATGAGAATGAGCAGTGGAGTTGCAGCTCGTGACGACAAGTGGATAAGAGAGTGAGCTCGAAGGTATGGAGAAGTGGAGGATCTAAAGCCGAAACTTGTATTGGATCCTCTTCTTGGCCGCCCTCCCTCCCCTGTTTGTAGCCGGAGTTGAAGGAGGAGATGAGGTGGTGGTTGGCATTGATGAAGAGTAAGGGGCAACAGTCGTTGGTGCATGAGGAAGAGGGAGTGCATCGGTGGTTGGCGAAGAGGAGAAGGGGAGGGGGTCTACGCATGGGTTCGATTGGAGGTTGAAGAAGATGGGATGCTGATGTCAACACCCTTTTTTTATTTTTTATAATGATGATGTCAGTTATTTTGTTGTTTAGTGGATTTTTATGCAAATGAAAAAGGGAGATGATGAGATCTCCTTGGACCTCTTCTAAAATAGTCATGGGAAAATAAGAAAAGATTAATTGTTAGATACTTCAACATGGGCTCAGAGCCCGTGTTCAGAAACAAGAATGCAATTGTTTTTTTAGATTTCTCTTGCAAAGAATAGAAAATTATGAAATGAAAATTATGTGTTAAACTAAAAAAAGTGCACGGATTAAACACATATTATTTTTCTCAAAAAGGTATAAAACATGATAAATCACATATTCATCCGCATTGTTGATCAACTACGATGTCTCCAACGGCCCACCAAAAATGGGTACAAGTGTTGCCATCCCTGACTTCACAAAGCTTCCTGATCGAAATTACATACATAGGATAAGGATCTTAGATATATCTTTCTGCACTCTCTTGTTGGGAAGAGAAATGACATGTTGTCAATGGAATAAAAAAGAGGATAAAATAAGTTAAGTATGAGAGAGACGTTACCAGTTTTTAAGTACCCTCACATTTTCCTCGTTTGGCATTGCTAGTTTTGATTGAGAACCAAATAAAAAGAATTGGGGTGGTAAATACCTCTCAGAAGAGTTTCAAAGAATACCTTGAAGAGAAAATAATAATTTCCATTCTCACTCTTTTGGGAACTCTTGAACTCGATGGAGTTGCAGAGCGACACAAGCGAATCGAGTTGGACATGATGAGATCAATGACTAGTAACACAAAACTACCTCTCGGTCTCTAGGGACATGCAGTAGAGACTATTGCTTATGTCCTAAATAAGATTTCAAGCAAATTAATACTTAAACTCCTCATGAACTTTGATTTTGAAACCAAGCCAAGCGTAAACACTTAAGAATACGGTGTTCTTTAGTTCATGTTAAAAAGGAGGAAGCAAAAAAGAGGAATTTCACATTAGAGGATGCTAAACCCTTGGGTATGTAAAGGATGATATTGGCTATATCCTTTATGTCCTAGAGACTCGTCAAGTATTTATCTCTAGAGAAGTAAAATTTCTAAAGGATGAGTTTCTTAAAATTTAAACCAACTATGAAGTAAAGGAATTCATTGGGCTTTGTGAGACTGATATAGTTCCAACACTTGAGACTAAAGAAATAATATAAATGACACACTTGTACCTCGTAAAGTTTTCATGTATCATAAGAGTTTGACGATGACAATGCTTCATTTCATGAAAGCCTAGTAGATCACGATATGAAAAGAAATATAAAGTAGACTCCATGGAAAAGAATGGTGTATGGACACTCAATGATCCACCTGAAGGCGTTACACCAATTGAGTGTAAGTGGATCTTCAAAAAAAGAGGTGACTCAATGGGAATATAGATACCTTCAGAGGACAACCCGAAGCAAAAAACTAGGATACAGAGAGAAGGCATCGATTACAATAACACATTCTCTTTGTGTGTTCATTTTTAAAACCATCATAATATTGTTAATTTATAGCTTTATAATTTGACTATGAGACCTAGAAGATGGGCAATAAGATTATGTTCATTAATGGATACCTTGCCGAGGATATCTATATGAACATAGAAAAGGAAGGCGAGATGTGCAAGCTAAAGAATTCCATCTATGTCCTTAAACAAACTTCTTGTATTTGAAATACCGGATTCAATGAAACCATAAAGAGTTTTAATTTTGTTTAAAATATTGATTAATCATGTATATACAAGAAGCTTAGGTGTAGTGCCATTACGTTCCTCGTGCTTTATACTGATGACATCCAAATAATTGGGAATGATCGTCAGTGTTAAAACATGGTTGATCCATGACATGAAGATATCGGAGATGACTCTTACATCTTGGGTCTGAAGTTGTTCGGAAAAAGAGAAAATATGCTAATGAGGCTATCATAACAAGGATATGTTAAGAAGATCTTGGAAAGATTCCACATAGATGATTAGAAGAAAGTCTTCCTTTCCTTAAAAGATGCTATTAATCTATCTAAAGGGTTGACACATCGAATAATTAAGGACAATAATGTTATGGTTGAATGCACATCAATTGTGGAAAGCATGATGTATGTCGCGATGCGTACAAAACTAGATATCCATCATACAATGGGATTGGTAAGTCGTTACCAAACATATTATGGAGAACAATACTAGACTGCAATGAAAAGCATCTTCAAGTACCTAAGAAGAACTCAGACTATGTCTTAATCTATGGATATAGTGATCCCAAGTTTTAGGATATACATATTTGGATTTTTAATCCACTGTGGATGACAGGATCAACATCATGTTCATCTTCATGCTAAAAGGTGGTGTAGTGAGTTGGAGAAGTACGAAGCATGATACCACAACCGATTCGAGAATAGATCGAGAACATTGTTGGGTTAGATGCTGTTAAAGAGGTTTGGTTTCACAATTTCATCTTAGAACTTGGTATAGTTACTTTGGGCAATTACTGCATTATGTTACTCTACAATAATACTGGGGTCATAGCACAAGCGAAGGAACATATGTGTCATCAACAATCAAGTGGAGAGAAAATATCACATAGTTCGGGAGTTACAAAAATATGATGATATGTCTATCACCAAGGTTGACTTTGCTGACAACGTTGTTGATCTGCTTACCAAGTCCTTGACTCAATAGGCATTTTATTGGCTGGCATATAATGAGTATAGATTTACGAGTTGTCCGTGAATGGCTCCAATAATTAGTGAAAGATTATTAAACATGTGAGTCCTGCTTATATCATTTCATATATGAAACAAAACATATTTGAATGTACATCATTGATAAGGTTCTTCATATGATTAGGGATACAAACTATGTCTATTTTCTATTATCATCAAAAAATAATTTAAGTAAATCAATTAGCAAATACCAAATTAAATTAGGACATGAATCGATGGAGAGTTCCACCAATTTCAAAGATGGCACCCACTCTTCTATTTAATGAGAGGGGATGGCCACTTTAATCGCTTTTAAAGAATTAAAGAGCCTAATCCCTTATGGGTTCCCTCCTCTCTCTCTCTCTCATATTGGCCATCCTCCCCTCTCACAGTATTCTCCCTATTGGTGCCCTCTAAAGGAAGAAGAAGAGTTCTCTATGCATATCTCTGTTACTTTGAGGAAGACAATGACTTCGTGAGACTAAGTCCGCATCGAAGAGGACACGATGTTCTTCTTACATCACCATTGATGTGGAACAATCTCTCTATCACGCGGGAGGATTCATAGCTCATCATCGTACCCGCTAGTGTAGCATCTGTCGAATCGAACTTCATACATGAGGTCTTTCATTCTAGAGATTATACGTATTGTCACTATATTTTCTTTCCTCGTGTGATTCGTGGTACGACATAAGAAAGTGTATGTCATCATGTGATTTCATAATACATGAGTTTTCTTGAATTTTTTGTTGCTCATATGATGGCAATATATTTTTCAGAAATAGTCCATATTTTCCATTTTTTCGTGATGTGCGAGACTTAACCTCCTTTCACATCATTAATTTTATTTTTTCCTTCCTGTAATGTTTAACTATCGAGATTTAACTTTGGTCCACATTTTATTAAGTCTCAAATATCGAAATGTAACTTTGATCTCTTCTCTCGTTGTGTAATTCATCCTAAGCTTTATTGGGCATTCCAATAACCTGATTTATCCGAGAAGGGGAAAAATCAAAATATTCATATGCTATTATCTCCCTTTATACAATATACCTCTAAGTTCATCTTCAATAACACATTCATCATGTCTTATCACCATATTCGTTATTGGAGTCATCCTCAATTTCCTCGTCAGACTTAGTTTCACAGGATGATGAAACCTACGAGTGTTTGGTTATGGAATTTATGCTTAATCCTAAAGGATATTTCAACAATTTAATCAAACTGTCGTTCTAAAAAAACTTAGTGAATCTGTGCAATCATCAACACCTCATGAAAATTACTTCTCTCATCATAAGGGTATATCTCCATCATGCTCAACTTCAATTCCACTTGTGTTCTCCCAAAAAAATCATCTATGCCTATTTTCAATCATATCCCAATATAAGATTATGTTTTTCTAGTCACTCCGAGTTAAGTCAAGATTAGAAAAAGGGTTAAATGAGTATGCTCTCACCTTTTTTTCTCACAATTTGTTTGTTTTTTAAATGAAATGAGTGAGATTTACTTAAGTGGAATGTGTGTTTCAACTATCGTGTAAAGCAGACGTTTTCATCTGAAGGGGGTCAATTTTAGCAATTTTGAGATTGTTAAAATTTGACAGTCTTGATAGAGGGGATATAAGTCTCGAATTAATTCAAATTTTAAATGACACCATGGTGATCTATTGTGATTTCAACCCGAATTTATTTGCATTTAGAACATGCATTTCTCATGATTTTTCATCGGTCTTGTGTTCAGTCTCAAGTGGTTAGGTTGTACCCACAAGGTTGGTCGTGAACCCGCTTTACCCACTTCTCCAAGCGGTTGGTTTCTATACTAAAGAATGGTAGACCGTATTCAAAGATGAGTGATACGTCTTTCGTGCCCATAGTTCCTCCATAATAGTCATCGAGTGTTTTTAAAAACAGCCAGCGCAATACAGAAAGCAAACTTAACACAATTATCGCGTGTGATACGTCTTTTGTTTAATTGCAGAAGCCCATATCATAGTTTGTGATGTGGTGTAGAGAGTGAGAAATCTAATGAAGTGTAGTGATGCATGAGAAAGAATGTACCTTATCATATGAATCAACATGTAAAATGATATGGAAATTGAAATCCTAGCAAATATGTGCCCTAATTTGTGTGGCACACAATACATTCTTTTTTATTTTATAGATTTTTTAATAACCTAAGAGCATAGGGGACTGAGAAGTGACAACAAGAAAAATAAGAAATTAAGAGTACAAGTTAGAAGAAGAGGAGAGAGGGAGGGAGTTAAAGAAGTTGTTGCAATTCTTTCAAAACCTCGTGCTAGGACAGCTAATCCTAATACTCGAAACAAAAATGCGAAAAAAAGTCTAGGACTGCCACTAATACTGAAAGATGGAAGGCCCCTCAACTGATTTGTCTTACAGAAGGAAAGCATTTCTTATAGCTTCATGTGGTTGCGATTGTGGTTTCGTGAAGTGGTTCGTCGTTTTATGTGAAAAGCTGACCAAAATGTGTGACATGCCAAATGTACTTGAACGAAGCTCGGAGAATATTATACTAGAACTCAAAACAAGCTAAGAAGTTTTTTTAATATGAGACATTGACGATCTCCCGACAATTGTGCCAAAATGTTGACAAAAATATTATGAGGCATAATTAGGAGTTTTTTAATCAAGTTGCTGTGTTAGCATGAATAGTCAGGATCAAAGAAACCAAATGCAAGTACTTGTGCAAATGGGACATAGTCAATTTGAGGCTCGGTCTTTAGGAACCCAATAAGCTCTTCCTATTGTTCTTGTGTCTTTCTGGCTTGATTTTGAAACCTAGAGGACTTGAGTGAATCATATTTTTGTTTTCAAATTGACATAGCTCGAAATGAAGCAAATCTACACTAATGTGTTCTAAACATTTTTTAGTATTTTTTTAAAAAGGGATTTTGGGGGTTTTTTATCAAGGGGTTTTTAAAGTTTTCACAATTAAATTTAATTCAGAAAAAAGGGGAAATTACAGTGATAATAAACTAAGATTTGAAATTAAGACATAATCCTTGGAGCAACTAGAATGAAAAAAAAATAAAACATAACATTTACAAAATATTAATTTGTAATGTTAATGACGGAGAATTTGCAAAGAAATAGAAAACAAAATTAAATTACATGTCAACCTGAATAAAATGTTAATTTGCAACTTACTCCAACTTAAACAAAAATAAAGATCAAAACAAAAAGAAGGGAAGTAGAATTTTCTCCCTCACTAAGCCCCCTCGACGAAGATGGAGCTTAGGTTACAATTGATTGGCATTGGTCCTTGACCACCCTAATAAGGCAGATGGTGGTGTACTGGTGTGCGCTATGTGACATGCATGGTGCATGTGAGGAGCATCTCTAATTGGGTCCATAATCTTGAGTATAGGGATGAGCATATTTTTGGGCTGGCCCCGAATTTGATTTGAGGTATAGTTGATAACTAATTTCTCATATTATAGGGGGACATGCCATTTCTTTTGCAATACTGGAGAAGGCCAAAATAAAAAAAGTAGTGAGAGGATTGTGCTCTGTCTTACGAGTTCAATCCCTCAGTAGAAGAGGGAAGACAAAGCCTCGATCATCTTCAAAGTATGTTTACGACTCTATCAGCTTGACCTTCCTCATCTTTGTTGGGTACTTTTGACAGGGTCCTTCATACGCTTTGCATTCTCGAGAGAATCTTATCCAGAGTGCTTTTAGACATATCTTGATTCATTCGGGATTCTCATGAGCTAAACTAAAGGGGGTGGAATTCAACCTCTCCCCGACCCAGCTCGGTGCCTGATCCGATAAAGCCCGAGCTCAAGCGATAAACGGGCAGGCTTGGGCTCGATTTTTGACTCGATTTAGCTTTCGAGTCGGGTTCGGGCTAGCTTGTGTCCGAGCCCGAAGCTCGTGGGCCGACCTGAGTATAGGCCCAGGATTTTTTTCATATGTAATTTCTGATTTCCAATATCACCGCGGATCTTACTTTTTAAATTACAGTTATTCTACGATGTTTAGACATCAACTATGTTCATGTTTTGAAGAAATACATATTCAATATGTATATTTGCATATTAAATATGTATTGTATTCACGTTTAAAATATTTTTTTAACATAGCGGGCCGACCCGACCCGGCCTGACCCATATACTTGTGGGCCAGGCTCGAGCTCGGGCTTGGACTGCACTTTCAGAAATTCGACGGGCTTAGGTCCGGCTCACAAGCCCGTAAATTGGAATCGGGCTGAGCTGGGTTGGGTCCAACCCAACTCGGCCCGGCCGATGCTCATCCCTACCTGAGTAATTTCGTAATTGCGTACATAATTATGGATTATCGATGGTTACTTATGTAATTACCAAACTATTCAAGATATGGATGTAAATATCCCAAGATTTATTTACTATAGTGGAAGAATAGACTTATAGTGGAAGTTATACTATTTACTATAACTTAAATTACTAGAGGAAGATTTATGTCGATTGCACTATGTAGAAATCGACTTACGTGGATTGTTTTGCAAGTAATTTTTTTAGGGAAGTTATCGTTTGATCCCCTTTTGTATGGGTTTTATGATCCATATCTAATACCTTAACTAAAACGGAGTTGCTTCCCCGTTTGCTGCCACTTGCTACATTCTCTTTCAAGCATTCTGCTCACTTGTTGCTTACATGTAGTTGCCCTCTTACGACGATGTCCTCATCTTTTTATCTCAGAAAGAGAAATAAAAGAATATTGTGTTTACCCTAACATTACAAACCCTTCATTGTCCTAAGCCATCTGTCAAAGTGTAAACTCCATGTGTCACTGCTTTCTTCACTTCGACAAACACTAACAAGAGTTTTATAGGTCCCGCCCCATTTGGTTGTGTGATCTGTCGGAGCTCACTTCCTGTTCGTCTTCCTCGGGTTCCACCGTAGCCCGTTTGGTTGTGCAACCTCCCGAAGTTCTCTTCCTGTTGGCAGCCTGCTCGCCGACGTTCGTATCGTCGACCGATATGGAACTATGGATCTTTGTAGTTGGCTTTGTTCTTGCTATAAATATCTTAAATCTCTTTCTTAGAGATACAACATTGTACATTGTATTTATGTTCGTATGGGATCTGGGTATGTCACTCTCGACCTGTGTTCTTGTGGTTCCTCTTTGTTAGTTGTTTTTCCCGTTTTTAATAAATTGTTGTTTGGATGTTTCATTGACTTGTACATTGAAGATTCTATCGTGGAGGTGATGATGACAGTTGTCTGGTATATGTTTGATTCTGCATTTGACAAGGCAATTTCGGATTGATTTGCAGCCAGTTTGCAGTGTGAGGATGGTGAAATATAAATTGATTTATCTTCGGTTCTTGGTGACTAATGGTTTTGAGAGAGTATGAGCCTTCTTTTATTCGAACACTATACATTTGCCATGAAGGTTATGATGACACCTCTTTATTATATGAATCTAAATGGTTAAATCTTCTTGCAATAGTGTAGATATGTTATTTTTTGGACTCTGTTATCTACTGGGTTTGTTGTTTTTGGGTTGTTGCTTCCTGATTAATCGTAGAAAGTCTCAGCCTTCATTTATGTTTGCATTCAAACAATGTATGTGCAGTGAAAAGTTTAACTCATTGTTTGTTGGTTTTTTTTTTGTGATTTTCTAGCCTTTTTTCTTCATTGCTTGATTTTTGGTATGTGGTGGCTCATATCATGAAGGTTATGATGACGACTCTTTGTTAGATTAATCAAAATGGTTAAACTTCTACTGCAATCAGTTGGTAATTCTCGCTTACTGATGTATCATGTATTCGCACAATTTGTGCCCATTTGTTCTAAGGTGGCGAGAGAATATCATCATTGTTAATGTGACTTGAATCCTAACTACTTGTTGGGTTGCTGATGTGGCTAATCCGTGTCGTGACTTCTGATTGGCTGAGAGCTGTTGGGCCATGATTGCTGACATGTCTGATCTGTGTCCTGCCTTCTGATTGGCTGAGAGATGTTGGGCTAGGATTGCTGACATGTGTAATCTGTGTCCTGCCTTGTGATTGGCTGGGAGCGGTTGGGATGGATTGCTGAATACAAATGGTATTCATCTGTTGCAGTATAAAAAGGGCCCCAAGGACACCAGATACTGTATCCTCATTTCTGATCCTATTTCTCATCCCATATATGTACCTTCTCAGTACCCTCTGTATTACATCTTTCTCCATATAGTGAAACCGATCGTCGCCGCCAAGGACGTAGCCCATTTACGGGTGAACCTTGTAAATCCTTGTGTTTGCGTCTTGCTTGTTTGATCGTGTTTGTGCGTGTTTGCTTCCGCATTAGCAACAATCATCGATATGGGCATATGTGTTTGCTACTGCATTTGGCGAGGCAATTCGAGATTGATTTGTAGCTAGTTTGCATCAGGTGAATTCAGAAATATATGACCTTTTGTTCTTTGTTACTAATGTTTTCAAGAGTGTCTGAGCCTTCTTTTATATGTGAACAGTATGTGTGTGAAAACAACATTAACAATTTCTTGCTTAATTATGTAGAACAATATGTGTGTGAAAACAACATTAAAAACTTCTTGCTTAATTGTGTACTTAGCGTTTAGTGTTTCTTGCTATTGTTGTGTATGGTAGTAACGTTATAATTTTTTCTGTTTTGTATCCTTTTTTAAAGCATGTATTCTTACTAATTTTCTTCATATGTTGCTTATGTGTGTATTCTGATTAAAATCATGCTACGATATTTTAATCGAACAGTATACCTCTACCATGAAGGTTATGATGACATATCTTTATTATATGAATCCAAATGGTTAAATCTTCTTTGCAATAGTGTAGATATGCTATTTTTTATGCTTTGTTATCTACTGGATTTGTTGTTTTTTGGGTTGTTGCTTCTTGATTAGTCACGGAGTGTCTCAGTCTTCATTTATGTTTTCATTCAAACAGTATATGTGCAGTGAAAAGTTTAACATTGATCTCACTAATTATGTAGTCAGTGTTTGTTGTTTTTTTTATTTTCTGATCTTTTAATATAGAAACTCGCCTGCATATTACCATGTCTCATTTCTAATTATGTTGTTAGCACCTGTGTATATGCAACGATTTGATGTATCACCAAAGTGTGAACATGGAATCCATGAAGTACATGCTTCAGTATAGTAATACTTACAATCATAGTTGTGGGGTTTATTTATGTTGCAACAAATATTAGAAATATTGTCCACATGAATGGCAGCAAAAGTTAGCATTGTTGCTGTAAAAGCACATACTTAATAAGTAGGATAAAATGGGGCTGCCCCTTGCGGGCAGCCAAAGATGGCTGCCCCCACGCTATTTTCGTCAAATTTTTTTATTTTTTTTTGAAAAATATCATGTATATTCATCCCTATATCCCTCCTACATGTCATTCGAATTTCATCAGAAACAGAGACTCCTACGGCCTCCATCGAGATGGTGTCGATTTAAAAAATCCTGTTACCGTTAAAAAATGACTGTCTGGATGGAGGCCATAGGAGTCTCTGTTTCTGACGAAATTCGAATGACATATAGGAGGGATATAGGGATGAATATACATGGCGACATTTTTTGAAAAAAAATAAAAAAATATCAAAATAAGGCCGGGGGCAGCCATGTTGGCTGCCCCTTGCGGGCAGCCACATTGAACTCTAAGTAGTATGTCTGTGATATTGATTCCTTTCTACCATGTTTTCTTTAAATTCACTATGATTCCATGTACTGTGCTCCTAATAAGAAAAAATGACCTTTTATTTTTTTATTAAATATGATTTCATCCCATGAATTCGATTCGATTAATAGTATCATGGTGTATGACTGTGTTACAAAAGGGAACGTAACTTCTTAACCCTATTCAATTTATGTTTACATATTAACATTGAGTTTGGTTTTACTTTGTATTAAGTAGGGATTTTATCACTTGTGCCCCTCCGAGATATCGCAATTTCAGTTATGCCCCTATCTTTTTGGTAATATCAGTTGTGCCCCTCAAAACTTGCTCCGTCATCAGTTGTGCCCTTCCGTCAAGTTGACCGTCAATGAATTGACTTAACCATGGTTTTTTCAAACCTTGGTGTGGTTAAGAGGGGTATTATGGTCAAAATAATACCTTGATGAACATGTATAATACCACACTATTTCCTTTGGCAATCACGCACATAATGACCTGCTGTCAGGATCTCTTAAGCGGTAGAGTTGTTGGAATTCCAAAGCCATCGATTGAATTTCATCTGTGGGATTAAAAAAATAGCGAGTCTTCTTCTCCCCCAAATCGATTTGAATCTCCAGACGGTGTCAAGGCAATCGGCGGAGCTCGATGATTTATGCAGTAGAATTAGTCGATGTTGATTTCAGTGCTTCCTCTCCGATCTCGGATATGTGCGTATGATTCCTGACTGCAGTGAACTCCGATATCGTACGTGATGAAGCGTCGACTCCAGATGGTTCGCGAGTGGATTCGAGCGGGACGGTGCTGGTGATTGGACGAGTACTGGATAGATTTGAATGAAAATAAAGTGATTTGGATGGGTTGAGGAGAGAGATTTAGAGAGAAAAAAAGGGGAATTATGAAGAGAACAGAAGGAGGATGCGGAAGAGAGCATCTAACCTGGAGATGACGTAGAGATGAATGAAGCGCCTGGAATGGAGGCGCGTCCCAGTGTGGAGGGAGGCGAGGGCAGGGGGGCGGGGGAGGTCTGGGCGGAGGGAGGCTGGGGCGGAGGGGCGGCAGGAGGCGGCGTCGGGGAGGGGAGACGAGGGCGGAGGGGCCGTAGGGGATGGGGGAGGTCGGGGCTGCCTCGAGGCTGGGGCGGAGGGGCGGCGCCGGGGAGGGGAGGAGAGCTCGGGGCGGAGCTGGGCGGCACGTGGCAGGGGCGGCGCCGGGGAGGGGAGGGGAGCTCGGGGCGGAGCTGGGCAGCACGTGGCAGGGGCGGGGCGGAGAGGGAGGAGGAGGAGGAGAAGGAGGAAGAGGATGGGCAAGAGGAGGAAGAAGAAGAGGATGAGGAAGAAGGTTAAAATGACCTCCTAACCTTTTTTTTAATGTAATTCCATCTATGTCCTCAAAGTTAACGGCCGTTTGCACTGTGGATGGACGGTTACTAACCCGAGGGGCACAAGTGATAAATTAGCAAGTTTTGAGGGGCACAACTGATATTACCAAAAAGATAGGGGCATAACTGAAATTACGATATCTCGGAGGGGCACAAGTGATAAAATCCCTATTAAGTATGTCTCTTCTTCTTTACTTAATTGTGATTTTAATGTATATTAAGTTGCACTTCTCTCCTTTCAATACTTATAAAAATGTGCTTTGGATTATATGTGCTCTACTTACAAATTGTACGGCGTATTTCCTGTAATATTTATATTATTAATGCATATACCTATTTTGCTTGCATCTATAGGTCACCATTAGGAAAACGTACGAGCTGTTGAAGTAATAAATTCTGCTCTGTATATATCATTTTTTTTTATTTTACTTTGATTTAAAAATGTACTCATTTGTCAAAGAATCTCGCTTTTGTTAAGGATTTAGAAAAGCAAATCAGATCAGTGCTACAATATAGTTTATTTTCTTCATCGCTATATGTTTTACGAATCTATTTTTAAAAATTTTAAAAGGTAAACTGCATGATAAAAATATCTATTGTTCTTTTTTATAGTAAGGTTGACTGTATGACATTCTTCATTACACGATTTTCCTATGTTGATTATTTATGTCGTGATTGATTTCTCCCTTCCCTGAGGGGTTTGCGTGTCTTCCATTTGCTTCGATTATATAACATTTTATGTTTCTGTCAGTTGAGGAGGTATAGATGTTCTTCTTTCTTGGTTTTTTAGGTTTTCCAGTGATTCTTCATTGTCTGTTATAATGTCCGAATCATTCCATTTTCATTTCAGCTGAAACCCTTTTTCGTGGATCACCTTCTGATATGCGATCAATCTTGGTTGTTCGATTGAGACCTTATGTTGCTATACGAGGTATGAATTGTTCTTCATTTTTAGTTTTCGTTTACCGAATTTTTTCTGTATAGCATTGTTACTATTTTGTCTTTATTGGGTTGTTTTATCATTCATTTATCGTTGTCAACTATTCTATTTTTTATTTCATTAATTCGATTCCAATTTCGGCTTATTAGTCTTATTAAAGCATTGTATCTTTGTGATTGAAATTGTAAAGTATCGTGTTCATATTAATCTTATTTAATTTGATTAGTTTTGTTGCGTAACATGTTGGAAAAGAAAAGAGCCCACCCATATGTTTAGTACTACATGGGGGAGCGGAGCGGTCACTATTGGGTCTGTCCGTGGGCTATATAAGGAGCCCCACACCCCTATACTCATTGAGAACTTCAATAGAAGAAATGCCCAATTCAGGGACTTCTCACGTGGTTTCATCCCGCTCCTTCTGAAGTAGGGTTCCACGTTAAATCACGATGTCCCCTTATGTTTTCTTTATCTTTATTTTCTGAAACGCTTCCGTATTCTGTTTTTCTACATGGTATCAGAGCGGGTCGATTCTCGGGAATTTTAATATCTCTATTTTTATTCGAGATTTGTTTCCGAAATTTCTGTCCTTGAAGTTTGTTCGTTAAAGATTATGAGATCATTCGTTTATGATCAAAAGATCAGATCGGGTTCTATCGACAACAAAGTTTCTCAGTTCGATTTCGATATTATTTGTCCCATGCTCAAGTCAAGATAATTTTGGGGATTATTTTATTAAACCCTAGAATCCAGGCCGCGAAGCTGCGCCGTCCAGCCTCCTGCCGATCTCGATCTCAGGTGGCAATATTCAAATCTACATCGGCATTTATTTTTATCTTTGCACAACTATCAGGGGAAGGGCTCCCAGGCAGCGTTTTTTTTTCAACTGGCAACTTAGATCTGGCTCGCAAGACGTGCAACCCTAGCCATCCCCAAGTGCCATCGTGTGGCTGATTGGCGCCACCCCACAGACCTCGCGCAGACCCAGCGGTCCAAGGAAGGCGGCATCCAAGTCGTGCCGCCGGATGCTCCAGCAAGCCCCTTGCGCAGAGGACCCCATCGCGCGTGCATAGAGCGCGAGCCCCTCCTTCGATGACAGCCCTACTGGTCGGCGAAGTCATAGGCGCATCGGCGGCGCAGATCTTCTCCATCAGCAAGCCCCAGGCGAAACCCTAGGCGATATCTCTCCGATTCTCCTCACCAGTTGCACGTCCTTCTCCCAGTGGCGATAAGCTCCAACACGCGCGATAGGCGGCGTCCCCATCGTGCCGCTCTTCCAACCTCTGGCGGAGGCAGTGGCACTCCACGCACAGGCGGCGGCGTTGTGGGTTACAATGCGAAACCATATTCTAACAAAAGAAACGGAGGATGCCTTTCTTTATTTACAACGAAGTGGGCTGCTTGAAATTAAAAAAATGTTTGAAGAAAAAACGAGGGCTACTATAAATGCCCCAGTTTAGGGCAACAAAAGGAAAGGCCTTCTAATTTGGCTGAATCTCAAGGGAGCCCAAAATGGGCGTTAGCTTTTAAAAAAAAAGAAATGAGCCGAGAAAAAAAAGGAGGAGAGAGTGCCCAAAGTTGGGCAAAAAAGAGGACTTTGTTATTGGAGGCCCAACGGAAAAAAGAGGGCTTGTTAGTTACAAAAAAAGAGAGAAAAGAGGTGCGTAACAAGAAAAAGCCGTACGTATATGCTAACAAAAAAAATAAAAAAAGGAAAAAAAAAGTTCACGTACAAGAAAAAGTCGTACGCATAAAAAATGTGATTCATGTTTGCTTCTCCCAACTTGTCTATTATTTTCATTATTCTCACAAGTTTGGGAGAAAGGGGGAGTAAAAGCCATAAGCATCCTACATCATTGACTGACAGATCAAACACTCCGGATTTCATAGAATATCAAGTCATCTTCATTGTGCATCGATCTTCATCGTGGTATCTCTATCCTCGACATCGACTCCGCACTGGATTTGTTTTCTTCAAGGCACGAAGGAGACAAAGTCCGGTGACCCGCAGGCACGACTGAGACAGAGATCCGGTGACCATGCATGCACGACAGAGACAGTCCGGTGACCTTCCAGGCACGACAGAGATACGTTCCGGTGACCTGATATACCCGTCAGCAAGCGGGTTTGTCTACCAGTTGCGGATACATACGTTTATTGTGGTGATTTCAAGTGAAGATGTAATGATGTATATTTTTTCTTTATTGTTGCAAGTTGCAGCTGTCCATCTACCACTTGAGGGGGAGTGTTAGAAAAGAAAAGAGCCCACCCATGTGTTTAGTACCACATGGGGGAGCGGAGCGGTCACTATTGGGGTCTGTCCGCGGGGCTATATAAGGAGCCCCACACCCCCTATACTCATTGAGAACTTCAATAGAAGAAAATGCCCAATTCAGGGACTTCTCCCGTGGTTTCATCCCGCTCCTTCTGAAGTAGGATTCCACGTTAAATCACGATGTCCCCTTATGTTTTCTTTATCTTTATTTTCTGAAACGCTTCCGCATTCTGTTTTTCTACGTAACATATGATGGTGTGTTCCGTTTTTCCTTGGCCTCCCCTACCGTTTGTCTGGGTATGTGATGCTAGAACTTTGATATATACTTTTGTCGGCCTCCTCATAGGTATGTGATGCTTGAACTCTATTTTCTTCCTATTCCTATTAATATTTGAAGATATGTTTGCCTTTTTCTTTGTTCCCCGACAATGCTTGCAACCATTCTGGTATGATTTACTTCATTGTCGATAAGTGAAATGTGTTTGATTAGTTCATCTCTTTTTATTTGTTTTTATTCCTATTAATATTTGGAGATATATTTGCCTCTTCCTTTTTGGATTTATTTTAATTTTTTCTTTGAATCTATTGTGATTTATTTGCTTGCGACTATGTCTTTACGTGATTTCGTTTAATATATTTGAGGATTTACTTAGTGGATATTTTTTTACGTGGTTCGTTTCTTCATTTCATGTTTATTTATGTATTTTTTTATTATTAAATCCAGTTTTGGATTTCCTTCGATTCTCGCAAGAACCTAAGAATGATTTATTTAAGTGATGATATGTGTTTTGTTAATTCTATTTCTGTTGAAATGCACTTTATCCACAAACCCTAGGGACAAATTTGTCATATTGTATACCACCCTACCCATAAACCCTAGGGGTAGATGTGTCATCTTGTATACCAATTGTGCTGTAACCCTAGGCCTCTCTATCTATATAAAGCACCCTAGGGAGTCCCTTTCAAAAATAAGAAATAGAAATATCACTCTCTACTTGGTATCAGAGCCCAGCCCCCCCCTCCTCCGCTCGCCGCCTTCTTCCCGCCCCCTCCCCCGGTGCTAATCCCTTACCCGCCGTCACTTATCTGCTCCCAGAAAGCCTCTCCGCACGCCTACCCCACCTCCCTTCTACGGCAAAGTCCCTCCCGCGCCTTACCAACTCCGCAAAGTCCCCCGCCCCCATCCACCTTCCCGCGCGCCTGTTTCCCCCCAACCCCCCCCCCCCCCCCCCCCCCCCCGCGCCTGTCCCACTTGCACCCACCCCCCCCTGTCCCACTTGCGCCCCCACCACCCCGCGCCAGTTCCCCCCACATGCCTGTCCCACTTGTGCCCCTCCCGTACGCGCCAGTCCCCCCCCCCACGCGCCTGTCCCACTTGTGCCCCTCCCGTACGCGCCAGTCCCCCCCCCCCCACGCGCCTGTCCCACTTGTGCCCCTCCCCCGTACGCCTATCCCATTTCCCCCCACGTTCCACCCGCGCGCCGATCCCACCCCCCGCCTACTCCACTCTCTACTAGAAATATCCCACTTCCGCCCCCTACCGCACCTGCCCTCCCTCCGCCCTTACATGCACGGCCCCCACCCCAGTTTCACCAGCACCCGCTCCACCCTAGCGCCCGCTCCACTCCAAAGCCAGCCTCCAGGCCTTCGGTGTGTACTTCAAAGACTTCCAGGGCCTCCTCCAGGCCTTCGGTGTTCCCTCCACGTGCAAGACGCCTTCCATCTCAGCTCTCGTCACTACGCAGCAAGCACTCCGTAGATTTTGTGGATGCAATCTTCACCAGCCTTCCGACATAGACTCTAGCAGAGTCTTCTTATGGCTCCTCTATCTCTTTTCTACGTTTAGCTTTCGTGTGATATGATTTAGAGACGAGTTCTTTTCTCTACCTTATTGCCTATACAGCAGGCCTGATTTCTTCTTATATCATGTCACAATCCGAAGTGACATCACCGGGATATGATGGAGGGAGCACTCGACTACCCTCATTTGGGTCGATCCCTAAATTGGACGACACCAACTACCCAAAGTGGTCCCGCATGTTCCTCATGATCGTACGAGGATACGATAAGGAACACATTCTCTTGGAGTCAGAACCTGCTGAAAAGACAGGCAAAAATGCAACGTGGGACAAAGACGACGGAATGGTCAGTTCTTGGATTATGGTCAGTGTCATTGACCGGATTGCCGATGAACTCGTTTATTACACCACTGCCCACGATATGTGGACCTCTCTTCAAGCCACTTATGGGCAGGATAAGAATTCAACAAGGATGTACCAGATGTACTTTGACATGCTCAACGTGAAGCAAGCATGACGCATACTACCTGAGTATTTCTCTCTCTTAAAATCCTTTTTTGAGCGATATAATGCTTGTATTCCAGGCTGCACTTGTCCAACTCAGAAACAACCTCGCCAGCAGATGGCGGTCCTCGTATTTCTTGTTGGCCTCGATTCCGGCTACTCGGCTGCTCGCGATCAAATGATCACAGCGGTCACTCTCCCCACCATTGAAGAAGCTTATAGTACTCTGAGTCGTCTTTCTATTCCTCATACAAGTGCTAAAAGCACTGATCAGGGACAAATTTCTGCCCTCGTTGCTCCATCTGGACGAGGAAGTCGTGGCTCTATCAGGAGCCATGGTCGAGGACGCTTCGCTCCGAGACGAGGTCGTAACACAATCCAGTGCTCGTACTGTCACAAGTTTGGTCACACCGAAGCTGTATGCTATAGCAAGCAGGGGTACCCTACTCCTAGTGCTCGAATGGCCAATGAAGGAGATAGTCCTCTAGTAGAGGTCCCTAGATGAGACTTCAATGACCTGATGCAACGTCTCACCAGGTTGCAATCGAACGAGTCCTCTACCCCATATCAGGACAGTGCTACAGATACTGCAGCAATGGCACGATCAGGTATCTTCATAGCGTCTACCAATAGCATTACAAAATCAGAATGGTTGATTGATACAGGGGCTTCCACTCATCTGTGTGGCGAACAAACTCTCATACAGCAGATGCGTAAAGTCCCCCCTGGACGAACAGTACAGGTAGCTGACGGACGATTTTCCCAAATAAAAGGAAAAGGCGACGTCCATATAACCCCTAATATCAGACTCAACAATGTTTTATTTGTTCCGGATTTTCCCATCAGTCTTCTCTCAGTTAGCCAGATTTGTAAAGAACTCAACTGTCGAGCAATATTTGACGTTATATCTTATGTATTTCAGGACATACTAACTGGGAGGACGATTGGTGCGGGCCGTGAAGAGGGTGGAGTATATCACCTTATCCAGTCCTATGACACTACAGCTTACTCTGGGACCACTTTCTCTGCATCCTCTGGTACTCTTTGGCACCAACGCCTGGGTCATCCTTCTATTCACAAGCTTCGACGAGTTCTTCCCCAGCTCCCTCCCACTGTCAACCTACAATGTGAGGCCTGCCAACTGGGGAAACATCACCGGAGTTCCTTTCCTTCGTCGGGTACCATTCATTCCAGTAGTCTATTTGAACTTGTTCATCTTGACATATGGGGTCCCAGTCGCTATCCTGATCGACTAGGGAATAAATATTATCTGGTTATTATAGATGATTTTTCTCGTGCATCTTGGTCTTTCTTAATGAAAAATAAGTCTGATGTCTTTCAAATCATTATTCATTTCATACATGAAATAAAGAATCAGTTCGGTACCACCATAAAAACCCTTAGATCTGACAATGCTAAGGAGTTAGTCTCACATGACATGAAATCATTCTTAGCGTCTCAAGGCATTTTGCATCAAACCACATGTCCTCATACATCCCAGCAGAATGGAGTGGCAGAGCGTAAACATAGACATATTCTTGATATTGCTCGCACAATACTCATTGACTATCATGTGCCATCTACATATTGGGGTGATGCGGTACTAACTGTCACATATCTTATTAACCGCATGCCTTCGACTCCTATTGACGAGCAAATACCTATTGAGGTCCTTTTCCCAGGAAAGCCATATTTCATGTCCCTCCAAAAGTCTTTGGTTGCGTCGCCTTCGTTCATCTTCTTGATCCTGGTAAGGATAAACTATCAGCCAGAGCAGTCAAATGTATTTTTCTAGGATATGCTCGAAATCAAAAAGGTTATAGGTTCTATGACCCACGTTCCAAAAGACACTACATAAGCGCTGATGTTACTTTCTTTGAATCCTCTCCCTTATTACTCCCGATCAGGCACTAATGTATCACCCCGTTACCACCTCTCCTCTTCCTATTCCTCTTCCTCAGGTTGATTACACCCCTTCTGCGCATGCACCATCTCCTCAGGTATGTCCCTCGATTGAGTTATTACAAACTGAAGACAAAGATGCAGATACAGGTATCTCCGGAAATCCAGGAGAAGCTCCAAGTGATATACCCATTGCTCTTCGGAAGGGGACTAGGCAATGCCCATCGCGATACAGTACGAAGTATCCAATATCTTCTGCTGTAACCTTTTCTGGACTCGGGCCTACATACAAACAGTTTGCCCAAGCTATCTCGAGTACCATTATTCCTTGTAATCATACAGAGGCCATTCATGACTCGAGATGGCATCTTGCAATGGAAGAAGAGATGTCTGCCTTGATCTCTCGGAACACCTGGACACTTGTAGATCCACCAGGCGACAACAAAATTGTCGGCTCCAAATGGGTTTTCACTGTTAAGTATAATCCAGATGGGTCTATTTCTCGCTACAAAGCACGTCTTGTGGCAAAAGGGTTTACGCAAACTTATGGTGTTGATTTCTTTGATACCTTCTCGCCGGTTGCTCGTTTATCCATCATAAGAATTCTCATGGCAGTAGCAGTACAACTTGATTGGCCCTTGCATCAACTAGATGTGAAAAATGCATTCCTTTATGGGGACCTCCAAGAAGTTGTGTATATGCAGCACCCACCTGGGTTCGAGATTCAAGGGGAGTGTCAGAAAGTTTGTTTACTACGCAAGGCCATATATGGTCTCAAGCAAAGTCCTCGTGCATGGTTTCAAAAATTATCTGAAACATTAGAGAATATGGGCCTCATCCGATCTTCAGCAGATCATTCCTTATTCATACGGAAGAATGGAAAAAGGAACGGTGGTTGTGTTAGTATATGTGGATGACATTATCCTCACAGGAGATGACCATGATGGTATTATAGAAGTGAAGAAACAATTGGCAGAACAATTTGTGATCAAGGACTTGGGACCTCTAAGATATTTCTTAGGGATTGAAATAGCAAGATCCAAGAGAGGAATTGTTATGTCTCAACGAAAGTATGCTACTGACCTCCTTCAAGAAACAGGGATGCTAGGATGCAAGCCAGCTCAGATACCCATGGATCCAAAGGGACATATCTACGAGGTAGGCGATGTTGAGGATAGTGGTCGATATAGACGTCTAGTGGGTAAGCTACTATATCTTACCATCACCCGACCAGATATCGCTCTTGCTGTCGGAAAGCTTAGCCAGTTTATGGACTCACCTACCTCAACCCACTATGATGCATGCATAGTGATCTTAAGGTACATCAAATCATCTCCAAGAAGAGGACTACTATTCACCAAAGGCAATAACTTTGACCTCATAGCATATTCAGACGCAGATTATGGAGGTAGCCTGATCGATAGAAAGTCTACTACAGGGTTCTGCACTTATCTTGCATGAAATTTAATCACGTGGAGAAGCAAGAAACAAGCTGTGGTCTCTCGCTCGAGTGCTGAAAGTGAATACCGAACTATGGCTCAAGCTGCAGCAGAACTTGTATGGGTCCGATCTATACTTACCGATCTTCATATCACTCCTGGAAAGATCATGGAACTTAGATGCGACAACCAAGCGGCAATGCACATAGCCAACAATCCTATGTTCCACGAACGCACCAAACATGTGGAAATTGGCTGCCACTATACTAGAGATTTGATACAGAAAGGGCTACTTCATACTCAGAGCGTACCTTCCTCGATCAAACGGCAGATATATTCACCAAGCCGCTTGCACGCATACAGTTTGAAAAATATTGTAACAAACTGAGCATGATTGATATATATGCTCCAGCTTGACCCTACCTAATACCATTTGATTCTCTACGAAGAGGATACATTTTTTCCCATTGGTGCAACATTTATTTGAATTCTGAAATGGTTATGTGGACTTACATTTTTGTGTACATTTCATTTGCTACATGTGTTTTAAGGTTCTACCTTAGCCATTCTGCCATCTATCATGATGTTCGGCAAATGAGTCTTATGATACGTGTCAGCTTCTACTTTCCGCAAATGTCATCATTCAGTTCGGTATGTAATGATCGAATGTTATGTATGCCTCCATCAAACTCCTCATCAGTATCAATATATAGTCTAAACATGCTCATTTTTGTTTGTGATTGAATGTAATAATCAATTTATTCTTATTTTCTGCATGGTGTCAGTAGTTGTTATTAGTCAGAGATATTTGGTTTCATCAACAGGACAGAAAGAAATAAAGATCAACAAACACATGCCTAATTGGAAAAATTAAATGAAAATGTGCACTGAAAACAATTTCTTATGTGCCCGCAGTTGTTTTTTTTGAAGCCAAGAAGAGGGGGATACACTCAATGGTGTTCACCCCAATATATTAAAAGGTAAGAAAGTCAGGGATATAAACAAGAAAGAAAAAAGAGCGACCCAAAGAAGGAGGCGAGAAACCTCCAGGTGCGTAGAAAAAAACAACAGAAAACCCGCAGTTGTTTTTTTGGTCAATCTTAATATTTCATTGAGTTTTTATATTTTCTGCATGGTGTTGTTCGTAATTGTGCATGTTTATTTCAATTAACAGATCAACGAGCAAATTCGCAGACCTTTACCTATCCGCCGCAGACCTTTACCAATCCGTCGCGAAGCGCGGGCAATTATACTAGTGTTAATTATAAGAAGTGGAATTATGTGCATAAACAAAGGATACGTGTAGATGAATGATCGATTTTCACATAATATAAACTTTTATGTACGAGGAGGAATCAGATATTCATCAAGCTCCTTTAAAATAATTGACAAACTATTTATATTAAAGGATTTTGACATGTGCATTTGTAGTTATATTTATTCCCCACCTTTTAGCAATAATGCTTTTGCCTCTACTTACCTTCTTGCATTGTTATCAGTTGCGCCTTTAGATAAATCAAACCATGATTTATTTATATAAAAACATATTGAAAAAAAAATATTACACTTGTACCCACCCTATCCCTCCTCCTCTTCTATACATGTAACATTAGCAACTCATCCTCCTCTATTTTGCTAAGTCCGAGACTATCCATTGCATTGGCTCTTCTTTCAACATGTAGCATTAGATGAGGGAAAAGGGGCCGAGGAAGAGGTGGGGCTTTGAGCAAAGGCATGGATTGTTGTCTGTGTGAAGAAGGATAGGGGCGTTGAGAGACGGGCTTGAGGAGGGAAGGGGGAGCTTGGGCTGGAGGGGACGAGCCTGCGGTGAAGGGTTTAGGGGCCAGGGAGGTTGGGAAGAGAGGTTGGCGGAGGAGGAAGACAAAAAAGAAAAAGAAAGTGTCAAATTACACCTATGTCCTTATATTTAAAGTTCCTTTGCGAGGAGAAGGGATGATGACTAATTAGAGGAGCATAAGGATCAGGATAGTTTTGAAGTACTGAGCATACTTTTGAAGTACGATTGCTCGGGGCCCATTAGCTTTTGAAGTGCGATATGCCTAAGCCATATAACACAGTGAGCTTTGGGTCAAGCAAATATCTAGAAAATATATTAAAGTCATGCCCGATCCTAAGCACGTTCTTAATTAATTATATAGTCGGTATTGGGCTGGTTGGACCAAGCTACTTAGTGGTCACACATTTAACAAAAACACTTTATAATCACAGACTCTTTTTAATTAGAAAGAGTTAATCTTTACCATTCTCGTATAATCTCTTATTAATGATCTCAAGAAAGCGTTATACCTTACCATTTTTATTTATTATTATAGGAAATGCTTCAGGCATTTGAGGTTCATTCAATATATGCTCATACGGAAGATGCGCTTTAGATTGTATGGGGGAACAAAATACTAATAATATTTTTCCAAAATAATATTTTTCCAAGAGAAAAAAATAATATATCGTTCAACACATAGTGTGTGTATATGTATGTATGTATTAATATTGTATATATTTGGTTAGCGGACTAGGCTTGTTTTATGCAACCTCGGTCCGAAATCAACTTAAAAAAATATAGGGACTTTTATCCGACATACCCTATAAATTTTACCAATTACCTCCACAACCTTTGAAATAACCTAATTCCTCCCTCGATCCCGTAAACTTGCTAACCCTTACCCTACATATGTTGTGGTTAACCCACATCCGTTTACCCGTTAAAACTGACTAGATTCTGTTATGTTCTTTTACATTATACCCATTTTGTTTATCAAATTTACATTGAGTGCTAGTCCCCCTCACCTCCTCCTCATCTCCCTTTCCAACCCAACACCCACCACCTCCCACGTCATCTGCCCTCGCCCTCCTCGCCCTCTGCCCCATGATCTCCGCCCTCACAGTCCTCCTCCAGGTCCAGGACCTCCCACCCTCCTCCTCCCCACACTCCGCCCTCGCCCTCTTGCATCCTCCCATGCCTTCTCCTCCTCCCTCTCCACCACCGCCCTCCCTTTCTTTGTGCATTCATACGGCGGTTCCACCACTCCCCTCTCCCTGATCACTCCCCCAACCCCCACCCCCATCCCTCACCCCCTCCTCCTCGACACTGGCAACCACCTCGTGTGGATCCCTTGCACCGCCTCCTACTCCTGCCTCAACTGCTCCTCCTCCTCTGCTCCGCTGCTCTTCCTCCCTATGTCATCCTCCACTGCCCGCCTTATTGGCTGCTGCTTCTGCCCTCCACCGCCGTCATCACTTCCGCCCGATGCTCCTCCGACGCATGCCCTGTGTATCTCCTCCTCTATGCCTCCGACTCCACCAGCAGAGCCCTCCTCTCTGATACCTTATGCATCATCTCTATCATCCTCACCGTCCCGGTCTCCGTTGTACATCGGTGCTACTGGACCAGCAAGGTTTCGTACCTTCCTCGCTTGAGCTTCCACAACAAATTCGAGCAGCTCGATAACAAACACCTAAAGCAGAGATCCATTGTTCCTTTAGTGACACGTTCCGCGGAACCATCTTCCTCCTCGCTACGTGAATCATCATCAGGTCGTCCACTCTCATGCGACCAACAGATTCTCGATGAAAGATGAATCTGTGATTCATCGCCTTTATTCTTTCATTTTGGCTAAAATCCTTGGTAAAATACATGTAAATAATCAGTAATTCTATTTAATTAACATTCTAACTAAAATTATTAATATTATATATTTAACACTTATTTCAACCAAAATAAAAGAATAAAGAAAAAATAAAAATAAAAAGAAAAGAAGGCTGGAGATATATAATATATACAGACTGATCCTAAACCCGAGACTAGGTTAATATTGATCGGGTCGACAAAAGAAATAAGTAGGGAGAGATAAGGATCATAAAATATCAAGAAAATAAAGACCAAAAATATAAATGACCCATTTTTTACCATATAAATATTTCACCTATTTTATTTATCATCAAAATCATCTCAAATCAAAATACTCCTTTTGTAAAAATTGTTCATAAAAATATATAATATTAATATATATTATTAATATATTTAATCACTAATTCTATTTAATTAACATTCTAGCTAAAATTATTAATATTATATATTTAACACTTATTTCAACCAAAATAAAAGAATAAAGAAAAAAAGGAAAATAAAAGAAAATAAGGCTGAAGATATGTAATATATACAGACTGATCCAAAACCCGAGACCAGGTCAATATTGACCGGGTCGACAAAAGAAATAAGTAGGGAGAGATAAGGATCATAAAATATCAAGAAAATAAAGACCAAAAATATAAATGACCTATTTTTCACCATATAAATATTTCACCTATTTTATTTATCATCAAAACCATCTCAAATCAAAATACTCCTTTTGTAAAAATTGTTCATAAAAATATATATTATTTTATAAAATTATCAGAAAAATATTACAACATAAAAATAAAATAATCGTAATGAACCGTAAAAGTCGCAATAGTCAACTTTCAAAGATCATATCTATTTATAGAAAACTCCAAACTGACCAAACTCACTTCTAAAATCTATTTTTATTAATATTATTTTATAAAAATATCAGAAAAATATTCGGATAAAACCGATGAGTTTTGGCTTTTTGGACCCGTTGTATATATGTACTATATGTTAGAAACTTCCCCAATTTTTAAATAAATAACTGTAAATCCGATTAACTTAATTCTTTTTCTAAAATAATCTAAAATTGTATATAAAAAAATATAAAAATATAATTAAGTTAAAATACCAATAAAATCCGAAGCGTCGAAGCTGCTACTTTTTTCTTCCGGGCCTCATAACTCGGCCGTATGATCTCCGAATTGAGCAAACTCGGCCCCAAAAATTACATTTTTCAATTATCTACAAAATGACACTAGTTTCGCTAAAATCGGAGTTAATGCGAAAAATACGATTTTCGGGTCCGTATTGGTATATTGTACAATAAACCATAACTTATATTATTATTTAATACATTAATCCTTTATTTTATTTCAAAATAATATTTCATTTATTTATTTAAATTATTTATTTTATTTATTTATCGTTTACTTATTAATTAAGTAATTGGTTAATTACATACTCAATTATTTAAATGATAGTTAATTAAAATTATTTAATTATGAAATTAACTAGATATTAATTAATTAATATTTATTATTAATTATATTAATGTTATTTAATTTAATTTATTTATTCTTAATTTTCTTTCTCTTTCCTTCCTTCCCTTTCTCTCTCTAACTTTCCTCTTCCTTCCCCCGTTCTTCTTCCCCAAGCACAGTCACGCATGCCAATGTCCTTCCTCTTCCGCTGCTACTCCAACTGCCAACCGTCCGAACGCGTTGTCCGGCCGTTTTCCCTAACGACCCCGTTCCGGTCACCGCCGACGGTGACGAGCCACACCCTATCCTATAAATAGTACCCCCTCCTCCGGAGAAGGGGATCTGCTATTTCTTCATCTTCAACCATCCGAGAGCTTCGAGAGAGATTCGAGAGTGGTGACAACGACTCCTATCTCCGACGTTGAGCCGCAATGAGGTGGAAGGAGGATCGGCGTGATCACACCAGCACCACAACTCCAAGCTACGCCGTGCGCATCAGCCTCCGCGGGGCGCCGTTGTGTCGAGGCGACAACTTCGAAGCTCAGCCGCTTCCGTTCCCAGGCGACTCCATCACGCATTTGCAACCTCATCCGAATTCCATTTCTCGGGTTAGTTTTTCTTCTTCTCTTTTGTATACCTTCTCTGCTAATCTTTATCTCGTTCTTCTCCTCATTCTCGATTCGTCTTTGTTCGTGTTTTATCCAATTTCATGCCAAAATCCCTTCGATTTCATCTCATCGACATTCATTCCACTTCTCCATTTATCCGGCCACCTTAGAACCTTAGGATTTGAGATAAAATCCTCATCCTTCACCTTCGTCTGAGGATCATCGACCATCCATTCAATCCCCTTTGAAGTTAATTTCAGGTCAAGGTTGTTCCTCGAGCCTCTTCGGATTACATGCAGGGGTAGATACATGAGAGGAAGCACAGCATCGGGAGTTGCACGAAAGAGAATCAAGCTCTGAAGCTCCATCGATTGAGCACAGATACCGTTGAATGCCTGATCAAGAGGATCAGTCACCTGTAGATCAACAATCGAAGAATACCTCCGCCATCTGAAGGATAGAAACGCCACACTTACAACCATATGGAGCGTGATGAGCAAAAACTGCCATTAGATCTAAAGCCAAAGCTCTACACGAGTCGGCTGATTTGGAGCCTAACACCATTGATACCCGTGAGAACCACTGCCGCCGTTCGAATTAACTGAAGCACCTTCATCCACTACGTAAGCTGCACGTGACAGCTTGAGTTAATTGCGCGCCAATCCCAACTATTACGCGCATTTACCACACGCTCCCAAACTTTCTACATATCATAACCACACCCCTATACTTTTATACTACATATCCTATACATATAGATTAACATACAAAATATCACTATAATGAAAATACGTTTTAATACTGTATTTTACTCTATATACAGTATAAAATAAATTTTGAAAAAATGTAAAAAATATAATTTCTATTAATAATAAATCATTAAAAACATCATAAAAAATAATAAACATTAAAAAACACAAAAAATACAAAAGAAACGTCCCCAAAAATCCTAAAAAAGTACCTATAGCATATTTTCCCATATTTTGCATATTAAATCAAAAACAAAATAAAAATCAAATAACAAACCAATAAAAAATATAAAATACATAACAACTTATAAAAATCATAACTAAATAAAGAAAAATCCTCTAAAAACGCACAATCTATCATTTTAAAGATAATTTCATCTACTTTGCAATAAAAATAAAAAAATAATTTCGCATTGTTTACTCTCTTAAAAATCACAAAAACATCACAGTTTTCAATAAAAAATAGTTTTTTTCACACTAAAAATTAATCAAAAAACATAAAAATCTTAAAAATCCATTAAAAAATAATGAAAACAGAAAAACAAATTAAAAACATAAAAGTACAAAATAAAAAATTACAAAATATTTTTGAAAATAAAAAATATAAATACCTTAAAATTCACAAAAACAATATAAAATTCTTAAAAATCAAATAACAATTCAGAAAAATCCTAAAAATAAAATAAAAATTATAAAACCTAATAAACCTTAGTTTCTATAGTTTAACCCTAGTTTGCAACAATTTGCCTACCTGAGTTTGACACTCTCGTGCTTAACATGCTATACACTTAAGTCTAGGAGTATAAATAAAATAAAAGAAGATTAATTCAAAAATTAATCTTTTCTGATAAAAGTCACCTGGTCGATACAACGACCGTGACATTTTCTCTGCTCCTTTTGCAGGAATAAAGAAGCGACCAGGTGACGTTTTTCAGTGATCAATAACAACCATAGCAACTTCATCTCTGCGGGAAGGAGGTCATGTGTCGACTTTCCCCTTCCACCATAGTTCTTCCTCACCAGACTTTCAAAACTACAACATCCATCGATGCCATATTCATGTCACCGGAAAGTCGTGCAAACGGTTGAAGCTTTACACTCATCGAAGGAGGATACCACTTCACCGTCGGGAATCGAAAAAAGGAGGTTGGAGGTGCATAGCTTCAACCAAGCAAGCATTTACCTCTTCGCCTCATCTCGTAGCCACCGCGCGACCCTACTACTCTAGATCTCCACTATGTTCATCCCCGACAGCCCAACAAGCATTCACCTCTTCACCTCATCTTGTAACCATGGGCCTTCTACTCCATATCTCCACCACGTTCATCCCCGACAGCCCCCAAACATACCATTGGATTTGCTATGCTTTGATTATCTCAACTTAAACGAAAGCTAGTTAACCCAAACAGTCTCAAATTAATGGCAGGGTCTGTGGGGTAAGATGGAGCAAGTTTACGGGGTCGAGAAGGGAATTAGGTTGTTTCAAAGGTCGTTGAGGTAATTGGCAAAGTTTATAGGGTCTGCCGATAGGGATGCAAATGATTACGGATATATCCGTATCCGATCCGTCACCGTATCCATTTTATACAGATTTTGACATCCGTATCCGTTTTAAAATGGATACGGATATGGATATCATTTTGATATCCGCAAACATCCGTATCTGTATCTGTATATCCGTTTTCGTATATAAATATACTCATAGATTTATTTTTAACACAATATCACATAATTCTCTACCTCATTTTACCATGTTTATATTTATGATACAAACACATTTAGCAAATAAATATCATGTGTTTTCCATCCAATTCTTATATATTTAAGTCGATTCTATAGAGTATTTCTAACATTACTCGTGTGCGATCAGTATCTGTTTTACATTCGTATCCGTTTTTTAAGGATATGGTAAGATAGTTTTAATATCTGTCAATATTTGTATCCGCATCGGTATCGGTATTGAAAACAGATTGGATATCCGACCGTTTGCATCCCTATCTGTCGGGTAAAAATCCCAAAATCCTATGGGTTTATATTTTGGTTCAGACTCAACTAGTTTTAATTTTGAGCTTTGGTCAGGCTGGATCAAGTGGATTGAGTTTCATGCTAGGTCAATACAACCCGATCCAATGCTCATCTCTAGGAAGTGTTAACGATGTAAGAACATAGAGACACATATGTTATTGTAAAAAAGATGGAGGTATAATCTCAACTACAAAAACTCAAAAAGTTACGTGTAAAAAAACCCTTATATACAAGGTCTTATCAATAGTAATTCTATCTAAATTTTCGATGCATGTATTATCAATCAAAATTATTATAGAGAAATTGATAGAGACAGGACAAAAAAACTACAAATCTAATTAAACTAGAAACCCTCAAGTTAGGCAAACCAGATATTTTCCAGCTTGATATTCAATAAAATAAACTAGAAATAAAATTATCACGCCGGCGTTGATAGGTCCCGTTTGGTCAATAATACAGAGTTTATTATTTTACAATGTAGCTTTATATCTCCTCAGATCAAACGGAGGAGATTTCTCTGCTCCACAAGTAAATAATACACGTTCTCTTGTTTTCCAAAATAATTTATGTTTCCATCGATTTGTTTCCTTCTTCGTGGGCGATTCAATGCGTTGTGTCGACAATTATCCTATGCCCTTCTCACTTTGAGATAAAATTATTAGGGGCCTCAAGTGATAAATTATTTACAAAATTGGAAGAAAGGACGATCCTTACTTCTTACACTATATGAAAGCCCGTGGAGTTAGGATGGAGCATTGGGCCGGGCCGACCCTGACCCGACCCGCAAAAGCTCGAGTCCGGTCCGAACCCGACATACAAATGGGTCAGGCCCGGTCCTCATTTTTCAAAAATATTATACTTGGGCCGGGTCCGGGCCCTCATATTTCAAAATATCGTATTAGAACTAAATAAGGGGATACGGATTTATAGTCATAATACATCCAATATTTCCTTCATACATCAATAGTAATATTATATTGTAACAATACATCCAATATTCATATGTTATGGACGAATTATATCCATAACAATAAATTGGAATCAAAGTGCAACTTTATGGAGTCAAAATAAGTGCGGGTTGAGCCCAGCCCGAGCCTGAGCCCGACCCGAACCCGAGCCTGAACACGCGGGCCTTGGGCCGGGCCCGGGTCCTCAATTTGCTGAAAAAAGCGGGCCTCGACCCGGCCCAAGGCCCACAGAAAATTGATGGGCTCGGGCCGGGCTTTCCCGGGTTGGGCCGGGTCGAGCCCAATGCTCCACCCTACGTGGAGTAGGCACTGTTCATGACCATCTCCACGGGCACCATTAAACATTTTGCATTTGGAATTTACATGATAATGAGACACCTATTGCATATTTGTGCCACGTGGTTACGAGTCGTTGTTACAAGGATGAATGATTGGTTACATTCTTCGTTTTTTTCCCAATATTGCTGAAATTCTTTTAATCGTTGTGGAGTCACGCGTCGCAAAAAAAAAGCAAATAGCCATGTGCCTATGGAGGGTTTCTTCGTCGAAACGACATTGAAGGGAGCATCGATCTCTCCGGCAACCAACCACAAATCGATTTGTGTTCGTCTCTCTTTTTCGATTAACACCATCTTTCTAATTTCGACATCGCTTCTCTGCTCCCCTTACACCTCTCTCGCGCTTCATGGATCTGATCACCATAGTCTCGTAGGGAGAAGTTTGCCGGTCTACCGTTGTCACATTGTTACTTTCAGAGTTAGTTTCTTAAGTTTCCTTTCTTTTACCAATAGGGATGGTTTGAAGGGTCTTGCTCCATGTTCAAGAGTTTTCTTTATCTTATACCTATTTGTAGTTTGACATAAATTTGTTTTCCTTGCGATACGTGAAGATTTCCAACCTTCCGATCCACGTCCAAGTGGTAATCCACGAAGATGTTTTGGTTTTTGCCTTTGAAGTAGTTTGGACTTAAACCATGCTGTTGAAAAAAACTCAGATGTCAAGGGTCTTGATCCATGTTAAACATTTTTTTAATCATGTATATTTGTAGTTTTGACTTCGATTTTATTTGCTTCATGAAGATTTAAAAACATGGTCTGATTTCGACTTTGAAGGAGTTTGGATTTAAACCGTGGTGATAGAAAACCCTAAACTACTATTACTTATGGAGATTGCTGTTGAAAATGTAATTTGTAATTAGCCCATTAAGTATTATTGTAATGGACCTTGTTACACATAAGCTTACAATGTTCAACGCATATGAAGATAGATGGGCGTATATCTTCCATCAACATATGAAGAAGCTTCATGAAGATATATATTTGGAAGAAGATTCTAGAAAAGAGAGAGGTGGAGAAAATATCTAGATATTTCTCCACCTCCCACCAAAATATTTAGATATTTTGTCTTAAAGGATAAGTATGGAAGAAGATTCTATATCACTCTTCCAAAATATCTCCACCATCTTGGAGGCCTATAAATACCCCCCAAGAGGTCCTCATTTCACACAACAAAAAGAAGTCCTCTACCAATACAAGAGACTCTCAAGAACACAAAACACATATATGATTTGTAAGTAAACCTATTATATGCAAAAACCCCGACTCTCTGAACTTAACCCTAAAATGCTCCCGCTTTCGGGGGTCTACGCCGGCGGCCTCTCCTCCTGACACGACGACGTAAGGGGGAAGAGAGGGAGGAGCTCTGGCGGGGTGGCGGTGCGGGGAGAGGGGTAGAGGTAGAAGCCCTTCTCAGCGATGGCGAGGGCCTCATCGGATGGGGAGGGGAGGGGGTCAAGGGGGGTGACGGGGCTGGGGAATGGCGGAGGAGTGGTAGTCGGGATGGCGAGGTGAAGGTGGATATTCGGGGCGGAGGTGCGGCGATCGCGGAGCTTGAAGGAGGGACGATGGAGGATGGGGACGGAGGAATGGCGGAGGGGGAGCTTGGGGTCGGCGCCGGTGAGCCTCTGGACCACGTCGCGGAAGGAGTGGGGTTCGGTGTGGACGAAGGTGGTGTCGGGGAGAGCGGCGGCGGAGGGCAGAGGAGGAGTTGGGTTAGGGTTTGGATCCATGTGGGGGATGTGGAGGTTTGGACTCTGGAGAGGGAGGCGAGGGATGAAGGTTATCAAGGTTCTTATGGGAGAGAGAATGTTCTACATTTCAAATTTAGAGAAAACTAATGGATAATGTGCTACATTTTAAATTAAGTAGTAACCATTACGCTATAATCAGGGAACAATTTTTTAAAAAAAAATTTGTCTACTAACATACATAAAATGATATCAAATCTTCACATGTGAACATGTAACGTGAGGTTAGAAAACATTTATTTAACATGAATAACCAATATATAATAACATGATTTATGACAAAACTAATGCATAATTCCTCAATGGATATTTAAGCCATGACGTGCTTGACCATCGAAAAATTCTAATATATTATATCATATGCCACAATTTATCCAACATCCAAAAAAATCAGTAAGGTCACAATTCAAATAGATAGAGAATATGATAAACCAACGGCAAAACGACGATCTCAGGGGAGCATCGAAATCGAACAGAAATCCCCAATAATGACAATTTCTAGATCGCAAGCTATACGAAAAAGACGGAGAAAAAGTCAAGACCCGTTATCTATACATGAGAATCCCACGTATGTGCCTTAATCTGTGCACTCGCTCACCCAAATACGAACCCGAACAATGTGATACTTTCTCTAACGGTGTCACTCCTCCTCTTATCAATACGAACGACGTGATCCGTAACCTTCCAACAGGAGATCCTTCTCCTCTTGTCTTTGGAGGAGAAGAAAGGAAGGATATGATTACTTGGGAGATGGGAAATGAAAGTTAAAGATAAATGAAATGGGTGGGGCAGAGAGAGATGGTTCGGGCGCGAATTCCAAAGCAAGGTTTTTGAAACCAAATCGGACATCGAACTGGAAACCTTGCTGAAATGATCAAATCGAGTCGAACCATGTAATCAAATCGGTTCAACCGGATGATGACATCATCATTATTTAAAATCGGATTAAATCGGACCGGTGAAAAAAAAGTAGTTGAACCGGCTAATCAAACCGAAATGAAATAAATATAATATACACTTAATATACTTGAAACATATATATATAATACATAGATAATGTATATATTTCACACTATACATAAAGTATTTTCTTATATACCATCAAATATCATACATATCACACACACATATATATATTATTTGGACTAGATGCTATATAACATGATAATAGTTTAATTATGATTAAAATCCAATATATTCAAAAAGTTGTGTTAGTGTAATTGGCTAGAAGTGTGAAATAGGTAACCAAAGATCATGGGTTCAACCTACTACCAACAAAATTTTTAAAACTAAATGACGTTTTAACTTCGATTGGACCTAGCTAAATCGAGTCAAAGAAATAGATTGAACCGAGCGGGTTAACTAAAATTTGAATAGTCGAACCGAACCGGTATAAACCGGTTAACCAGACCAGTACAGGACTGATTCACCGGTAAGACCGGTCGAACCGACCGGTTCGATGTGGTTTCAAAAACACTATTCCAAAGTACACAACAACTAAAATATCTCCAACCCAGATGGTATTAGTATAATTCTCGTAACCCCTAATTTATATGAATATACTTAACCATAGTTCACTAAAAAACTCGTAACTTCTTCATACGAATTCGGATTTGTGCATTCTTGATCTCGTTGGAAAGCTTGCGACGAGACATTTCTTTTGATTATAATATTAATAAAGTTTTAAAAATTATAGAGGGTTTAACATGTAAATATACAATAGTATTTGATTATCTGTGTAAAATTCCCTTTTTAATTCTATTTTTTTACGTAGATTCTATTTCATTGGAATTATGTTTCAACACCAAAGGATTTACAGCTTTTAACCTTGTTATAAATTACAACGAGAGCGTATGATGCCATACTTGGCAATCTCATTCTCCGTCGCTTGTAATTCTCTCATGCATGTGTACATGCTTGGTCAGTGTTTAGATTATATTATCTTTGTCTGTGCCTTTTTTTTAAAGAAAAAAGTCAAATTTCATTCAATTAATATAAAGTGAATAGAAACAAAAAAATTTTTGAACTATACACATGATTTCAATATCGTACCGAAACTTTAAAAGGTAACACTGTGGTACCCGAACTTTATGATTTGTCTAAATGTGATCCTTTTTTTTTAAAATTTGTTGATCATTTCATCTTTCCAACCTTAAAAATTTCAATAGTTAAGCAACACATTGAAACAAATCTTAAAGTTTGGTTACCACAATATTACTTTTTAAGTTTAGGTATAACATTAAAAATGGATGTGTAGTTTAGGGTTTTTTTTGCAATTTACTATATAAAGTATGAAAGGTTGCAATGGGATAGACTTCATCGTCACCACCCACCACATTCATCAGGAAGATGATTTCGCTTTGACTTTTCCACAAGGGTCATGTGGCATAAGTTTATCATCGACCAACAACATGGATCGTGTAGAGAGAATAGTATGCATCAAAGTGTAATGTCTGAGTGGATTTTCTTTGATAGTGGAAATGACTAACTGAGATATGGAACCATCTTATAAAGAAATATGAAGAAAAGGCTCTACGAAGCATACAACTGTCACTATTATTGGAAATAAGTGATGGATCATGTCTCACTAAGAACATTGTGAGTACAAGTGGAGGAGATTGTAACACCCCGGATATAGTCTCACATCTCAACTCACAAGATGAGAGAGTGGATTATAAGAATGTGGAATTACTATGCATTTTCTGGATAGTTGTCAACGAATCCAATTGGATATGAACAAAACAAGCTATCAAGGCCGATGTTACCCAATAACGGCTCGATAGGTTACAATAAGAAGGCAAGGTGGGTAGAATGCTAAGCACATGCTAAAACATGATTGGTGAACAACTTAGAAACAAAGAAAATGAATTTCCCCATGATCGTAAGGTAATTAACTAGAGTGAGAACAAACATGGTGAGGTGACAATGTCCTAAGATGTGATCAAAGCACTTGCACAGGAAGCATCAGTTTGCTTGCAAAATTTCGAATTCCAGAGCCCACGCAAGGTAACAAGCCCGTTATTTTTCCACAATCATAGGAAAAACTAATGTATCGATAGAATCAAGTAGAACAAACTCAATATTGAGATTGATCCAAAACCACCATGATGCAAGAGAGTGTAGACCAATATTTTAAATATCGATATCAACATATCGATATGGTGTAGATATGATATTTCGACAATATATCGGTGATATATTGCAAAATATCACCCATATCGATGCACATTTGTGAAGATGGTATCGAAAAATTAAGGCGTTGATATCGTCATATAGACACCGATATTAGTTCCCTCAATTCTTGATGTAGACTTGCTTGATAATAAGCTTTGCAAGATAATGGGAGAGGAAATATACTTAATCAACTCCAATACTTGGGGTAAAACTCATTTGATGTAGTTAGCGCTCCAACAAAATACACCTTGGGGATTGAACCTACCAACCCTACTCATATGACGAAAACGTGGAAAAAAACCAAATAGTTTGCATATTCGAAATGTTCATCGTATGAATGCTAGTTTTAGCATAGCAAAAATTTTACGCAAAATGAAATCATATACTTATTTCAAAACATGATTTCAAGTATTCTTATGAATATCAGGAAGAGATCAGGATTACCTCTTGAAGAGAGATTCTCTAAAGTAAGAGACCTCCCGAATCAAGTTCGATCTACACTTGCTTTTCTCGATGACACGATGATGACTTGTATTGCTTCCCATGAACTATGATGTCTACTTACTTTTAAAGTTGTCCCCCGAGGATGAGATCAAGAAGATCTCAAGCTTCTGAATTTATCTCACGAAATTGAGTCCTCTTCAACATATGCAAAGCACGATGAAGAAGATGGTCTTCTCTCTCACAGGCTAACGCCTATGACGAGAAGATATAGGCTTGATGGTGGATGTGTAGGGTTGTATAGAGAGAGAGAATCTTGGACGTGTATTTGGGAGTCTTTAACTCTCAATAACTCTCTCTCAAAGATCAGAGCAACTTGAGCTCTCAAAAGGCAACGACATTCATGTTTTGAAAGAGAGAGGCATGCCTCTCTTTTATACATGCGGGGGATATCCTTTAGAGCCCTACTCCTAAAAGGGACGTCCGTCATGGGAACCCTAGGATGATGATATAAAAGAAATGATTTAGTTTTTATTCAACAATAATTATCACTTGAGTTATCTCATTTTAATTACCAATGAAATAAAGTAAAAAATCAACAACAAATTGGAGAGCCTAATCCAGTTAGGACTCTCATGTTGGAGTCTATTGTTGAAGTCGTTGCTTCATTATCTTCATGATGATCTAATGATCATAATTGATAATTTGTGATAGAACCCTCATAAGTTATGAATCTTATTCATAAATAGAAACAAAAATATAGATCCAATCTACATGTGAGTTCCAATGTGATTCATATTCATATATGTGCGTTGAAATGATTATATGAATCAAATTCATATAAATATTAATTATTATGAATCATTATTCATAATAATAAATGAATACTATTTATGAATCATATTCATAAAAATACCCTTATAAAAAATTGAATATGACAATAATAGTTATTGTATCAATATTGCATCACATAATACGAGTCCTAGTCCAATTAGGACTTGTGAAATACAAATGCAAATATTTGAGGATAATATCAGGGAGATCATCCTATCCACGTATAGTGATTTGAAATTTAGATAACTATTCAATTTTAGAGTTTATATAATTTTTTGCAAAATTCCACCACTTACAAATGTTAAGCTCGAGCTGAAATATTTCACACGCTAAGTGAGCTCAACGAAATGCACCATGCTCTCCATGAACTGGAGAATGCATCAGGGAGTTGAACATAGCTTCCTTGATCATTTCTAATCATAGTTCAAACCACTTGAAGTTTAGAAATGAGCTCAAGAAATGTATTTATTTCCATTTTCATCATTATTTCTCTTTCAAATATTTGTACATTGAAATTAGAATTGGAATTGAACATGCTATTCAAATGAGATGAGTCTTAATCCAATTAACTATTAAATCATTAAGCTAAAAAGTGGAGCCACTAAAATCCATCTGGTTTCATCATTCCCTCTGAATGAAAGTGTCAAGGTAGATGATCTATTATGATAAATTTAACCCCGAGTATTCCCAATAGTCATTCATCCTACATACTGAAAGTTTTTGATATATCTGAAGTTCAAACCCTAGTTTGACTATTTTCTTTGGATCATATAAATAAATTTATCATTTAATAATTGAACAACAATATTAATCATATACATTCCAAAATTATATATGAATATCTCGAATTCGTGTCCCATTTCATAAACAAAATGACTATGCATGGAAGTCATTTTGACCCTAAAATATCTCATGAGTGAGCTATGTCTCCCGGTTCATCAACTATGAATGTGTATGATTCCTTCGAGAGATCATACTTCTCATATATCTTCATATGTGCACTAACTCTTTAGTATATGGACTTTCATTAGGCCACCAACCTATTGGTTTGTCAAATATACACACTCGGGTATATAGATGTATATTTGTCTCTGGTCAAAAGATATGTGCTTGATCGTGACAGTTACGATTCATTTTGTTACTTTATCTTGACCTCATCAAGTCAACTATTTGACTTGACTATTCTGACACCTTTGAATCACAATTCCTATGTTGAGAACATGCATCAAGAAGTTGGTCGGAATTTAGTCTTTAGAGTATCATATCTTTCTCATGTTGGAGATCTTTATTGAATATCACATGTTAATATCAGTTTTGTCCTCCGAACTGCATGGTATTCAATATGGTAATGGTATATAACCCTAATTGTGCAAAGGGACCTTAATATTAAGTACTTTCACAATAATTCATTTTAGATGAACATGATAAAATAATAGCTTTTATTGCATTATTGGGTCACTAAGGGCTTACAAGTCTAACAGTCTCCCACTAGCTTGTAGAGTCTTTCATGTACAACTCTTAACCTTACCCACATATTTATTATATAGTGGTCGAAGAATTTTTGAGACAACAGCTTAGTTAGTGGGCGAACAATGTTGTTGACAGAGGCAACCTTGGTGATCGTGATATCACCACGCTTCTGGATCTCCCAGATAATGTGATATTTCGTCACCACATGTTTGCTTCTTTGACGCAAAGAGGGTTCCTTCGCTTGAGCTATGGCACCTTTGTTAATGCAGATCAATGGAATGGGAGATTGTGATGAGGAAACTACATCAAGTTCCACCATGAACTTGTGTAACCACACAACCTCTTTAACAACTTCTGATGCATCTATATATTCTTCTTCAATTGTTGAGTTAGTTGTAGTATCCTGCCCATCTCACAATACCACCATTCAATAAGAATAAGAACAATGAGGATGACTTCTTATCATCCACATATGGTTGGAAGTCTGAATATGAGTAACCTAAGACTTAGATATCATTATCTCCATAAATTAAGACATAATCTTGAGTTCTTCTTAGGTGATTGAAGATGCCCTTCTGTAATCCAGTGTTCCTCTCCACAACAAGATTGGTAATATCTTACCACTCCTACTGTATGTTAGATGCATGGTCTTGTGCACATCATGGCATACATCAAGATTTCTACAACTGATGCATACAAGGTTATCTATCCGTGGCTTTCTTTTTTTCAATAGTTTGTGGAGCCATTCCCTTCGATAGGTGAATACAATATCTTAAGGGAAGGAAGCCTTTTCTGGAATTTTCCATACTGAATCTTTCCAGGATCTTCTTGATATATCCTTGTTGTGATCATCTCAATACACACTTTTCTCTATTTCTAAACAATTTCAGACCCAAAATATAAGAGGCTTCTCGAAGATCTTTCATCTCAAAGTTATGGGACAACAAGATCTTAATAATATTCATCATCCCTATATCATTCTCAATTATAAGGTTGTCATCTACACAAAGAATAATGAACATGATGGTTCTCCCACTAAGCTTCTTGTACACACATGTTTCGTCCAGATTCTGTACAAAATCACAACTCTTTATAGTTCCATCGAGTCAAATGTTCCAAATACAAGAAGCACGTTTGAGTCCAGAGATGGATTTGTTTTGCTTGCATACTTTACCTTCCTCATCTATGAATCCATGGAGAAATTTCATATACATATCCTCCTCGAGATATCTATTGAAAAATGTTGTCTTGACATCCACCTGCCAGATGTTATAGTCAAGATGTGTAGCTATAGCTAGTAATAACGTGATGGATTTAAGCATGACCACTTGAGTGAATGCCTCATCATAATTGATTCATTCTCTTTGTGTGTATCCCTTGACTACGAACTGTGCTTTAGGTCTATACCTTCCCATCAAATCACATCTTTCTCTTGAAGATCCATTTGCATCCAATAGGTTTGACCCCTTTAGGTGGATCTTCGAGGGTCCATCCACCATTCATGTGCTTGGAATCTATCTCAGACTTTGTTACTTACATCCAAATATCCATGTAACGATCATCCAAAGCTTTATCGAATGAAGTTGTAGCATCATTAAACTCTTCTACTACATGATATCCGTACATTTCATGTTGTCTTACAACCCTAGAACTCTTTCTAAAAGTTACGATCATGTCATTTTCAATTATCTCTTCGATTTTTGGTGTAGGAACTTCATTGGCTTTGCTAGACTCGATCAGTTCCCTAGCTTCGTTATTTTCTTTACTTCTAAGGAATTCATCTTCTAGAAATTTGACGTCCCTAGAAACAGATATCTTATGATTCACGGGATCATAAAGTTGGTATTAAATGCCATTCTTTACTTATCCAATGAAGTGACACTCTTTAGTACGAGATTCCAACTTGCTTGGATCCACTTTTTTAGCACGTACCAAACAACCTTAAATCCTCAAATGTCATACACTCGGCTTGGTACCATGTCAAAGTTCGTGAGGGATTTTAGGTACGGAATTAGATGGAATTTTATTTAGGACATATGTTTGCAATCTCTATTACATGTCCCCATAAATTAAGAGGTGAATTTGCTTTGGTCATCATTGATCTCACCATGTACAACATGGTTTGTTGCATCTCTTTGCAACTATGTTGAGTTAAGAGTACTTGGAGGAGTTATATTGGAAATAATCCCCCTCTCATTAAGGCATTCTTTGAATTCATCTGAGAGGTCTTCACCACCTCAGTCAGATCAAATTCATTTTATCTTCTTGTTCGTTTGGTTCTCAACCAAAATAATGAACTCTTTGAACTTTTCAAATGTTTTGTATTTCTGACGTAACATGAAGACAAAACCATACCGCGAGTGATTGTCAATAAAGGTCACATAATATTGATGTCAATTTTGAGTCACGATATGAAAGGGACCGCATACATCGATATGTATTAGGTCAATTATACCTTCGTTCATCTTTCTTATAGAAGGATTTCCTAGATATTTGCTCACAAATACAATATTCACATGTTGATAGAATCAGACTTCTAAAAAATTCAAAGGTCCATCCTTTACCAATCTATTGATCCTATCAACACACATGTCCAAGTCTTTAACGTTATATCATAGTTAAATGATCTCCATCCACTATTGATCGTTTAAGGGTTTTATTATTAATATTTGTATCGACATTCATGACACATTCATACACGTTTAATTTATAGAGTCCACCTATTGTTAAAGAGCTATTTGCTTTAAAATTACCATAACAATTTATGATAAGTTTATTACAGAAAAGGAAAGTATATACACGTTTAACCAACTTAGATACAGATAGTAAGTTCCTTCTAACATCTGGTACATAGAGACAATATCTAATATCTAGGATTCTTCCGCTAAATAGTGATAGTCTACTTGTCCCAATGGTGATCACTGCAATAATTACATTTGATCCTGTTTGGATGGCGATCTCTCCTTCATCAGGATTTCTAGTGTCTTTATACATATGCAACTGATTGCATACATGAACAGAAGTATCGGAATCAACAACCCAACTTCATTCTTGCCCTACGAGTAAGTTGATGTCAATGATGAATTTAGATTTCTTATTTGTCAGAGTTACACATTTGTCCTTATCCAAGGACTTTAGGTATTCCGGATGGTTACTCTTCCAGAATCCTATCTTTATAATAGTCATGGTAGATGCCCATCTCCATGGATGTTATATGTGTAGAAGCATTAGAAGATTGATCAACTGTTTGAAATTTCTTCTCTTGGATCAGATCATTCCAAGATACATGTTTCTTGTTGTATTTTCCTCTAACATGTGCAACCATTGCATCATTAGAAGGATATTCTTTCTTCATAAAGTCCTTAGTGGACCTTAATGTAGAAAGAGTGTGGTTCACGTCTATGTATATCTTCTTTGTATTTAGGAGGATGTCATGAGTTGATTTAATGTTTATAAGTTGCTTCTGAAGCATTATTAGAAAGTGATCCGATTATGTAGCAATGGGTGTGCTCGAACAATCGTTGTCCACTTCTTGTTGAACCCACTGGTATCCTCTATCTAAAGGTTCTCATACTTTATAGATGAGAGCACATATGCTATGTGCTCTGCCTCAAGTATAGGTTTCAAAATATGGATCCAATCCGAATAATTTGGAACGATCAACTGATTGATCTTAAACAGCTTGTTGAATGTACTGAGAGATTTCTGTTGGACATGCGAGCCCACGGCGAGCCGTTATGAAATAAATGTTATTGCACATATCATTCCCTGATCTGAAATGAAGAATGAATAATTTGTATAATAGGTCCCTTAGTACAATTAGGGTTATGTACCATGACCATCTTCATGATCATACAGTTGTTGATTCAACTATTGAATCATAGAGGCTGGTGCTTGGATGAATATCTAAAGAGTTAGATTGAGGACTCATCAAGTACCGTCAAATGATTATTAAGAGATGATCTCCAGCCTGAGAAGGAGATGACAATCCTTTCTCTAAAGGCTGATATCTGACCGACCTCTTGATGCAGGTCCTCTGCATAGGAATAGAGATTCGAAGGTGTCAGACTAGTTAGGTCAAAGAGTTGACTTAATGAGATCGAGATAACCAAAGTCCTATATCGTATGCTGTCATGATATAGCCACGCATCCTCTGATCGGAGACAGATGTGTTACTATATGTCTGAGTACGTATATTTGGCAGATCAATAGGTTGATGACCTAATCAAGGTCTATACACCGGCGCGCTGGTGTGCATATAAGGACATATGAGTAATACGATCTCTCAAAGGGATCATACATGTTCACTACTGAACCGGAAGACATGAGCTCACTCATGAGATATTGGGAAGAATCAAATTCCGTGCGCACGGTCGTCTCGCTTTGGAAGCTTGACTGAATTTGTTGGTTTGATATATACTTTTGGAAAGTATATGATCGATACCGAGTCCCAATGATCGAATGAGAAACTTACTGATAGAACCTGAAGTAGACAATGTAAAGATGATCTAATACTTTGGGTTTATTCTGAGTTTTCCAGTATGCATGATGTACATGTATTGGGAATACATGAGGGTGATGTGATCATAAACGATTGTATAACCATAATGCTTCCATTCCTAGGGAGTGATGAAACGGGTCTGGATTTTAGTGACTCCTCTCAGTAGAGAAGTAACCTAATCTTAGTCCAAATATTGGACATTGATCTGAATGTGATTCAGATCAAATGAGAAGATTAGATTTACGGTCTTGATTTAATCAAGCATCTATGGGAGGCCCGAGATCTGGATTTGAGATGTGATCTCAATATCCAAGTCACTATACGTGGAACAATACAATCGCCATGTCCTTATCTCCAAGTATTCGCGGAGAAAGTGCATTATCCTTGAAGGAGTTCATGGATAATTCTATTGTTGATATATGTATCCAAGCATTGAGAAAATGGATAATTAAATGTGATTTAATTATCATGATTAATATGAATTTGATTCATATTATAAAGAGAGTTATCTAAGATAATTGAATATGATTTAATTATCAAAGATGTGAATAATGTGAATGTGATTCATATTATTTGAACACATGATAAAAAGAGATCCAAGATGATTTAATTATCATGGATAAGAATAATGTGGATAGTAATATCCAATTATTCATAATATATTATAAATGTGATTTATAATGTATTAGAGAGAGATAATTATAATTTATATTTGTTGATTAATTATTATGTGTATGGGATACACATTGTGTAATTAACTGACAATGTAAATTATATGTTGTTTTGGGTTGTGAATATGATTCATAATTTTCCAATGTCAAGATTGCAATATTCCCAAAATTAATTGAGAATTATTTTTGGTGAATAAAATCCCAACAAATAGTTGTTGGAAATAAATAAGAGAGAAAATCAAGGAGGCATGCAATCTCATGGAAATCCATGAGATTGCCTCCTATAGGAAAGAGGTGGGCGGCACCCAATTCCTATATGGAATGGGTGGCCGTCCCCCCTTAATATACAAGGAGATGTAATCTCCATGTATATTCTCTCCTTATTTATTGATGTGATTTTTGGATTGATTTATATTTGATTTTGTCAAATATATCTTAATCTAAATTGAATCACAAGTTGTTGGCTTTTACCAACAACAATCTTGACCATTGGATTGACATAAATCAATCTCATCCATTGATTTTATATGTCCCATGGATTGAGATCCATGGATCCCAAAACCCTATAAATAGAGAGGCATACCCATGCTCTCTCTTTACATACACACAATGCTTATGAAGCACATCTCTCTCTCTCTCTCTTTCTCTCTACATGCCTACTCTCTCTTCCTCTCTTATGGACGTCCACCATGGATGCCATGGAGAGGTTCTCCATTGCCACAGCATCGTCGTTATGCTGCCCGATCGTCTGCTCGTGGATCTCCGTCTCCTTCGGCGCGCCTCGCTCGTGAAGAAGACGCCGGATCTCATGTGTCGAGATCAGGAGATGTGCTGCTTGGATCATCAACATGGATTGCGAGAAGCACGCGGTTCATCCCTGCACTCGCAAGCGTCTCCTCCGTCGAATCGGACTTGAGACAGGAGGTCTCTTTGTTTAGAGACTCGATCACAACCACGCTTCAAGAGGTAATCCTATTACTTATTTTTGATTTAGACGAAACGATCCGAGAAGTGTTCTTGGATCATGTGGTTTCGTCGTATGAAATTTTTTAAATTCCGCTGCATCGAGCAACTAGTGCGACTAGTCGTTCCTCGTCGTATTCGATACGACGCTCACGCTTCCGTGATGCGCTTGAGGATCTAACCATATCCTTCAAGTGGTATCAGAGACAGGTTGACGGTTTCGAATAGTATTCGCAAACCGAGGACGACTTGGGTTCGTTAAGGTCGCGAAAGTTTTCATCGCATTTGATTTCACAGATCTGTTTAGTAAATAAATTCGGCACTGTTTAAATTATTTAAACACGAATTTAATACTTAGATTTTGTTCCACATTAAATAAGGAAACCATAGGATATGAGTTTGCGTAAATCGGATTTCGTATGCTCGAGATATGGTTGTTTTAATGAACATGTATGCACTGTTGCGGGAATTGTAGATCTGAACGTGATTAAAATGTTAATTACTGTTTAGACTTGCCTCGAAATGCGCGAAACATCACTTGAGTTCTATCCTAAATCAAATTAGCAATCTATGAAAATTGATTTTGGCTAATTTGGATTTAATATGATTGAGATATGCCAATTTTAGTAAGTAGGAGTCACTGCTGAAATTACATTCCTAATCAAGAACTATGTGATTGCCAATTAATGAAATTTATTGTTAATTTCGAGAAATAATTATGGAAAATATTTGAAAATATTAGAATATGATTATTTCCTTAATTGACTTGGCCCCACCCAATTAATTGATTAGATTTGATCTAAATCATAATTGTAATCACAATCATCAAACTCCTTGCTTGAATAGGATTGGGAATTTGTCTAGCAATATTCCTTATAATCAAAATTGTTTTGATTACTATATGGTATAATTTTCGGTTGAAGAACTGATGATCATCTCAAGTACAAATTAATCAATTTGGCATTATCCTTTCTCGAGGCGGATATGGTGTCTAGTCGGGGATCGATGGGGTAGCGGGTTGCAACGTATGCGGTCCGTCCCACTCCCGCCGGTACTGACCATGATAGAGGGTAAGGCCGAGATAATGTCCGAGGGATTAAGTTGTATTTTTCTAATTATTAAAATACAAATTAATACGTACTTTGAGAATAATACCATATATATTCAAGCATAAAAATCGAGTTTGATAGATTGAATTGGATTGATAATTAATTTAATATGATTGAATTAGTTATGTCCAATTAGAATACTCTAATATGATTAGAGTTAATAATTCCCTTGGAATAATTAATTGTATGAATGTGATTCATAGTAATTAATTAAATTTGAATAAGAGATGGAGGATCACATAAGTGACATCCATGGTCTCCCGTCAAGGCGAAGGGTTTCGTCGCCAGATATTATATGTGGGAGACGCATGTCTGAAGTGACAGCTCCTGCATATGATCCATTTGGATCGGCTCGTCGCTTCTCGGAAGAGTAAGGACGTATGCGTAGTGACCCCAATATCGAGTCCTCATATTATTGGGGTGATATTGGATTGCGCATAGCGAGTTGTATTCCTGTTGACGGTTGGTTCAATTAATGACGGGTCAACATCACCTTAGGGGTGGTGGGCCCGGGTGTTAAAGACCGAACTGGGAGAAGCAAGTTGGACTTGCAAGGCGGAATGTGTTCTCGCTTCTTTTTATCCGAGTTACAAGTTCTCATATTATTGGGATGTAACAAAGATAAGGAAGGAGATCCCAGATCTTGCTTGAGATATAATGGTAAGTATATTTCTTACATTGAAAGTGATTAAGAGAATGAACTTTCATTGTTGACATGGCAAGACAACTTTTGATATAAAAATTCCTAAACCAAAGTAAAATATGTATATATATAAATATATACCCTTGTGCAAATATCTTATTTCAGATAATCCTTCATTAAACCCATTCAATATTATACTCAATAATAACCAGTAGACTATCATGGATTGGACCTATGATCTAGATATTGTACTTGCAATTGGACACATAATGTATGTGGTTGCAATGTGCAAGTGTCCTCATAATAATGAGGAATGACGATTAAATGAGACAATAGGACTAAAACCCTAGGGTTTGTATGTCTCTATAAGTCTTGATCTCATCGAATGTACTTTTGAAGTAACATGTCGATAATGATCGTAATTATCATATAATCCTTATAAACTCTAAGAAGATGTTCTTGCATACATATGTGCTCTCGACATATAATCATGAATGACATGGTTCTCTGCATTATGCAGAATGGTGGCTCTATAGGAGATGATGTATTCAAATTGTTTGAGTACCTACCTGAACTAAGTTTTAAGAGTTTAAATGGATGTAGATACGATGAGTGTCATCATTCTACTATCTATACTCTAGTCATTCATGAAGCTTCATGATATTCATATTGTATGAATTGAATGAAGCATGTATAAATGTTGAAATTCTCTTATATTGAAATTTTTTGATTTTAACATAAGAGATCTCTGTCTTGAGCAATGGTTGCTTATAGATAAAGGGAGCACAGTGGAAGCATGGGTTGGACCCAAGTAAGAAGTATAGTCAAAAGAGTTGAATGTACTTTGATGAATACCCATTCATCACTCTTTATTCTTATATTTTAGCTACAAAAACCTTTGCAAATGCATGTATATTCATGTAAATACAAATAATTATCAAAAGTATGCATTGTATAAAGTTTAATAATTAGCATGTTTTTGTGCAAAAATAAAAGAATAAAGAGTAAAAAGAAAAAGAGGGAAATATTTAGAATAAATATTGAGCAACCTAACCCAAGGGAGGGCTCAGCATGGGCCTGACCGCATAAAAACCAGAGTAGAGGGAGATAGGGACTCATGTGTGTAGATATTTATGTAAATAAAATAAAACTATTTTCCTCACAAAAATAGACTCAAATTGGCTTGTAAATATTTGTATATATTTATAAAGATAAAAACAAGATAAAAATAGAAAAATTAAAAAGAAAACAAAAACATCACCCTTGTATATAGTCATCATGTATATAAAACATCCATCTTTTATTCATTTAGCCTTATAAATAAATAAAAGTAATTTTCAAAAATTTTGTAAATATCCTATGTGATATGGTGTAAATAAATAAAATAAAAACAATTAAAACAAAAACAAAATAAAAATGACAAAAATTAAAAATCCAAAAATACTTTGTAAATATACCATGTATATACATATACATATATATTTATTTCACCTATGTATATAAACAATAAAAATAAAATAAAAATATCTTTTTATTCCTAATAATATACTATAAATAAACAAAATATGAAATGGGAATAAAAATGCACAAAAATAACAAATAAAAATCAAAAAAATTAAAAATACATATTGTACATATACCTATGTATAGCCATATAATGTAAATACCCTATTTTTATTTTGGAAAATTAATTAAAAATCACAAAAAAATAGAAAATATTAAAACAAAAATATTTCATGTTTTGACTTTTTAATAATTCTGCCATTTACTATTTATAATTGATTTTTCAAATCTTTTCCATGTGGTAACTTCTCATTGGCCCACGGAGATGTTGACCTCTGGTCAACTCCCTCCGCGGACCTCCTTCTCCAGCGGATCTCGCGCCCGACCCGACTTCTCCTCTTTTTCCGCGCTCGATCCGCTCGCCATCTCCGCAAACCCCGGGTCCTATCTCTTCTCCTTGCATCCGAGACCCCTGCCGGGGTATCCACATCGGGATCCGCGCTTCACACAGCCCTACCCGACCAACCCTAGCCGGACCTGCACCCACTTAAATACCCAGCTCCGCCGCACGATTTCTCGATCTTTGGCCATTCGTTCCACCCCCCAGTGAGCTCCATCGCATCGGTGAGAGTGACAGCTCGTCCACCGTGGTGTCGCAGCGAGGAGAGGGAGCGGATTCCATTGATCCGGCGAGTACCACCGCCGTGCTCCGCCCAGAGCGAGAGCTCGAGCCTCGGAGGGAGGCGCTCCTTGAGGCGAAGACCCAGAGCTGCGTAAGCTCGACCACAGCCCATTCAGCCACCCAGGTAGACCTGTAGTTCTTTCTTCTTCTCTAATTTCCAATTTCCCCCATTTCGCTCTGCCGCCGTGTTTCGCCGATTCCGACCACCTCACAGCTCTATTCGATCATCGGAATCCACCGTCACCTCCGCCTTCCTCCTGCGCACGTTCTCCATAATCCCATCCAACCCAGCTCGCACAGGAGCTGGAGTTCGAGCTCCTCCGTCCCCACCCTCGCCGGAGCTCGCCCATATCGCACCACCGTCCACCTTCACCTCGCCTAACCGGGTCGAGGCAGTTTGCCCTCGACCCGCGAGTCTTCTGGACCATCTTGCAGGTACAATGAGGGCCATCTGAGGTCCTCCTACATCGAGCCAGGAGACGTTCCTCCGCCGACCTCGCCGGAGCCCTCCAGGGCTCGGTCGGGTCATCGGAGACCCCCATCTGACGCGGAGGCCCACGCCGAACCTTCTCCGACCATCAGCGCCCTGCGAGGAGGCTCGGAGCAAGCGTACTGGGCCGGCGAAGTTCGCCGGCCGCTTGTTCTTCGAAGACCTTCAGCGACCGTCCGATCAGCCTCAGAGCTCCAGATCACATCCTGACCGTTCATCCACGGAGCGGCAGCTAGCGTCCGATCAGTGAGGACTGATCCCAGCCATCGATCCAGAGAGGCGTAGCAGCTACACACCGCCACCGCCGGATCTTCCACGTGGCTACGCCGTCACCGTTCGATCATCGCGAGGCGCTGAGCCTTGGAGAGCCACCCGCATCTGGACCGTTCATCTGCTACATGGCGTCCATCCAGCACCCCGCATTAATAAAGGGTAATTTACCCTTAGGCCCTCTCGTTTATTTTATTTTGCATTTAGTCTTGTAAATATTTAGCGTAGTTGTTTAGCTTTTGGGATATTTGCATAGAGGACCCTGCTCTTTATTTTCTTTGCATATATTCCCCTGTGTGTTATGTCGTACGTGCTTCGACACGTGGTTTTCTGGTGTATTTGCTTTTTATACCTTGTAGTTCTGGATGTCATGGATTGAATGAATACTTTTTGGATATTGCATTTATACCCCTGTGCGTGATTTATTAGTGCACGTGCGTATATTCGTGGGTTATTTGCAGACTACCCCCTGGACTTTTGGTACCTGTTACCAAATAGTTCTCGGAAGTAGTTTTTATTACATTTGGGTCCCTGAGTGCCCCCAGGCACGTGCCACGCGTTGGTCCCTATGCACAGTACCTCCTCTTTAGTTTTGAATAAAATAGCAAATCATCTCCAAATCCAACGAAAATTGGATACATCGCTCCTGCCATAGTGTAAAATTTTCTGGAATTTTTGGGGACAATTTTGTTTTGTTTTGATATTTTTAAAAATTCAAAAACATCAATTTTCGTTACTGTCTAAGCTGAAAAACCACAAAAAAATATTAAAACTCATTTAAAAATTACAAAAAAATTACTTAATGTTTGTCTTTGCTTGCTTGATTTTCTAGCCAATTTTGGCTATTTTTCATCATCTAAAACACCTAAAAATTGAAAAACACTTAAAATCTCATAAAAATTCTAGTAAATAAATTAAAAACCCAAAAATAATAAATTAGGTGCCTAATTTTTCCTTGTCTTCTCTATACAGGAAAAATACCTCCAGGCTAATTTGGGGCTTCTAGATATTTTATCTAGGTCCCTTTAGCTCGGCTGGACAGTACCTACAATTTCAGTCCTTGTTTTATTTTTAGAAAATTAAATAAACATCAGAAAAATCTCAAAAATTCATTAAAAATAGTAAAAATTATAAAACACACAAAAATAGTTTTATTAGAATTTTTGGTTGATTTTTAGTACATTAAATAAATTGTTGAATTGTGTTGTTTAGTTTCTTTTCTTATTTTCTTAATTAATTAAAAATCTAAAAAAATGTAAAAAGGTTTAAAAACCACAAAAACACTTTTGTATTTCATTTCCTTTGATTTTTGACTACTTCGTAGGCCGCGAGGTCAATTCGTGCTCCTTGTGTTCGACCCTGGTCGCTATACCAGGTTAAATTAATAGCAAGATCGCTATCGTGCTTTCGAGTTGATTTTGTTTGGTGGTCTATTTTTCTTGATTGACACAACCGAGTGATTGAGGTCGCGACGACCATTTAGTACCTTTACCTTAGTCGCATGGGCTTGCCATCATACTTCTGTGACTTCCATGTAACATCCAAAGAGTTGGATGAATGCCAATACTGCAATAAGTTGATGTGTTGATAGTATGACTATCATATCTATCTAGAATCCTTAGAGAAGGAATCGGATAGTACATCAGAATAATCTACTTATAATCATTGAAATTGACTTACTTATTTGATAATATAAAGTCTAATAATTATATCTCAATCTTCTAATGACACTTGCAAATGGTTGCATATGTATTGGAATATTAGAAATTTGATCTTAAGGTTTAAAGGTCATCTAAGTTGGAATTGATGCAATTGTTGCAACAATTTCCACCTGATGAATATACTTCATATTTTCAGTGGGAGTCCTTAATCTTAGAGAATGTCTCTATGACCTAGATATTAGAATACACTCATTATTTATTTCCAAATGTTGGAAATAAACATGAATTCTGTAGTAAATCTATCATAAAGAGTTATGATGGAGATATTTCAGATAGTGATCTAAAATCTTGTGGACTCTACTAAATTAGAAAATTAATGAATGGTTCATTAAGGTTTCTAATGCTGAAAAATAAACCATTAAAGATCAATAGGAGGATGAAGATCATTTGATAATGATCTAGCATCATGTTTTGGACATATGTCTGTTGATGTGATCAATAGACTGATAAGAGATGAAACTTTAGATTGTCTAAAGGTTCAAATCTTACATACTTGTGAATACTGTATTCAAAAGTAGAAATGTTGAATACACCCTCCCTTGGGAATGGTGTAAAATGTCAAGGTATTCAGGATCTCATATATATTGATGTATGTGAATCATCTATATCATAGTAAACATTATGGATATGTGATATCTATTGATGATTATGTATGATATGAGATTTCTTCTCTTCACCTAAGAAACCTTTGAAATGTTCAATGATTTCACAATTTTGGTTTAGAACCAAAGTTTGAAGGAAGATGAAATGAATTTGATCTAACCAAGGTAGCTTGTACCTATTAGATGAATTCAAGAAATACCTTATGGAGATATGAATATCATTCCTATCTCAATCCTCCTAATGGACCTTAACTCAATAGAGTTGTAGGAAGATACAATTGATCATGTGTGACATGATTTGATCAATGATTAATCTTAACATAATTATCTCTTAGTTTCCAAGTATATATATGTGGTAGAGACTACATTATATATATCCTTAATAAAGGTTCCATGTGATTAAGTTGGAATCTAGCACCAGAGAGTGTTTACTTCATTAGGAAATTAAAGGATGGTATTGGATACCTACTTTATGACCTTGAGATTCTTAGAAGATCTCATCTTTGAGAATATGATTCTTAGAGGATGACTCTCTTAAGAATCAAGATGAAAATGAAGTAAAGGAACTCATTTAATATTAAGAAGATAAGCAGGCTCCTGAAATTGGAAATTAAGAATAATTTAAAGATAAAACACTAATACTTCTTCAAATAAGTTTGAGGATGTATTCCATGTGTCAGTTAAGTCTGAAAATGATCGGACTTCATGTGATGAAGTTCGTGAGGATCATGACATGAAAAGATGGATGTTAGCAATAAAAGTCTAATGTAGACTTCATATACAAGTGTTGTATATGGACCCTCGAGGATCCACCTATATGGGTAAGACCCATTAAGGTGTAAATGGATCTTCAAGAGAAAGAGGGAACCTGATGAGAAGGTAGAGACCTTCAAAGCATGGTTCGTAGCCATGAGCTGCAAACCGAAGAGAAGACATCGCTTCAGATGAGACTTGCTCTTCAGTGACCATGTTTAACCCATCAGAATATTGCTAACTATAGTTACACAACTCGACTATGACATCTTTATGATGTGAGTCAAGATTGCATTCCTCTATGAATACCTCTCTGAGGATATTCATATGAAGTAGCCGCAGGGCTTCATGGTTGAGGAAAGCAAGATGTACAAGCTAAAGAACTCCATCTTTGGACTCAGATAAGCTTCTTGTAGTCAAGGAAGGAAATATCGGTATCGATATCGTTTCGATACAATGTCGATACCGATATATCGGCGATATATCGACGCATATCGCTGAAACCCGGTATCCACCAAGGCATTTTCTCCTGTTGATATCCGATATTGTCCATATCGGCGATATATCAGTGACCTGTCGATACCGATATATCGCCGATATATCGACGATATATCGCGATATGGCGATCCCTGCTTGTAGTTGGAACATAAGATTTGGTGAAATTATAAATGTTATGATTTCAGATAAAAATCTTGATGAACCATGTGAAGCTTAGTGGGAGTGCCATTGTGTTCATCGTGCTAAATGTAGATATTATTCTAATCATTTAGAATGATATAAGAATAATAATAAGTGTTTTATAATTTGGTTGTTCCATACCTTGAGATATGATCTCAAGGATACCTCTTAGATCCTAGTTCTTAAGATGTTCAGAAGCAAATAGAAGAGGGTATTGGGACCAACACATTAGTAGTACACCTTGAACTTATTCCATTTTCTGGAAAATTCCAAGAAAAGCTTCCTTCCCTTAAGATGTGGTAGTGACCTGTCTAAAGGGATAGCACCTCAAAGAGTTGAGGAAGTGAATGCTATTTCTTGCACTTGTGCATCAGTTACGAGAAGCTGAAGTGTATGCTGGATGTGTACAAAAGCCATATGTCTGCCATGCAGTGGGAGTAGTAAACTGTTACTAATCCTACTCTGGAAATAAAACACTTAGTTACAATAATAACAATATCTTCAAAGATGATGAAACTTAGAGATAGTGATCTCAAAGTCTTATCTTCAAAAGTTTAAGACCTTGTAGATAGTGATATATAAGGGTCTTAACTTTAGATACCTTAGGAGATAGAGATCTCCGGGAATGAAGGTATTCTAATAAGGATTATGGGAATACTGGTTATAATAATTAATCGAGTTAAAGTGTCAAGAACACTATGACAAAATTGAGTATTGGTTGCGTAAGATGCAACATTTGCATTGGATGCGAGCACTGTTACTAGGGGATATGCAAGTGTCGTAAAAGGACTTGGCGTAGTCTCTTGGGAATAGAGTGACTGATCAACTTACCTAGCTATTTTCTAAATAGCTTATGATTGTCACATGAGTGTGGGTTTAAATGATTAGCCCATTAATGGCTCTTTGGGCTAGTGGGAGATTATTCGACATGCGAGCCCACGGAGAGCCATTATGCAATAAATGTTATTGCACATATCATTCCCTGATCTGAAATGAAGAATGAATAATTTGTATAATAGGTCCCTTAGTACAATTAGGGTTATGTACCATGGCCATCTTCATGATCATACAGCTGTTGATTCAACTATTGAATCATAGAGGCTGGTGCTTGGATGAATATCTAAAGAGTTAGATTGAGGACTCATCAAGCACCGTCAAATGATTATTAAGAGATGATCTCCAGCCTAAGAAGGAGATGGCAATCCTTTCTCTAAAGGCTGATATCTGACCGACCTCTTGATGCAGGTCCTCTGCATAGGAATAGAGATTCGGAGGTGTCAGACTAGTTAGGTCAAAGAGTTGACTTAACGAGATCAAGATAACCAAAGTCTATATCGTATGCTGTCATGATATAGGCACGCATCCTCTGACCGGAGACAGATGTGTTACTATATGTCTGAGTATGTACATTTGGCAGACCAATAGGTTGATGACCTAATCAAGGTCTGTACACCGGTGCGCTGGTGTGCATATAAGGGCATATGAGTAATATGATCTCTCAAAGGGATCATACAGGTTCACTACTGAACCGGAAGACATGAGCTCACTCATGAGATATTGGGAAGAATCAAGTTCCATGCGCACGGTCGTCTCGCTTTGAAAGATTGACTGAATTTGTTGGTTTGATATATACTTTTGGAAATTATACGATCAAGACCTAGGTATGAATGTCTATGCTTTTGGAAAGTATATGATCGATACCGACTCCCAATGATCGAATGAGAAACTTACTGATAGAACCCTGAAGTAGACAGTGTAAAGATGATCTAATACTTTGGGTTTATTCTGAGTCTTCCAGTATGCAGGATGTACATGTATTGGGAATACATGAGGGTGATGTGATCATAAACGATTGTATAACCATGACGCTTCCATTCCTAGGGAGTGATGAAACGGGTCTGGATTTTAGTGACTCCTCTCAGTAGAGAAGTAACCTAATCTTAGTCCAAATATTGGACATTGATCTGAATGTGATTCAGATCCAATGAGAAGATTAGATTTACGGTCTTGATTTAATCAAGCATCTATGGGAGGCCCGAGATCTGGATTTGAGATGTGATCTCAATATCCAAGTCACTATACGTGGAACAATACAATCGCCCTATCCTTATCTCCAAGTATTCGCGGAGAAAGCGCATTATCCTTGAAGGAGTTCATGGATAATTCTATTGTTGATATATGTATCCAAGCATTGAGAAAATGGATAATTAAATGTGATTTAATTATCATGATTAATATGAATTTGATTCATATTATAAAGAGAGTAATCTAAGATAATTGAATATGATTTAATTATCAAAGATGTGAATAATGTGAATGTGATTCATATTAATTGAACACATGAGAAAAAGAGATCCAAGATGATTTAATTATCATGGATAAGAATAATGTGGATAGTAATATCCAATTATTCATAATATATCATAAATGTGATTTATAATATATTAGAGAGAGCTAATTATAATTTATATTTTTTGATTAATTATTATGTGTATGGGATACACATTGTGTAATTAATTGACAATGTAAATTATATGTTATTTTGGGTTGTGAATATGATTCATAATTTTCCAATGTCAAGACTGCAATATTCCCAAAATTAATTGAGAATTATTTTTGATGAATAAAATCCCAACAAATAGTTGTTGGAAATAAATAAGAGAGAATATCAAGGAGGCATGCAATCTCATGGAAATCCATGAGATTGCCTCCTATAGGAAAGAGGTGGGCGGCACCCAATTCCTATATGGAATGGGTGGCCGTCCCCCCTTAATACACAAGGAGATGTAATCTCCATGTATATTCTCTCCTTATTTATTGATGTGATTTTTGGATTGATTTATATTTGATTTTGTCAAATATATCTTAATCTAAATTGAATCACAAGTTGTTGGCTTTTACCAACAACAATCTTGACCATTGGATTGACATAAATAAATCTCATCCATTGATTTTATATGTCCCATGGATTGAGATCCATTGATCCCAAAACCCTATAAATAGAGAGGCATACCCATGCTCTCTCTTTACACACACACAATGCTTATGAAGCACATCTCTCTCTCTCTCTCTTTCTCTCTACACGCCTACTCTCTCTTCCTCTCTTATGGCCTTCCACCATGGATGCCATGGAGAGGTTCTCCATCGCCGCAGCGTCGTCGTTATGCTGCCCGATCGTCTGCTCGTGGATCTCCGTCTCCTTCGATGCGCCTCACTCATGAAGAAGACATCGGATCTCGTGTGTCGAGATCAGGAGATCCGCCGCTTGGATCATCAACATGGATTGCGAGAAGCACGCGGTTCATCCCCGCGCTCGCAGGCGTCTCCTCCGTCGGATCGGACTTGAGACAGGAGGTCTCTTCGTTTAGAGACTCGATCACAACCACACTTCAAGAGGTAATCCTATTACTTGTTTGTGGTTTAGATGAAACGATCCGAGAAGTGTTCTTGGATCATGTGGTTTCGTCGTATGAAATTTTTTAAATTCCACTGCATTGAGCAACTAGTGCGACTAGTCGCTCCTCGTCGTATTCGATACGACGCTCACGCTTCCGTGATGCGCTTGAGGATCTAACCATATCCTTCAATTTCATCTGAAATTAAAGAATACACTTTAATAAATAATCTTGAAGGATACTGAACAATTTAGTATTTTTAAATCAAGATGTTCTCGTATTTTTCGTACTTTAAAAGTCTTTCCCTTATGAAATTTCAAAGCATGGGGAAGGTTAACCCAATGATTGTACTATGAGATACGAGCCTCCTTTCATTTTTCATTACATCCCAACAATATGAGAAAATGTGACTATAATGAAAGAAGGAGGAATTCTTTCCGCATTACAAGTCCAACTTGCATTCTCAGTACGGTCTTCAACACCTACACCCCTACATATATGATGTTAGCATATTGTCGATTAAACCAATCATCAATGAGCAAAACATAAACTATGCGCAATCCAATATCGCCTCAATAATATGGGGAATAATATTTGGGTCACTACGCATATTTCCTATTTCTTTTGAGAAACGAAGAATACGATCCATGTGAATTGTATTCCGAAGTCATGACTATGCATGAGCATCTCTAAAATACAACCCGTAATGACGGAGTTTTTCACAATACGGAAGATCATGGATGTCATCATATGACTTAGTCCATATTTATTTAAATTAAGGATTAATCATTTCGAATCATATTCTCATGTGTAAGGGATATAACTAGGATATTTTATTATCATTTTAGTTTTAATTCAATTAAAATAATAGCAATCATGCAATCCAAGTAATTGCATCTTTATGTTATCTTATTGTATACACCCTCACTTAGCATAATTTATCATTTCAATTTTAGTTGTCAAAGTATGCCTCACCTTCTCATGCTGCCCTTCCTTGAAATGGATCCAACCAAGTCATATGGACTTATGCTAACATGGAGCGCTTCCACTTGAAATATTGTGCATGGTGCCAATTAAGTAACACATTAGCATATTAAGACTTAAGCACTTTCACCGTTCCAATCGAGATAACACAATTGGTTCATATTGAACTAAGAGGATTACACCGATCTTTCAATCGTATATAATACTATATAATAACTCTCGGATATTCTAGAATTTAAAATATTTTTAATTTACATAACGTGGAATGCAACAATCTAGACAATTGATGAAATCTATCCAATCAACTTCACAATTTTTAATTGCAACTCAAACACTAAAGTGCATAATTAATCAAAGTATATATGAAACAAAAAATACATTCTACTTTATTACATATATCTCAATTAAACAAATAATAATTTTGGATTTGATTTTGCAAGTCACGACCATCGTACTTCAAAATAGAAAGTATTATATAACTTGGACTTAAAATTCATTGTGACCCAAAATATATCTAACATATTAGATTCAACTCCCAATGTTAATATATCAAATATATTTCCATCTATTTTGAGTTTCAAAATAAGAGAAACTAGTCAATAAAACAATCGAGTCCTCTTCCAACTCTACTTATGGAGAAATCCAATTTCTTGAGGCTGTACCGTCAGAATCATGCAATTTTTTGTATTGATTATGACTTGATTTATGACTATTAATAAATATTTTATAATGTTATATGACTTAAAACTGTAGAAAATAATTAATGTTTTCTATCTACGATCTTTGATCGAAATCAGAATCTGTGATCACTTTTAACATCTGAACCTTCTCCCGAATGCCACCAACTATTGGTGTGTCTTTTAGGAATGAGTCTAGACTTTCTAGTATCACATGTATTCCAAAAAAACAAGCTCACAAAAATGGAGAATTATAGAAATTTTGAAAGTCACTGAATCATTCGAATTGTTAAAATTATCGCAAGACAATGTACCCGATGATCGTGATAATAAAGTCGATTGTTTATCGAACTTCGATGCAATCCCAATCCTAAAACTTGACTCTTATATCAATTGAAGTAACTAAATAAAACTATACGATCTTCGTATCATGGAAACATGGATAAAATAACAAGCAGTTCGCATATTCGAAGTGTTCATCGCATGAACGCTAGTTTAGCATAACCAAATCTTTATGCAAAGCGAAATAATATGCTTCATGGAAAATAATTTTCAAACATGTTTTAAAATAGTCTTATGAATATTAGGAAGAGATTGGATTTACCTCTTAAAATGTGAGTATCTAAAGTAAGAAACCTCATGAATCAAGTCCGATATACGCTTGTTTCTCTCGTGGGTAGATGATGATTGTTGCTTACCAGAACTTTGACATCGACTTCTTCTTGACATTATCTGCCCAAAGATGAGACCAAGAATATCTCAAGCTTCTAATTTTGTCTCACAAAAATTGAATCATCTTCTACATATGCGAAACACGATGAAGAAGATGATCATTTTCTCTCACAGGGTCACGCCTATGAAGAGAAGATAGAGGCTAGATGGTGGACATGTAGGGTTGTAGAGAGAGAGCCCCTGACGTATATTTGAGAGTCTTTAACTTTCAATAATTCTCTCTCAAATATTAAGGCAACTTGAACTCTCAAAAGGCAAAAGCATTCATGTTTTGAAAGAGAGAGGCATGCCTCTCCTTTATACATGTGAAGGACGTCCCTTGGAGTCCTACTCCTAAAATTGATGTCCACCATGAAAGCCCTTGGATGATGATATAACGGCAATGATTTAGTACTTATTCAACAAAAATTATGGCTCGGGTTATCTCCTTTTAATTACCAATTAAATAAAGTAAAAAATCAATAATAAATTTAAGAGCCTAATCCAATTAAGACCCTCAGTTGGAGTTTGTGGTTGAAGTTGTTGTTTCATTATCTTAATGATAATATAATTATCCTAATGGTAATTCACGATAACAATTATAACTTATGAATCTTGTTCATAACTCTACTCAAAAATTTAAATACAATCTATAAATTCCAATGTGAATCATATTCACATATATGCCTTGAAATAATTATATGAATCAAATTCATATAAATATTAATTTTTATGAATTAATATTCATATTAATTAATGAATAATATTTATGAATTATATTTATAAAAATACCCTTATAGAAAAGTATATATGACTAAAAGAATTATTTTCTCAATATTGACATCACATGTATGAGTCCTAATACAATTAGGACTTGTGAGATACAAATGCAAATACTTAGAGATAATATCTGAGAGATCATACTATTTGTGTATAGTGACTTGAAATTTGGATAAATATCCGATTTCAATGTTTATATCATTTTTATTAAAATAACATCAACGAATGTTGAGCCCAAAATGAAATAATTCACTCTAAGTGAGCTCAACGAATTGCATCACACTCTCCATGAGTTGGCGAATGCATCCGTGAGATAAAATCAGTTTCCTTGACCGCTTCTAATAATATTCCAAATCAATTTGAGTTAGAAATGAGCTCAAGGAGTGTATTTATTTCTATTTCCATCACTATGAATCTGTCAAATGACACACTCAAGCATATATATATATATGTGTGTGTGTGTGTGTGTGTGTGTGTGTGTGTGTGTGTGTGTGTGCGTGCGTGTGTGTGTGTGTATTTGTTTTCGGTCCAAGGATGTATGCCTGATCATATTAGTTATGATTCAAGTCTTAGTGTATCTCGACCTCGTTAAGTCAACTCTTTGAGTGGATTATTATAACACCTCCGAATCATAATTCTTATGCAGAGGGCAGGCATCAAGAATTCAGTCAGAAATCATTTTTTTTAGAGAAAGATTGGCATCTCTTTCTCATATTGGAAATCTTATATAGAATATTATATGTTAATATCAATTTTGTCCTCCCAACTAAATGGTATTCAATATGGTCACAATCCATAATCCTAATTTAAGAACTAAAAATGATTATAAAAACGAGAAAATAACATTTACAAAGTATATATTCTTTTTTAGCCCCTTCGTCTCTCATCTCCTTCTTTCTCTTATCATTCATCCTCGGTATCGTGTTCTTCCTCCTTGAATCAATACCACAAAACCCTAGGCATCCTATCTCCTTACTCCTTGGTTTTCCCATAACATGTGCATCCTATGACTCAACAGGAAGCCAACATCTGCATATTACTCAAAAGAGTCCTTTGCAAACTCTTTTCTCGAGGCCGTCTCATCAATGGCTTCTCTCCTTCCTTGTTTCATTTCCGATAAGCCAATGTACCCTACTTTGTTTGCGATATGGGGAGCATGTACTCACTCATGAAATGGGTGCAGAAGCTCACTGGGGATGAAACTATGTTGGAGGGGGATCGCCAGTGAGGGAGCCATAGTATAGGAGCTGACAACAAAGATTTGTTGACAAGCTAGGGGCATGAGTGACATATACATACATGTACATACATGTGTATACAAGAATATTGAAACTACACATTGTAGGCGCCATGCAATTGTGTCCCCTAGTTTGATTTTACTCAAGAAATGGTTACTAGTATGAAAGGGAAATATTATGGGAGTCTACCTTGTCTGGATGGTCAGATTAAACAAGTTCAATTTGAGTTAACTTTTAAAACACTTAATTCTCATGTTAAACAATGACGAATCCACAAAATCTCAAGTGAAAATACAATCAGCCATGAGTTGGATGGTGAAAGGACTCCTTAAAAATTGATGAGCTAGAGATGTAACATGAGGGCAAGGGTTGTGTTCGTTGGCTCAAAGAGGACGAAGGGGGAATGAAAAGTAAGATATAATGTGAAAAGATAAGATTTGGTGAGGGTTTAACAAAAGTATTCCAAGATTGTTCTTTCTTGATAATTTTTAGTTCTTCTATTCAAACTTAGTCGTGTTTGAGCATCGATTGATAATGGTAGGAGTCAGACGGTAAAGGGACAACTATTTAATCTGGTACATGAGGGGTTTTCTTTACTATATAGAAATGAATTAAGGATTGTTTTACGAGAATATAATTTTGAAATAGTATAGTGACATAGATATAAAACTCTTTATAAAGAAAACTTTTGTGTAGGTGCCCATGAAGACTTTTGGCATTTAATTAAATAAGATGACCATGTTATTATCATGAGAAGGTCCCTTTATATTGGGCCTATAAAATCTTTGGTGGGCCTCCTCATCCATGTGCCCTTCATAAATGATATGCCAAGGTAATCAATATGTAAGAGTAGCACTCGGATTTTCATCTCCATATTATATTAAATTTTCACCCCACGAATTCTATAAATTTTGCAAAGTACCTTCTTTTGAAACATTGATATTCCTTCATCAACCAAGTAAACTTACACCGTCTTATCCCACAGACCCTACTTTTAAGTTGAGACTTCTTGGATTAACTAACTTGGGTTTATGTTGAGTTAATCAAACCCTAGCAAATCCAATGATAGGTTTTCTTTCACTCTCTCTCCATCCTTCGTCCCCTCCTTCCTCTTCTACTCTCTCCCTCCTTCACTCTCGTAGGACGAAGCCATATTCCTCATCTAGCAAGACAAGCATGTCCAAGAAGAGTTGCTCGATAGCACGGAGATGACGGTATAGACTAGGTCGCGCACGGAGGGGAGGTCGAGCTTCGATGGGGGGAGGAGGCAACGTCCATGAGGGCATAATTGTCATGCCACACCGATGTTCCCTTCCTCGTTTTACCCGATGGAGGGACACGGTAACGCTGACCTTCTCTGTTTCATCTCCATCCAACACCACGAGCTCGTCATCGCCTCAGCCGTCGAGTCCGATCTCAACTTCGCCTTCCGCCTCCAACTTCAGGAGGCCATCACCGCCTCCACCTGCTCCTCCTCATCCATCGTCGCCACTCCAAACCCCCACCCCTCCACCCCTTGACCACAACATCGACTTCGACCCCAACCCCTCGTCTACCTCCAAACCCTAGAACTCCAACGCTTCATCCAGGAGCACCATGATGCCATACGTTGTCGTGCTGAGGACATCTACATCCGTGTGCACAACAACCTATTTGGCTACGGAAATGGAGCGACGGAGGCAATCGCTTTGAGAGGAGGCCAACTGCCTCCTCGGCTGCAGCAATTGGGAGGCAGGGCGCAACCCATCGACGACAGAAGAGAGTGAAGGGGTGGCACACTCTTTATTTGCAAAGAGGAAGGGTGAGGGGGAGGGGAGGGATGATATCAGAATTGTTGGTTGATGATGTCAGCGCATCAATAATGTCTTTTGTAAATTTCTTAAATAAAGGGGCCATGTGTACCTCATTTTAATGGAATCCAGATAACTTTAACGAATAAATGGATGAGAGTTAACCACATGGTTAGTGGAGTAAGTGTTAGCAAGTTTACGGGATTGAGGGAGGAATATCGATGATTCAAAGATCGAGAATGTAGTTTATAAAGTTTATAAAATCCGTGGGATAAAACCCCATTATATTATGTATTCTTTGAGGTCGAAGGAGGAATATCGATGGTTCAAAGATTGAGAAGGTAGTTTATAAAGTTTTTAGGATTTGTGGGATAAAAATCCCATTATATTATGTCTTCTTTTTGTCGAGTTAGAAAAGAACAAGTGTAGATCCGTAAATTTTCCAGATTGCAGATCTACAGGAGTCCCGTCCATAGGTCAGGGGGCATCTCTGACGCACATGGTATTTAGAGTAATCGATGATTAAAATAATATCGGAATCTCACCATCCGTTTTAAATAGTTAACAATGCAATTTTTTAGATTAGAAAAATATTCACAATCTTGGTCATTTATAGCCATCAAAATTTAGAATACACCACCATGCAACGCCTAATTAATTACTATCAAGTAGAAGATTGTTGCGTGGAATATGTAAGTGGAGTATTTGTGTAAAGTTAATGCAGATATAGTACTACTTATAAATATCACCACTTCGACAATTGATAGATCTAAAGGTATGTAAATCGGTATTTTAGAAAAAAATGGAATTGGTTCGTTTGATTGGTTAAAAACGAATCTAATTAAAATCGATCGAAATCATATTGGACTGTTTAAGGTGATTTGAAGAAATTAACCAAACCCCTCGTTCAAATATTTTTTTTACAAATAATTTTTATTAATAAATAAAATATAAATTCTTAAAAACTATTCATATTCTAATTCCATTCCGATTCTTAATCCATCTCCTAGTAAGTACACTTTGATCATTTTTTCTCCTTCCAATTTACCCTCAGAGAAAGTTTCCTCCCCTTCGTAAGTTTAAATTAAAAAAATTCCAAATAATTCCATCCCTTTTGACTACGTGCACACGTGTTGACGATCCAATATTGTTTCTCACGTCTCTCTCATGAGTATCACCTCTCCCTTCATAACTTATACATGTTGTTGTATGTCTCCACGTCATGAAAGAGTTGCCATCGTCACACTATGAGAAACAGAAGTTAGCAACTATTGCAGAGTGTTTTAACAATTATTTTGAGAAAGGTTAATTTTAAACATTATATTTATTTATCTATTTAATCCAATTTTATAAAATACAATTACATATGTGTGAGGTAACATGATGCATCATTATCAAACATGATCGTACCATAGAAAACAGACCAATGATATAGTAGATTTTTTTCCAGTTTTCATGAGCAGCTGGCATCATTATCCATCCGACTGATCAGTCTCTTGTTGATCCGAATATAAAAATTCAAAATTAATAAGTTCATATTTGATATCAATTCGATTTCTAAAGTTTTGATATATATATATATATATATATGTATATGTATATATATAAACAACCCATAAAAATTGAAACCTCCACGATTCATAGCAATTGCTAAAACAAGGGGCGATTTTCACACGTGATGATTGATAACGGATTATCGATGAAAATAAATGTGAATATATTCTTATCCGATCAACTATCATATTCTTTTTATGCATATTTTAGCATTCATATTCGTATTCATTTTAAAATGGATGCAGATATGGATATCACTTTGATATTCGTTAATATTCGCATTCGTATATTTGTTTTCATGCATAAGTATAGTGATAAATTGCTTTATAATTATGTGTAACAATATCTTATGATTGCATTCACCATTGTTCATATAAGTGCTATGAAATTACTACCTATGCTATATCTATTTTATGTTTAAACCATCCTAAACATGTATATTTTAGTTAATCTATAAAATATTTTTATTATTATCCGTATCTGATTCATATTCGTTTTACATCCATATTCATTTTTAAGGATAGGGTAACACATTTTTCACAACCGTCAATATTCATATCCGCATTCCTAATCGTAAAAATGGATAAGGATATGGCTATGCATATATTTGTATCCATATCTGTCTGTTTTCATCCCTATAACTGATGGATTACTTGGACCGACAAAACATGTCAATTATATGTGCCGCATTATTATGGGCTGAGAATGAGTTTTCTAATGCACAAATGCTATTGATTTCATTTGCAAGTATACCATGCCTTTATTTTATTTTATTTTATTATTTTTTCACAGATACGTCTAAAGTAAGGATGTTATTGGGTCAGATTTGATATTTGATGTGGATATCAATATTCTTAAACTCGCACATTTTTCAAATCATCAGCCATATACATCCATTTATCAAGCGAGTAATTTCTTGTATGTACTCATATATCGGCATATACATGTGCACCTAATTGGTACTCACATATTCGATGTATTCAAATCTTAAGCTATTCATAAATGTAGACGGAATTTTCATATATAAATTAAATAGATTGAGATCATGTAATATGGTGTTACACAAAGGTGTGCAATGTGCAGGAAATATTAAAGATTTATATATACCAAATGTTTAACTCCTTTGGATTGTAGCTTTTATTTGTTAAAGATAAAAAAGGTACTTGAATATGAATAAATGGATGCAAAGGGGAAAATTGAGTTCGATATGTGTGTGTCTAAGGAGAGAGATTGTTATCTATTAGATATGAAATGGATTTGACTAGTTTAACTAAAATACAAAACACAGACACATTATTCGGATTTGGGTGATTCGGGTTTGGATACCCACAAAGTAATCCCAAATCCATACCCACATGGGTTATAAATTTAAAATCCAAACATGTCCAAAATTAAGTGAGACGGATTTCATATGCTTAAATGAAACGAGTTCATATTAGATGCCCAATGGATTGATTCAGATTGACATCCCTATCTAAAGTTGCTCCATTGCATGCATGTCTTTTCGTTGGAAAATCCTTAGCTTATGGTGTTGAAATTTATGGATTTCATTTAAATATTCGGAAAAGATGTTAGTACATTTCTCATCCTCCCTTTATCTCTTCCCCATCCTCCCACGGCAACGAGAGGATAAGTGATAGGTGACTTGAGATGCGATTTTGTAGGTAGGTATGCAAATAGAAGATTATAATTGATGATATAGATCTTCTTGTAGGATGATATATTAGACGGAAATGAAAATATGATACCAATTTTTTTAAAATAAATACAAATGCAATAATGCATATTGACGCTGAAACGAATTAGAAATTATCCATAAGATAATAGATACTTCATAACATATTTAAGTTTTAGACAACAGGCAATGTCTGCCATCCTGTAATGGTATGTATTTATTATATTATTTAGTTCTATATTAGAAACAATTAGAAATAACAAAAAGCGTATGCGGGTGGCAAGGAGGTAGACGGAGGGGGAGAGAGAACCGTATTAGGAATGTATTTTATATTGAGTTTAATGGAGATGTCCCTTTCGGGCAGCCAACATAGCTCTTCCGCGTCGTTTTTAGTATTTTTTTCTTTTTTGAAAAATATCACCATGTATATTCATCACTATATCTCTCTTATATGCCATTCGAATTTCGTCGGAAACAGAGACTCCTATGGCCTCCATCCAGACAGTCATTTTTTAACGATAACATGATTTTTTAAATCGATACCATCTCGATGGAGACCGTAGGAGTCTCTGTTTTTGACGAAATTCGAATGACATATAGGATGGATATAGGGATGAATATATATGGCGATATTTTTCAAAAAAAAACACCGAAGATGGCAATGGCTGCCCAAGGGAGCAACCCCATTAAACTCTTTTATATTTAATTTAGTTATAGATGGTTATATTACTATTTGTTATAATTAAGGGGTATTAGGATCAACTGAGGTGCTTGTTGGTTAACCGAGATTCTCAATTTGAAGCACATGTGAGTTAGGAGAAAGAAACATGTTACTGCATTGGTTCGCTCCAATCTTTTAAAAGGATAGGTAACTTACTTATTTTATTCTTACTTTTTACCACATATTTTATTTTTTTTGAAAAATATTTTCATGTATTTTCATAATTATATCCTTCTAATATGTCATTCAAATTTTGTAAGGAACAAAGACTTATATACCTTTCATCCATAACAATTAGAGTGTGTATTTCTAAAGGGAAGATGCGCCTCTGATTACTTTGCCATTGCCTTTGAGGCTATGGTGTATTGTAAGAGGTGTGAGACTAAAGCAATCACGTTGAAGATTAATATTAAGCAAGCATTTGATATGATTTGTTGCTATTTTATTGATCATGATCTTGTGGTCTCAGGGTCCCCTTAAAAGTTTTAAACATGGATCAAAGACATCATACATACTTGTGTTATATCGGTTGAAAGTAACTAGTATTATATCAGTCAAAAATCGATGGCAACGATGGCCTAATTGGCTCCTTTAAACCATCAAATGGATGCGCCAACATGATCCTATTTCCCTCCTCTAATTTATCAACACCATAAATATCTTAGAAAAGATGCTAATAAAACTAGTATCGCAAAATCCCATTCGAGGATTAAAAATTAAGGGTGCATACAGATCCGATAAAATGCCTAATCCAATCCGATCCGATGCTATTGAATTGGATTGGTTTGATTTTGTAATTCTAATGGATCGTATGGGATTGAAGTTTTCAAATCAATTAAAGTATGGATTGGATCGTATCTTTACCAAAATCCGGTCCGATGCGATCTGTTAATCCGTTAACACACATGCGCGCATGTAGATACATATGTACATACATAATATCTATGTGCACCTATTTCGATTCTCTCAAAGGACATAATCAATGTCATTTACGTCATTTTTTCTATATCGATATTGGATACAAGTCCTCTTGATATCACCATTTATTCTCTCTTGAAAGATAAATGTTAAGTCTTAAAAATAATAAAGTATGACTATAACTTGTAAAATTATAAGTCCGTGTTCAATTCTCTCCCAGTCCCCCCCCCCATCTCTCTCATCTCACTATTGGCTGCCAGAATTCTTCTTGATTCCCTCTCAGTCCATTTCAATGATGCCCTCCTCTTGTATAATGTTATTCCTCCCCAACATAGTTTTGCTACGCCCCCATCCCCGCGATGTCGTTATCTATCTCAAACAACATTATTCCGTCCTACATGATACCATTTGGCCTCTGTATGCTGCCAATCTACTTATCTTCGATAAAAGATAATAGATCTGGGATAGTTGCATGATACATTTATTATATATTTTTGATCTCTTTGCTTCTTACATCTACTTGCTCTAACTTACAACCTTATTTTAGTGATTAATTGGATCAATTACACATACCAATATAAGAAAAAAATAAGCATTATTTCAGTTCCTTTCATTTTTATTTTGATATATATATATTATTTATATTTTTCATAGAACTTGTATATTTTGACTATAGATATAATCTTACAAATAAATTCCAGTTCAAGTCCATTTCAAATGAGATGCATAATGTCTAATTGGTGGGTTATATTTAAGTTTGTTTTATCTCGCATACTCAATCACGTATGAATGTTCTATGATTCTTGTTTTTTAATGGTATATGATAAAGCCTTAAAGGATGCTCTCTTGAGTTGTTGGGTATGGTATAGCTTAACATTCTAAGTTAATGATGGACTTCATCAATATCCAATCACATAGATCACATTTTTATATTTATTTAACTTGTATTTGTATCGTTTTTTGATAACTTGTATTGTTTTTATTTCAATCACTTGGTGGAAATCAATTGCAAAAAACAAATTAGTGCATTGTTTATTAAAGAAAAATTAAATTTCTAATTCAATATAATCTTTAATTTTGATTGTGTAGTCTTTAACTTTTTATAATGGATTACTAATATTCTTCAACTTTCAATTGATATGTTTTTTTCTTTACTTCTATTCATAGGATCGATTTTTAAGTCATTATTTGAATGTTAAAGGGCTACTCTGCTATACAATATAGACGTGTAAAGTATACTATTGGCAGGAAATTATAAGTATAAAATCCGAACCAATCGGATCCACTTCATAATCCAATGGATTGGGTCGGATTGGATTTATATAACTGATGGAGTGGATTGGATTCGAAAAAATAAAAATTTGTTAAGATTGGATTAGACACAGATTAAGCTAAAATCCGAACCAATTCGATCTATCCGCACCCCAGTTTTTTTGTTTGTGTAAAAGCATAATATGTCTACACTATTATAATAGAATCGAAATGTAAGTGGAATTCTGTTGAATTCATTTTTAAGCATGTTCTACAGAAAACAAGCTGTGGCCCTATTGTTCTGATGGAGAGAAGAACCTATGATTAGCTTTTCAGGAAATTTCCAAACGAACAATTTCAACGAAATCTTTCAATTTCTTATTTTACTATGTTCAACTCCATATATTCCTCTATCTGTGGAGTACAATGAATGTACAGAAATGGCTATAACAGAATTTCTGTTATTCATATTAACAACTACTCTAGGAGGAATGTTTTTATGTGGCGCTAACGATTCAATAACTATCTTTGTAGCTCTAGAATGTTTCAGTTTATGTTCCTACCTATTATCTGGATATGCCAATAGAGATGTACGGTCTAATGAGGATACTACGAAATATTTACTCTTATGTACCCACGGGATTAATTTGGAAAAGCAGTAGAGACATTCAAGAACAAATCGTATTTATTGGAAACATTCCTCTAATGAGTTCCCTGGGAACCTTTATAGTAAATGGAATTTACCGAGTTGTGATTAATCAAATATTGCAAAGCCCGTGTATCTACTACCATTCAGAATTGGACCATAATGGAATTTCATTGTTCAACTGTTTGACAACATGAAAAAACCAAAAAAAGCTCTGCCCTTCCATCCCTTTATAGAGAGGGAGGGCAGAGGCCTTTGATGCCCCTTCTAGTCAAGAATTAGGGCCTCACAATCATTAGCCAATATGCTTTTCTCTCATGCCTTGCTTCATTCATGGTTCGATATTCTGGTGTCCTAGGCGTAGAGGAACCCCACCAATCCATCCCGAACTTGGTGGTTAGACTCTACTGTGGTGACGATACTGTAGGGGAGGTCCTGCGGAAAAATATATCGCGAATCTTTTAGATAAACCCCTTAAGGAATTAGAGGGCCTAGTATACTGCGATGTGTGATTTGATCGAAATTTTCATTTTACAGGTTCATGCTGATAAACTGTCATCCCATTCAATCTGATTGGGATGCCCCCGGCTCTGACATGTATCTTGGGAAGAGTAACATGAAGCTCAGAATTCTGGGTGTATTCAATACTTCCAAATGAAAAAGGGGGAATTGATCCATGGTCGATTCCATATAGGAATTGCTAGATATACCTCGTGAAAAATTTTTTCTAGAATTCGCCTTTTTTAGAAGGGAATTCCCTTCAAGTAAGCAAATAGAATATAGCATGGTTACAGGAGTATATCTATCGCATATATGCTTCAAGGAACATCACGGTGTAACCAACGAGGTGAGTGGGGTAGAGACCTAAAAGATCGAATGGAACAATATATAGATAAGTGAATATAGACAAGTAAATCCCTTATATTACGAGTTTCAAAGTATTCCTTTAAGAGGATTCATTATTCGAGGGGAAGTAGACTACTCAATAATTTCACATTTCATTTATGTTCTAATTGAATAAGTGATTCAGAAAGTGAAAGTCAAAGTAAAAAGAAATCCATATATATATTGGTTGGCCCTCACTGGAAACTTGAGTAAGGAGTAGCTTTTTGTGGGGTTTTTGTAATTGAACAAAATTGAAAAAAATAAAGAATTCCTTTCTTTATTTGTTGTAACTACTTGAGCCGGATGAGAAGAAACCCTCGCGTCCGATTTTTAAGGGGGGGGGATCCCATAGGAACCTATCCCGATTTTTCTTTTGCTAGGCCCATAACTAAAAAACCTACTTTCTTACGATTACGAGGTTTATTCGAATATGAAATCTAATCTAGAAATACAGCATCCCGCTTTTTTTACTACCCAAAGGCTTCGAGACATTTCGAAATCGAGAAATCTCGACCGGGGCAGGTGCTATCAGAGAGCAGTTAGCCGATTTGGATTTGCGAATTATTATAGATAATTCATTAGTAGAGTGGAAGGAATTAGAAGATGAAGAATCCACTGGGAATGAATGGAAGATAGAAAATTTAGAAGAAGAAATGATTTTTTGGTTAGACGCATTGAATTAGCTAAACATTTTATTCGAACAAATGTAGAACCAGAATGGATGATTTTATGTCTATTACCAGTCCTCCCCCTGAGTTAAGACCCATCATTCAGATAGATGGCGGTAAACTAATGATTCCGATATTAATGAACTCTATAGAAGAGTTATTTATCGGAATAATACTCTTATTGATTTATTAACAACAAGTAGATCGACACCAGAGGAATTTGTAATGTGTCAGGAAAAATTAGTACAAGAGGCTGTGGATATACTTCTTGATAATGGGATTCGTGGACAACCAATGAGGAACGGTCATAATAAAGTTTACAAGTCCTTTTCAGATGTAATTGAAGGCAAAGAGGGAAGATTTCGTGAGACTCTCCTCGGTAAACGAGTCGATTATTCAGGGCGCTTCGTCATTGTCGTGGGCCCTTCCCTTTCATTACACCAATGCGGATTACCTCGAGAAATAACAATAGAACTTTTCCGGACATTTTTGTAATTCGTGGTCTAATCAGACAACATATTGCTTCCAATATAGGTATTGCTAAAAGTAAAATTAGAGAAAAAGAACCGATTGTATGGGAAATACTTCAAGAACTTATGCAGGGGCATCCTGTATTGCTGAATAGAGCACCCACTCCAACAAATCAGGAATGTAAAATTACAAATGGCCTAATCCCTTTTTATGATTTTGTGAAAAAAATCCTTGCAAAATCATTTAAATCTTTAGTAACTCCATATGATGAGATCCTAATCAAAATCCTGTAGAGTAATACTCCAATGATCTCCTCCCTAATCAGATTCACAAAATTTAAAGAAAGAACGTATCTCTATATATTAAGCCTGATATAAAGGACTCTAATCTCCAGTGGTTTTATTGGACTTGTAAGCCCTTGGCGTTCCATTAATGTAATAAAACTTATTGTTTTATCATACCCATCTGAAATGAATGATTGTGAATGTACGTAATTCAACCTTACTCTAGAAGTAGATATGAAAAAAGAGCATGACCACATAAAAATCGACATAGAAATTTTTACATACATGCTCCTTTACACTTTTATACATGTTGAGCCCTTTGTAATTCGTATTTACATACAAAACTTGAATAATGACTAACGATTAGATAACATACCTTTATGTTAACTTCCTTTCACCCTTGTCTAGTATCATTAATAATATACCTTAAATTAATAATGTTACCCCTATGTGTATCATATTTGTGAATTATGTCTTTTATCCTTGGCTATGCTCCCCCCAACCATTGTTGTCACCATCATTACCCCATCTCCGCTTCAACAAACCATTGTTGTCGCCATAATTACCTCATCTATTAGTCTCTCACTTCTCCTCTTTCCTTTGGACTCCTGATTTGACGTAAACTCCTCCTCCGAGTATGACTTCAACTTAACCTCCCTTGTCGAGATCTTCTCGATGATTTCCTCCACCATTCTCAACATGTCCCTGGCCCTTGGCTTTGCATATGGCGACATCACTACTTAATTGTGTATTTTGGAGGAGGGAAGCGTGGCATGGGAATGGGAGGTGTGTTGGGGAGGAGGGGTGGCAACGATTGTGAGCGGGTTAAGGAAGGTGGCAGGAGGGGTGATTGGAGAGGGATGTGTGTGGGGGAGAGGTGGACGATCGATGGAGCATACACTTGACGTTACTTTTTACTAAATTATACGAGTATTAAACATCACACATGAAATTGAAAATTTGTTAAAAAATCTTTCCACACATCTACAAGATTGTAACAAACTGATAAGTATTTGGGTCATGTAATTACCAAAATCACAAAGTCATGTGTAGCACTCCAAACATAGTACCACATCTAATAATCACAAGTATGGTAGTAGCTTTATAAGTAGTGGAGGCTACTACTAGATAATGTGAGCATTTTGGATTGTGATCAAGAGGAACAGTTGGGTCCACGCCCAACAAGTTGTCTAGACAGTAATCTCCAATAATGGACTGGGTCTAAGGTCAAGGATGTTACACCAAGCTTGTGTTCCTAAGTTATGTTAAGATCATGTCACTTCAATAACATGAACATGGAAACAAAATACAAATGCTATGTGAACACCACCTCTCCGGTCTCCTTCCCGCTGAGCTCGATCTCAGGTTCCGAACAACAAGCTTCTTATCCAAGGTTCCTTATCAGTCGTGCCTCAAGTTGACTCACCTACCATGAGATCCTCCACTATCATATGGGTTCACAACTCTTATCATGAGTGCACCTTTCTCTCTCACAATGTGTGCAACATGGTCCCATCTTGAAGTTATTGGCCAATGGCCACCTACTCTATCCCTTAACTGTCCATAAAACTTCAAATTTCCCATAATCTCTAACAAAACTTTCAAAGTACAAAATATCATAGCATATGTAGGCATATCCACAACCTATTATAACACCCATACACTCATCATGATATGTGAAATTCATTTTTGGAGCAATAATACCAAACCATCCTAGCCAACCAATTTTAAATAAATGGGAAAAGAGGAAGGGCCTCCAAAGAAATTAACCTAATCCCTATTTGCTCATGTGCCACTATTTAATCTCTGGACTTCTTCTGCTGGTGCTTCGCGCGAGGCGAGAGAGAAAGAAGGGAGGAGACGAGTACGAGCTCGAAAACGAAGACGACAGACGAAAGACATCGCCTCCTCCCCTCTCCTCACCATCTTCACTCGTCCACTCTCTCGATCACGATCTTTACTCCACGGATCACTGTTCTACCGTGAACTGCTCAAGAGAATCCGGGAGATTCGAAGCCAAATGGGGCTATCTCTACTCGAGGTCCGTTGGAATCGATTCCAACTCCCTCATTTTTTAAGGGGAATCTGTACTCGAAACAATCTGTTTACACTTTTCTTAATTCTGTTCTCCTTTTTAGACATTCTGATGTGTTGATGTTGTGCTTTGCTCTCTCTCCCTCTCTCTCCTTTAGGGCTTCTCCAAGTCGCTGGCGATGACAGTGCTCTCTGAGGTCGGGGACAAGACATTCTTCGCCGCCGCGGTAATGCTTGTCTTTCCCTCTGCTTTAGAACGGTGTGCTTTTGGTGTTTTATCTGTGAAAGGTGTTGCCTTTCACATCGGCTTGAATTGGCCTGTGCTGGAGGAAGTGTTAAGTGCCCAAAATAAGAGAGGAGTCTCGTGACGTGCCTGACCCATTATTAGAAAAAAAAGCAAATTCTATGCGTTTTTTGCTTTTGTGCGAGGGGAGCTGTGTCTGCTCTACTTTTTTTGCAGTGATATGCACCTTTTTCATGCTTTTCATGCTTTACTGGTTACCTCTGACAAGATCATGCCGTTAAAGAAAGAATACATGGTTTTCTTACTTATTGGGATGCCATATCAAATTCTACATTTTTCTTGTAGTTATGTATGCGATATTTATTTTAGGGCATGAGTTCACACTCTTGTGAGTAGTTTTTAAAATAATAAGTCCGGTTTTAGCGACTCGGGTAGCTGCTTTTAGTTCATCAAAACCAAGAGACCTTACAAAAGGGGCCCTCTGAGGAGAATTACATGAAAAGTAAATTTAAAGAAACTTAGTAACTTGACGCCTTGCATACATGTCAACCGCAAATCATCCATCAGCTCCTATTCCTGAATAAATTGTTCAGAAATAAGGCCCTCAAATTAAGAAAGTCCCATTGCCTCCCTCTCAGAACTTCAACTTGGCTAAAATGCCCAGCATTCAGATGGCTTTCTTAATTTTGCATTCTGCACCAGCAAGCATCCAATTCTTTAGGACAGCAGCTACAACTCAACGGCCTTCACAGTATTTCCATCAGATGACTAATTTAGGTTATATGTTAAACATTGAAAATATCATAGAGCAGACACTTCCGGTGTCTCCCAACCTAATGCCTCGTAAAAAAGTAGAGAACAATCAATGAATGCTTTCAAATAAGAAATTGAAACAGTCTTCACTTACCTCTTCCAGCAATTGTCAATCAAAGTTGAAAAACAGCTCCAAGAGTAGTCCTCATTTGGTTTTAATGTTCAGCATTTAAAAGGTAAAAAAGGCGACCTTCTAAATGCATCCGTAACCAATAGCTCGAATTATTAACAGAGCATTAATAATTCCATGGAGAATTCTCCAAAGTAATCATTTTTTTTGAAGCCATCTCCAAAGTAATCATTTACTAGAGATGTTTAAGTTTGAATGAAAAAATGGTCAAGAATCCAGCAAGGGATTGGAGGCTTAGCTTTTGTGCACACATCCATGGATGTGTGCACTTCCTTTATCTGTCATCAAGACCCATTCAAAAATCCAATAGAGTTATCTCATATGATGTGTAATGGAATAGCTGTGAAACTTTTCTGAGTAGTTTCCGACCAGTGATTGAATGTTTTGAGATACATGGAATCATTAAATGATCTTGCTGATGGATTGCTTTTTAGATTAAAGGGGTAGTGATGTTTGGTCAAAACATATAATATATATTACTATAGAATACCATCAATTACTATATATTATTATAGAATAACAACAATTACAGAGACTAAGACTCAAAGAGAGTGATTAGCATGCGCCATTACATTTTTCCCATGTAACATTTCTTGATGAAACACCATCCCATTACGAGCCAGTCACATAGATCACATAGTAGCTAATCGCTTCAAATGGTAGTTCTTAGAACTTTGCTGCCCATCTCCGTAAGAAGTCCGGAAACTAGTAGTATTTGAGGTGTCCTGCGACAACAGAGAGTTGTTATACTCAATATCTCGAGCCCAATTACAAGAGAAGAATATGTACACATTTTTAGAGACACTTTCACACATCAGGTAAGGTTTGTCATTTAGATGGAAAATCATGGTATGATAAGCTTTTATCTTCGTGTGCCCCCTTCTCATCAGCGAGAAGAAAATTGTTACTTCGAATAGAATCTTCGAGCTCCAAATCAAGCAACAATCACTGGCCAGATCATCGGTATTGTACATAAAGGGTGAAGATAATACCTTTCTTTTTTGGCCTCATATTTCAATACTCTAGCACTCTCCTTGAAGCTGAGTATGAAAGCTTAGTTGCGGGTACAACACTTAATAAAAACAAACTGAGACAGTTTCTCAAATACAACTCTCAAACTCTAAATTGCATCCTCTCGCGATTATAATTTGGGGAGTTTGCAATTACTGGGCTTTAAACTGCTCTGAATACGGAGTGAAGCGGGCCTCTCCACTAGAGATCTCTATGAGTGCTATTGCCATATGAGGATTTGAACAATTGGTTTCCATCCTGAAACCTTTTCAACAAGCCTCTCTCATACGAGAACCTCGAATTGGGCCTCCTTAATACATGGGCCTATAAAATGAAATCTCTACGAATGAACCCCTATGGATCTCTTCATACCGATCTTCTACCATGGATCTCGACAAACGTGGTCCACATTAATACTCTAAAACAAATACATAAGTAGGGGGATCTCTCAACAAGTTATCTCATATGTACTCTTACGAAACATGGAAGTGTTATCTTACACTTCCTTTATCTTTCTTATCCATGTAAGAGATACAAACTCCATTTCCTTTTTTCTTTCTTTTCCTCATTTTTTATTCACCTTTTTTTAAACCTCCTCTTTTTTTCTCTTTTCTTTTTTCCCTTTAATTGATTCCACCTTTTTTTCTCACATTTTCTCTTTTTTCCGCTTCCGCTTCAACTTCTTGGACCCGAACAAAAATAAGATGTAAAAAAGGGACAACGCCTAATATACCATAATCACAAAAGATTAACTCCCTTGAAGTCTCCCGTAGTTATCATCTTCTTTGGGGTTAGGGTTTTGGGAGGTAGGCGGAACCCGTCGTTGCCTCCTCTTTCTTAATGAGATGCCATATGTGATGCTTGTGGGTCCACCTCATTACTAATCATTGAGCGACCCCATCTTTAAAGAGTCAGTCATGTCAACTAGCATCGGAACCATCTCTTGTCTTCTATTGAAGGCACCACACATCACATAATGCCTTGCTGCCTTGTCGTATGTCAGTGTCTTCTTTACTAGTTGGTCTGCATTGCTCGAGCCATTATGCTTGTCCAGTGCTACTTTTACTTTTTATCGTTCATGGTGTCACTTCATCATCGACTGCACAGATTAGCCATGCCATTATTGATTATCTCAATCAATATTCATGTTGGATGTTCGCTTTTCTTCTATAACAAAGAGATGAGTGCTTTTGTCATCTCTTATGCTCTCTTGATAGAATTAAAGTCCCTATTCCTATGGAGAGAGAATGCAATAAGTTATCTATTCATGAGGCCCTAGGGTTCTCTTATATAGAGGAGAGATCTGTTGGATAAATTCCATAGTGTAAGAAGTGAGAATGGATGGGAGAGCAAGTGACGTTCCAGAGAAAGGGAAGGCGGTACTGTTCTGGGAGGAGGACGAGAGGCATGCTGTCGGTGGCGGTTTGGAGCCTGCCGGAAGGGGAAGTAGCGAGTGGGTACATGTGACTCATAGGAAGCCAGTGAGGAGGTGCTTCCGGTGTGGAACTAGGGGGCACGTTGCTTCGTTCTGTCCTTCCCCGCTAAGGTGCTTCTCTTGCGGTAAGGCCGGACACCAGCAAGCGAAGTGCATGGCTGCCTTTGGGTCCGCTGAGGCGATGGTTTCGGCGAGGGGCCCGGTTCTTCAACATGGGCAATACAACTTCTTTGCTTCATCTGTTCGCCGGGGGGGGGGGGGGCAACCTTCGCGGAGGTAGTGGCGGGCGTGCCTCGAAGTGCAAATGCAGCGCAACTTGCATGTAAACCTGAACCTGTGGTGGGGGGGGGTGGTTCCTCGACCTCTGAGGAGGTACGGAAGGACGCTCGGGGTGCCGTCTTGCATGCGTTGATCGGGTTCGCGGTGAGAGGTGTTATCGCGATGGACGTTTTATATACCCACATGTATGGGTTCCTTGGGCCGCGGTTCTCTGGCGATGTTGTGAAGCTGGATGACCGAAGATGCTGCGTCCTTGGTTTATCGTCAACCTAGAGGGATCGTCTTCTTCATAATGGTGATGTTGGCAATGTCTGTTGGAGAAATTTTCGTTTTGCTGATGGGTCCTGTGCGGAGGTGGAGGTTTGCGTTGCAAGGGTTAAGGGCGTTCCTTTCCTATCTCGATCGGCAGGTTGCTTGCGGAAGGCTTTGCGGCGGTGGGGCACGGTGCGGTGCTGGAAGACGGACTCAAGCCTGGCTCGCCGGTGGATGACACGATGGTCTTATTAGAATGCAATAGGAGCTTCCTGGATGAGGTACGAGGTCGAAGCACTTTCGCGGAGATGGAGGTCGGTTGCTACACATTCAGAATCCAGCTGCAGATCAACGAGCCTCCGTCACCGCCGGAGATTCCAAGGGTGAAGGTCGATGGGGTGATCGGCGGCGCTTCGGGTTCCGTGTTGACGGTTGGCTTTCCGAGGGGAGCCTTGGGTGTAACGGCGCGCGAGGTTGATTGCACGTGGCATTTCGCGGGCTCGTCACGGGTTCTGTGCCTGCCATCCCACAAATTCTCTTAACCTGGTGACATGGACAGAGGGGTAACAGTATGGTCGCCACCAACTTGCTCAGTTGCAGTGGATGTGGGTCCGAGAGTCCGGGCTTCACACACGGACCCTTTCGCGGATCCGGGTTTGACGTTAAACGTTTTAGCGGGTACGAAGGGCTTAATGGATTCGGTTGTCAGTCGGGTTTTCTCTTCCTCATCGAACCCCGCTGTGATCTTACCATACGTGGTTTTCTCGGCCTCGCCGGCGTGGTCCGTTCCTTATGAGGGCTCCGGTGGTTCGCTCCTTGGTTCTCCTCAGCCGTCATCACCTCCTTTGATCGCTCCTGTCATGGCGGAGGGGAGGGCCTGGACCCAGGCATCTCCATCCTTCGATCCAGCACCTTCGCCCTCGACCGACAATACCGATGGACTCTGTCGTGATGCTGCTGCTGCTTCTATCGTGGTGATTGACCCTATTTCGGTCACGGACCTATCCTCTGAGGAGACAAGTGACAGGAGGGTTGGAAAGAGATAGATAAGAAGGAATAGGTCCAGATCTTCGCGTGTGGAGGCGCAACCTTGCCCACCGTTAAAGATTATCATTGGGGAGGCCGTGAGGGTGGCCCACATCAATGGGAGGCACGACGGTCCCAAATGAAAATTCTTTCCTGGAATGTTCGAAGGCTCAGTGACTGGGGCAAGCGGAGGATTGTGGGCTCGAGATTCGTTGAGTGGGGATGCGGCGTCATTATGTTACAAGAAACGAAGCTACAATCAATTACAGACGACATGTGGAGATCTTTTGGCGCAGGGGGCATCGATCAGTTCAGAGCGTTGGATGCGGTGGGAATCTGTGGTGGGTTGCTTGTGGCTTGGCGTGCATCGACCATGGCTTTCGACTCGGTTATTCGTGGGAGGCACGTGCTGACGGTGATTCTGGTATGTACGACTTCGTCCTTGTCGGTGGCTGTATCGTGTGTATATGGTCCTTGCTGTAATGTGATTCGGGGGGAGCTCTGGGAGGATCTTCTTGAGGCGGGCAGGGCGATCGCGGGAGTCCCCTGGCTCATTGAGGGGGACTTCAACGTTACTTTGCGGACGTTTGACAGGCCCGGGGGCATGGGGTAGGACCCGGGCTCGCTCGACTTTGCGGACACCGTTGACTCTTTGGGTCTTGAGGTTATGGATGCGGAGAACGTCGCTTATACATGGAGAAGCTCCAACTCTCGTTCGCGTATCGATCGCTTTTTGGCTTCTCACGAGCTTCTGAAGGCTTTTGCTCTATCCTATGTGGAGGTCAAGCCACGGACTTTATCCGATCACACTCCAATTGTTTGGGCCTCATGTGATGCCCCTGCGCATAGGGGATTCTTTAGATATGAAAAATGCTGGTTAATGGAGGAAAACTTTAGGGAGATGGTGGCCCCTCAGTGCTCCAACGTGATTGTTTCTGGGTCAGCCGTGTCTCGCTTTGTTCAGAAGTTAACTTCCTTGCGGGTACGACTGTCTACGTTCAAGAGGGAGTCTAGGGCGGCCAGATGCGCGACGAGGAAGGAGGCAGAGGAGATCATCCGGAGATTCGATGCGTTGGAGGACCTTAAGGCGCTCTCAGTGGACGAGTTGGCTAGTCGCGCTGCTGCTCAGATGAAGGTTACCTTGGGAGATCGGAAGCGGGTCACGGAATGGAGACAGAGGTTGAGAAGTGCGTGGCTGCGGGAGGGGGACGCAAACACATCATTTTTTCATCGTGTTGCTAGTGGGAGGCGCAAGTTCAATGTGTTGCGCTCCATCTCGACTGGTGGGGTCCGCGTGTAGGGGAACAAAGAAATGGGGAGAGCTATTGCTAATCACTTTAAGGACGTCTCTTCGAGAACTATCCGAGGGCTTGGAGGTGGTTGGGCCTTGGTACAACGCCTGTGGCGACCTTCTGTGACATGCTAACTCGCGACGTGACCCTGAAGGAGATTAAAGATGCGGTGTGGGATCTGAATGCTGATGCCGCCCCTGACCTTGATGGCTTCCCGATTTCTTTCTACAAGGACTTCTGGGATCTGGTCGGCCATGAGGTGTTGGAGGTGGTCTCTGAGTTCTGTCTGGCAATGCGGGCTTCGAAAGGGTTAACCGTGCGCTAATCATCTTGCTGCCCAAATCCTCGGCTCCAGATTCCATTGACGATTATCGCCCTATTGCGGTCTCTAACGCCCTTTATCTGATTACTGCGAAGGTCATCGTTGGTAGACTGAGTTGCGTTCTTGACAGTATTGTCTCCCTGTTGCAATCCGCTTTCATTCCAGGGAGGCAGATCTCGGATTGCCTCACTCTTGCTTTCGAGATCATTGCGGATTGGCGGAGGAGGGACAAACTTATTTCTAAGAGATGTGTACAAGACATAAAGAGGACGACCACCCTGTTTAGTCGTAAAAATATCATGCTGGAGTTGCAAGATCTTCAACTCATTCCTCGCTTGAGAGTACGTCGCTACGAGGATGCCCCACATTGTCTTTTGTTGGGAGAAAACCAAAACTTGTTTATTCCTTGAGCCCTAGGCTCTCTTATATAGGGAGAAGCATATGGGCAAATTGCATAGGGTAGACAGAAGAAAAGGAAAATTTGTAAAGAGAGTATAGAAATATTGAAAATATCTCAACACCCCCCCTCAAGATGGAGCATAGATATGTATCATTCTTAGCTTGGATGAACACTTCTAGTAGGGCCCTCTAAGTAGAGATATTTATATCTATTTATTGTTATCTTGCAATTTCCTATTTCTTTTATCTCTTTATGTAATTTTCCCTTAGAGCTTTTCTCCTATATAAGAGAGCTATAGGGTTACGGTGAATGCAACTCTTTCATTTCAATCCTTTCCACAGGTGTGGTGAAGTGATTCATTTTTTGTCCAATTTCCCTTCACAAATCCTGGGGGATAATACTGAAAAACCCTAAAATAACCCTTGCTAAAAGTCTTGAATTAATGCGTTGCTATTCGTTGCATGCGAGCAATTAAGGATTAATAAAAAACTACTTAATTGATTAATTAAATACAAAAGCAGTCGCTTTTTATTTTTTCTTGGGCAAGCATAAGGTCGAACACGGGGAGACACCTATCTACTTAAGAATAATTTCAAATTATTTAGTATACAGTTTTCAAGAAGAATATTTTCGTTATTTTCTTATGCAATGTTAAGGTGAGTGCGAAAATGCAAGTGGACTAGGTTCTTTAGGACATCAACAAACTTCACCCCATTAATTTTGATGTGAAAATAATCAAAATTATAACTTTATTCCTGGAAACCTTATGAAACAATGAATGTAAAGTGTATTTTTATGAAATTTTAGGGATTAAAATGCAATAATGAAACTTAGACCCCTTTTAAGTGGTTTTATGCAATTTTGGGAACAACCAACATTTAAAATTAATTAAACTTAGCCATGAGATTAAATATGATAAAATTGTCCTACTGTGTTTTTTTTAGATTTTTTGGATGCAAATTAAATTTATTGCGAGGTAAGTGGTGCAAACAATGTGATTTGTAGTAAATGAATTTTAATAATTAACAAAACTAAATATTTTCTAGAAGTAAAATTACCATGGGTGTATGTAATTGATAGATATCCATGAAAAATCTTTAATCATAAAAATACCAAGTTCACAATACTAAGTTCACAAGCAATTAAAATTCAATTCCTAAAATCACTAATTAATTTATTTCAAGAGGAATATGCATGCAATTTGAATGATTTTTGGGCACATGTCAGAATACAATTAGTTATAGCTATTGTGATTTATGAAGAATTTTGGAGCAATGAGTATTTAATACAAATTTCAAAAACTCAAATGGGCAGAATATGCAATTTGTACACTCAAGCAATTTTATTAAATTAGAACATCTCACGAAAATACAATAAATTGTCCACAATAAAGAGAATTAATTGTTCAATATAATGCAATTTCTGGAATTAAAATAGATGCTTTATAAGGGTCCAAATATATGATCAAATATAAGGTTCTATTCAAGGTTCATGAGAGCGGTATGCGTATGCGTTCGGATAGGTCACCGAATAGCGTTTAAGCGGTATACGGGGGCATATGCGGGGTATAAGCGGTTCTATGCGGTTTCCTAGTTTTTTATTTAAAAATAAATAAATAAGTACAAAGGTGACTACAACAGAACTAAATTTATATATAATTGTAGTCCAACAGAACATCGAAGAAAAATAACTTTCATATGATGGAGGTCAATACTTCGAGTCTTCAATAAAAAAGTTAGCACACATGGTAATTAAAAACAATCACCAAAATATGCAAGTATCTGTAAGAGCTGGGATTCAAAATAAATAACATTAGCAAAAGTACTAATTTAGATAGCATAAGAAAAATAAAATGTTCAAGCAACAATATTCTACTAAGTCCAAAGCAATTCTAATCTAGTCATCATCAAATTCCACTGGGATATTGTCTTCATTTTCATCTTCACTCTCTTCATCGGACATGACTTCTTCCTCATTCAAACTTGGCATTGAGGTTGAACTAGTAGTATGCCTTTGGCTTCTTCTATGTTGAACCAAATCTTCAGCGCCAGTTGCATCAGCCACTAAGTTCCATGTCAGCCCCGATCCTTGGAAAACTTCATCATCTCCTTCATCATCTTCACCAATCCAATCTCGCAAATGGGTTCTATCATTTGTGGCAAATGTATCATTTCATTTTTTTCATATGGCGATCCCTCAACTTGGCATTGAATCTGACATACACCAAATCATTTAATCACTTGAATTCAAGCCTGTTCCTTTTCTTCGTATGGATCTACAAAATCACCATAAATATATCATTAACCACCACATTAATGATGTGTAGCATGTGAGATGTATGACACCAATTTTTTAACTTTACTGCCTTTAAAGTGCTCCAATTCCTTTCACAACCTGAGGAAGAAGCTGTCAACCTTAAAATTTTCATTGCCATTTCCTTCAATTGTAGCGTTTCCATGCCATGTAATTCCCACCAACGGGCTATTTTCAAGAAAAAATAGTTAATAATCGTTAAAGATATAAGTCTATTAATTCTAGTGAGAAATTATACCTGGATTGAAATCGTCATCAATGATTGACCTTTGTCTGATAGCCAAAGGTTTGCCAAATGATCCTTCTGCCCCTTCATATAAAGGCAACTCCTTCCTGGTGACGATATCTTGGATCTCTAAATTGAGATAGAAAATATCCATACAAACCAAGAATCCCTTCAGTGCAAGGCCTTCCCTCTGGATTTGAGCATTGTCCCTATAAAAAAGTAAGGATTCAAATAATATGCAGCAAGGTGGAGGGAACTATCCAGTCTTCCTTTTGCCTTTGAGTCAATGGCATCAACAAAATGTTTGTAAGATGCTTCGACATCTTTGAAAATTCCCATGATCTCTTTTCTAGCATCTTGCAACTCACCGTACACAAAACCCGTAGCCGGCCTCCTATCTCCATCAACAATCCGCAGAACATGTACCAATGGAGAAAAGACCTTCAATATCAATGACACTTGAGTCCAAAATGTACTCAAACTATGGCTGAAGCCATTTCGCCCTTCTTGGTCTTGTACCATTTACAAGCTCTCCATTCATCAGAAGAAAACATAAGTCTCAACTTATCCTTCTTCTCCATCACATATTGCAGAGTGAGATATGTGGTAGCAAATCTTGTAGTTCCTGGCCTCACTATCTCGCCCTTTTGCGTAAATTGTCTCATCAAGCTCAATGTTTTTGCATGATTGTATATGAAGACAGTCAATGTCCTTGCTTTTGTGATGGCAGTTTTCACTTTCGATTCTTTACCGATCTCTTCTAACATGAGATCGATGCAATGTGCTGCACAAGAACTCCAGAATATCCGTGGGTACTTTGCTCTCAATATTCTGCCAGCAGCCATATTAGCAGATGCATTGTCTGTCACTACTTGAACTACATTGTCAGGCCCAACTTCCTCAATGGACTTATCCACTAAGGAAGCAATGTAATCCGCGGTATGAGAATCTGCAGACGAGTCAATAGAATTCAGAAAACTACTTCCAAGCACGCAATTGACACAAATATTCATTATGCTCCTTTCTCTCCTATCAGTCCATGCATCTGTCATAATGGAAAACCCAGAAGTCTTCCAACTATCACGATGCGTTTGCAAGAACTCTTTTGTTTCCTTAACTTGTTCCTTCAAAAGAGTTTCAGTTAGCTTATAGTACGTTGGAGGCTTGTACGACCTCCCATACTGTCCAATTGCTTCACACATTCGAAGAAATGAGTCACTTTTGACAACATTAAAAGCAATGTCATTGTCATAGAACTCCTTGGCAAAGGTATCTTTGATTGAGGATTGGCGGAGAGTCTCCGCTGGTACATCTTGAGCTGAAATTCGCAACCTTTTCCCATCCCTCTCTTCATCATCCAAGGGTTGATTAATCTTAATGGAGACTTGCCGAATTTCTTTCATCCTCGAGGTCTTCTCATTCCTTTTCACTTTAATTCCTTCCATGTTGTCCATAATTTCTTTCTTCACCTCAGGAGACACCTTGGGACAAGATGATGTATTGCCTTTAATGTGAGCCAAATGTTGCTTCATGCGATTGATCCTTCCTTTCACAACCTTCCAACACAACCGACAAGTGACCATGCTCGGGCTACTCGGATTCTCTAGAAAAGCATACTTCCATCCCGGATCATTAGAACCGGGAGGAACAAAAAACTCCGAAGTATCGCTTCTTTGAATAAGAGGCTCACTTTCAGTTCCAGGCGTGGGAGAAGAACCGCTGTCAGATGGTAGTCTAGAGGCCATAGTTGCCTGGCATATACAAATAAGATAAAAATATCAACAAAAAGTTTAATATGCATTTACAAATAAGATACAAATGATGGATGGGCATGATTGGACATGCCTCAAATATCGATATATTCAATCAACAAGAAAACTTCTAATAGATGTTCTATTATGAGAATATTTGGAATGTAGAGTGTGTTGTGCGACTTGGAACCATGTAACCTAAATGATCTGTAACACAGGATCACACCAAGACGACCATGTGATGATAACCTAAGTCTGTAACACAACAAGTTGAATAATAAATTATGGAAATTATAAGTTTGCATCTTTTTTGGCCCCATAGTCTGGATTGGTTTTGTAAAGTAAAAGTTTGAATCTTTTTTTGACCATAATTTGGATTGGTTTTGGGACCATGCAACCTAAATCATTGTTTATGAAGGATCATGCTCACACAAATGACAAATCACACAGATGGACAGACCTGTTAATCAGATTCATAGGCCTCACTGTCATGCTCCTAATTCATATGTATATCAAAACATGTATGTGAATATGAATGGATCATGCTCTTAATTCATATACATGTTTAAGCACCAAAATATGCTTTACATTGACATGTTTAATTTAGACCTACGAATAAAATTTAATACACTTTCTGCAATGAAAATAAAATAACAAAATCGAAATTATTGGAAAAAAACGAAAATAACCTCTTAACCTTGGCACAGGAACTGACGACAGTGGATGCCTTGGAGGCACTGCTGGCTGTGCTCGTAGCCTGATCGCGGTGTAGGCACTGCCGCACTGCTGGCCGTGCTCGTAGCTTGGTCGCGGCGAATTGAGTTGGGAAGGAGGCGAAGGCGCTGCCGACTGCTGGCCGTGCTCGTAGCCTGGTCGCGGCGAAAGAGTTGGGGAGGAGGCGGTGAAGTAGGAGACGACGGAGGAGCGGCGAAGAGGAGGAGGACTTGTGAGGAGGTGGAAGAGATGGGAGAAGCTGGAGGAGGCGAAGGAGGCGGGAGGAGGCACATGCGCAGGTGCGAGTGATGGGGAGGAGGCACAGGCACAGGCGCAGGCGCCGGAGCGGCGGAGGCTCTCGAGGTTGGGAACTTGGGAACGCGAGGAAAACCTAATTGGCCGAGTCGGGGATGAGGCATAGCCGCATAGACCTAATCGGACCTCTAGGAGATCCGATAATATGAATCATGTTCTGAGCGGCCGCACGGACCGCATATGCGGCCGCATAGTGATGCAAAATGAAAATTGGCGTCGACAAAATAATAATTTTTTTATGGTGGATTTTTGGTAGAAGAAATTAGAGGGGTCGAGAAGAAGAACTCGTCGGGAATACGAGAGGTTGAAGGAGGAGAACCGCGGAGATCGCGTAGAGAGAAGAAGAAGATGAGAAAGGGAGATAAAAATCTCAATTTTGATTAATACTTGACTGCCTAAAAACATTGGACTACCATCTCTTTATATAGGAGAGATGTGGTTACAAAAATAAATTTTAATTTAAATTGGACAACAAACTTATCCTAATTTGTCTCTGACAAATTTAAAATTCAAATTGACCTCTAATTACCCTAATTGGACTCTAACTAATTAATTGACCAAAATTAAATCTACGAATAAACGTTGAGATCACAGGCGATCTCAATTATTTAATTAGATAATTTCGACAACTTAAAAACATAAATAAAATTGACAATTAAAAATAGATAAATATTTGGCCCTATATTTGGGTCCCACACTGCATCACATAGCCCGCATATGCGGCCCGCTCATGCGCTTGGGGCGCATAAGGCTCCGATTCACGAAAGCGGCGCGTCTATGGGACCGCTCACGCATATGCGGCCGCACAGAGCGCATTCGTGAACACTGGTTCTATTTGCAACTAAAATAATTAAATTCGAAATAAACTAAAATATCGCACATGCACACTTCTTTAATTACCTAGACCCGCATGGGCTCTTGTGCAATCCACTGAATACATGCGGTGCACGTAGTCCCTGTTGGCGGGGACTCATATGCAAAAAACAAGAGGTGTGGGGTGATGATTGCAAAATCTCCCTGCACGTGTGCAGTGTGCATGCGTGAGGAGCTTTAGGGATCTGAGGCAGGTGGCTCGGAGAAGGTGACGTGGCGGGATGCTGGCCATTGGACGAGAGAGGGGGGTCGACGATGGACAGTGGTTGAAGCTCGTGGACTCCGATGGTCCACAGAAGAGGGGAGGCTCGTCCTCTCGATCTGTTGCTGCTCAATAATGGGCACAAGGTGGGGTGCTGTGATGGGGCTTGCGAGATGAAAGAGCTCAAGTCCCAGGGGACACACGCGGTACGCCCGAGAGTCTGCAGTTGGTGCCCCGATGAGGGCTGATGCGGTCGAAGTCGAGGAGGTAGAGGAGCTTTGTGATGCTCCCGTTAACGGTGAGGTTCCTTCGATGATGAACTACAGTTGGAGGCGACCTCGATGCGTATGCTGCAATAAAGCTCAACCTGCAAGGGAGACGTGAAGGCTCGATTCCAAGCTTTGCCATACTGTGATGTGCGAAGAAGGGGCGAGCGATGGTGCTCCTGTATAGAAGATGGAGGAAATGCAACATGTCTCTGATCTATGCAAGATCGGAGATGGAAGATGTAGGAGGTAGAAGTGAAATGGAGAGTGCTGGAGATGAATGTGCTCGATTGGTTGGTCGAGTACTTTGATTTGGACTTGAGCAACGAAGAGGATGAAGTAGATTTGGGGAATATACCCGAAAATGCAAGGAAGAAGAAGAAATAGAGGAGAGGAAGGTGGGTTGAAGAAGGTGAGGTTACCCGTGATGGGTTATGCTCGATCGCCAAGAGTGATGAAGGATGGTATGGGGATGGAGCTCAAGTAGGAGCTCTGATCTTCGCTCGAGTATTCGATCGAAGTTGAGCTCAAGCAGCTGCGGTAGGTGGCTGCGACAGGAGGTGGCGACCTCCTAGATCTTATCTGGGAAGGAGGTTGTCACTCAACCTCACCTCTGAGTTGTCACCTGAGGTGTTGATAGGAGCTCGCTCCTCTTCTCTCGATAATGGCGAATGGCGGTGAGAGGAGGCTGGGTGATGGGTTTTGTTGAGGTGCGGTTAGGGCTTGACGAAGAAGGCGTCGAGGTGGTGAAGTGAGTGGATGGGGCTCAATCGTGGAGAGCGAGGCTTATGGAGGGAGTCAAGAGGAGAGGGTCATCGTAGGGGTGGCATGCGAGGTGGAGCGGAAGAGGCGTACGAGGAGGAGCGACGGAGGCTCACCTTAGTCATACGTGACCGAGGAACCTTGAGGTAGGAGAAAGGGTCCTGGATCATTGGATTGGCCTAAGATTGAAGGATTGTGATGAAGCCACGTGTCAAAAGGATTTAATAAAAGAGGACACACTCTGGACCATTGGATGAAGCATCCTTCATCCAACAATCGAGATAAAGGACATATAGGAGAAGTGGAGGGGAGGGGGGCGCTACATGTCGCCTCCACAAAATGTAGAAAATAAAATCAAAGATAAATCAAAATAAAGTAGAAAACGATGTCAAATAAAAAAATAGTCTTCATGAAAGTTGTTCATCTCGATGAGGTCTATAATTTTGTGAAGGAACCAAAATCAAAAGAAGTCATCTGTACAAAGTGTATTTTTGGTGGTATTCTATGTACATAGAATACTGGATTTTTTATGTTTTGCAATTTTTTTATGATTTTTAAGTAAGGGAAAATTCAAAATAAAATCAAAGAAAATATAAAAGAAATATTTACTTATTAATTTATTTTTTGATATTTTAACAATTAAGAAAATAAAAAAATAAAATAAAAGGGACTTACGTAATACTCTGAATACATACTCAAAATGACCCATTTCTTTGATTTCTAAATCAATCTAAATTTGAATTTTTACACATTTTATTAAAACATAAATCAAAGAAAATAAAAAAAGAAACAAATTAAAAAGAGTAAATTCTATACCAAAATATACAATATACAATGAGGACCCAAAATCCAAATTTCACATATGAACTCAGATTTTTTTGAATTTGGTCTTCATTTGTAGGTAATTGAATGTACATTACCTCAAAAGTGAGAATATGTTCATAAGAGACTATATGTGAGGGATATTTGACTTTGCAGTTTTTTGTCTCAAAACTTGGCTTTGGTTTTATTTGACAAATATACAAGCTAGTATTTTTCTGGTAATTTTTCTTTGTTAATGTTAGTATTATGCATACAATGGAGTTGATTTTACTTTATTTGGAGTTAGTATACAATAATGAGAAATGTGAGAAGTTATGTTAATATACATGTGATTATGTACACACAAATCTGGCTTCTTATTAATGCTATCATGAATGATGAAATATGGATAATATTTACGTGTGCATGGATGATAATAATTCACTATTAATTCCTAAATGCAATTAATTACTTGGGAACATAGCTCTATTTTCAAATTTTAAATTGATGAATCATAGATTCATCAAGTACTCATTTTTTCTTTTGGTAGCAAGATTAATCAAGAGAGCCAACTTTGAAGGTACCTAGAGATTTATCATGCTTATTTAATGAATCTATGATTGTTTACGTATCTTTGACGGAAACATTGACCAGTGTTGCAGAAGACGGTATTCGATATTTAGTTGGATGGGTCACTGAATAGAGAATAATTGGTATTCGGGCGACTATTCAGAATTATTCGGTTTTGTATTTTTTAATATAAAAATTATTTATAATACCTATATTTTTATGTTTTATACATATATGGTTAACATGAATCGAAGATAAAAGTACCAATCAATATAATAGATATATAGAATTTGACATTTGTGGCTGTACCGTGGTAAAATGTAACCCATAAAAATTGAAAATTGAAAATAAAAAATTAAAATATCAAAGTCAAACTCCAGTTAATCGAATAGTCCGCCGATTATTCGGTCGGGCTGACTGGAGGTCTATTCAGTCGGGGACGCCCCCATAGTCGGACTGACTATTCGGGATAGTCGGCCGACTATTGCAACATTGACATAGATTAGATAAGTTGGTACGCGATATTGACTCTTCAAATACCCATCTTTCGTATCTTAAGCTTCAGATGCCCACTCTTTTGCAATTCCTTTTGCATGAGTTGATCTTTTGATCGGAGTACAAACTAACTCCCATATACTTCAAGAGGTTTATCTTAATGCGTATCTCATGTTATTGTTACCTTTGATAACATGCGGTAATTTTCACTTTTAGCGAGTATTTTTCTACAAAAGTTATGAGAGCGTATAAGGATCTTAGATTGACGATCCATCACCACCATAATAGCGAAGCCTTTTCTCTCATTAAGCATGATCGACTATATGGATTCTTTTACTCTACTCACCGTCGTGGGTCATTCTTGATTTTAGATCCAAAAATCTAAGACCCCTTCAGATAGTTTCCTTCTAACACTTCTTGGACCTTCCTCATCCTCTTTTAACCGATTCAACATCACCAAACTCACATCTTCTAACGGGTGGATCAACCGTCCTCCTTTGCAAATGACCAAACCATCTTAAGCGGTTTTCTATCATTTTATCCTCTATCGGATTGGCACTAACTTTCCTTCTGAACGTGTCATTCCGAATACGATCCTTACGTGTATGACTACACATCCACCTTAGCATTTTCATTTCTGCTCCTGTCATTCTCTGCACATGTCGATGGTTCACATGCCCACATTCAGATTCATATAGCATGTTTCACATCTACTTTATAAAACTTTCCTTTGATTTTCAAAGGAAGTTTCTTATCACATAGAACAATAAAGACTCCTTCCCTACTTTAGCCAACCTTTATTTATTTCATGAGTAACATCTCCATCGATTTCCCTATTATGTTGCAAAATAGATCAAAAGAATTTTTCTTCTAAAAGTTATTGTCACCAATTTTCACTTTGATTCTTTCGCCACTGCTTCCATCAAATACGAACCTCATATATTCAGTCTTAGCCCTACTTATACGAAATCCTTAGTCTCTATGGCATGTCTCCAAACCTCAAAGTTCTCATTTACTCCATCTTTAGTCTCATCAATCAACACAATATCATCAACGAATAACATACACCAAGATATCCTGAATGTAGCTAGTCAACTTGTTCATAATCAAATTAAAAAGGGATGGACTCAAAGTTGAACCTTGATGCAGACCCATGCAAGACTGGATCCACTACATGTAAATAATTTTGGGGTTGGGGCGGTGTTAGCAACAAATGAGGTGTATGTACCCACTACCGGACATAATAGTTGTGGAGGATTCATCCTATGCATTGAGCTGGGTACCTCATTGGGCTTGTGGCTACTTGACTTCAATGTGCTAAGTTTAGATAGGACTTAGGATTTCGACCCAATTGAAATTGGGTTAACACCTACCTCCTATGAAATGGACTTGATTTTGGGTTTAATTTTAATTTCTGTGTTTAAATTTGCTTGATGAAGCTAGATTTAATTTATTGTTTTAGCAGATATTTAATGAGCATTTAACAACTTATCGTACTTCTAAATATTGAAGGATAATATCCTTAGTTACTAACTTAATTAATTAATTATCCATTATTATTACATCTTTCGTATCATATAATTTTTTGAACCAAAGAGGGAGAACAACCTGTAATGGTCTGTTCAGATTAACAGGAGAAACACCTGCTGGCTTCGCTTCTCTTTGTGATTGTGGTTGATGCATTAGCGGTGATGATGATGTTGGCAGCTAATGAGGACTGGTGTTCTGAGTACATGAGGGAGGAGATATCCATCCTGATATTACAATATGTTGATGACACTATACTACTGAGGTGGAGAAGATTCGAAGCGCATCACTTATCATGGATATTTTTGACGATGTCTCCCGGCTTTGAATCAATAGGGAAAAGTTGATGGTAGTACCTTTCGACCTTGCGGAGGAGTTGCGGCACACGACTGAGGTATTGGGTTGACCTACCGCTGCTCTGTCGATTATGTACTTGGAGCTTCCGTTGGTGGTGGGAAAGCTTAAGTTTGAGGATTGGAGGGTGCTGTTGGAAAGATTGGAGGAGGGGTTGGCCGGTTGGAAGGCGTCGATGCTCTCAAAGGGTGGGAAATTGGTGCTTGTAAAGCATGTTCTCTCAGTCATCTCGATTTTCTTCTGCTGCACGAGATCGCTGCCTGCAGGGGTACGTGCTAAGATTGAGGCATTGATGAAGAATTTTTTATCACGACAAAAAAGGTGTCCACCTGGTAGATTAGAGCAAGGTGGCGTCACGAAAGAGGAAGGGCGATTTAGAGGTACCGTGGATGGAGGAGATGAATAAGGCGTTTATGGCGAATGTGTGGTTCGACTATGGGGGAAATAAGAGGACCTAGTATGTCATTTGCTCAAGAAGATTTATGGTGTGACCGTGTCGTTAGAGGTCATCCCAGGGCATCTGCCATCCTCATTTTGGAAGGGGATTACTGCGGTTATCATGGAGATTGTTCTATTTTGATATCGATGTTAGGGGACGGAACATGATTTCGCTTTTTGAGGGATGATTGGATGGAGGATGAGACAATGGGGAAGTGTTACCCACGCTTCTTGAGGTTGGTAGGGGATTGTGAGTGTACAACAAATGTGGGATCGTGGGGCCTCATCTTCGATGTTCACATCGTCCTTGTCAGATCAGAGAGTGGAGGAGTTCGTTCCTCTACAGATGGAACTGTTACAGAGCGAGAGTCCGTCTTCGGGCAAAGATAACTTTGTGGGGAGATGTGAGGTTTACGGTGATGAAGGCATACTGTTTTCTTGTGGAGGATGGGGATTAAGTAAAGGAGGTTCGTGTGGACCCAGATGGTGATGTAAAGTGCCAAACCGAGTTAAGGTTTTCCTTTGGCTGTTCAAGCTTGGGAGGATTCTCACCAAGGGTCGCCGGGTGCAGCTACTGGGTATCGAGGATGTTACATGCGATAGATGTAGATTGGCGAAGGAGGATGTGGACCATTTATTTTTCTTTTGCCCGTTCTCAACTAAGGTGTGGAATCATGCCAACATCATGTGGCTTGCGCGACTTGATTGCTCCACTTTTGGAGAGATATTAAACCGATCTGCGGCTTTGGGCATGAGGACAACTCGTACCCATTTGCTTTGGAATGGTCGATCTGGTGCATCAGGAACAATGTCATTTGAGGGGGGGATGTTTCATACTGAAAATGTAATTGGGCATCATAGGACACTCTATTTAGCATGGCTAATGTAATATGATGTACAACCTAACTTTTTGACATACACACACTTACACACTTAAGTGGGTCCCAACTTGGGATGCCATCCTTTTTCTTCAAAAACAAATCTCAGCACCTGCCATGCCAAAGGAACGAACTCTAACTTGTCCCAGTTCAGCCTTAACCCAAAAACATCACCAACCATGTCCAGAATCACTGATAATCCTCTGCAACTGTCAACTCCTCCTTCTGCAAACAAAATCTTATCATCTTTATATAGGAGGATGGGGATAGATATCACATATTTAGAGCGTCCACTACAATATCCCCCCAACAACAACTTGATCAACCATGATCGTTAAAGCATCGAAAACAAGAACAAAAAGTAACGTCACAAGTGGATATCCTTGATGAGCACTCCGCTGAGTCTGCAAGAAACCCCCATTCGGCTGTCCATCCACCAAAACAATGCTATATGCAGTCGTCATGCATACTTTTTCATCCATGAAATCCATTTATATGGAAAACCCCGCATGTATAGGGAGGTTCAAAGGAAGCGCCAATCCACACAGTCATATGCCTTCGAAAAATCAACCTTTCCATGAAACGCTCTTCACCTTCCTCTTGTGCCAATCCGTCACAATCTATGAAGTCAAACAACACTGTTCATGAGTTGCCTACTAGGCAAGAAAGCACTTTCGGTTGATGGAATGATTTTGTTCACCACACTCCGAGACAGTTGGCCAACAGCTTGGCCATGATCAAATATATTGCATTGGAAAGTGCGATTTTCTGTAACCCTTAATCCTTGTTGCCACATCCTTCTTAGAGAGCAGGAAAATAAAAGACTGATTGAGCCGGTCAAAGCCAAAGTTACCCTCATCAAATTTGGCCACAACTCCCAACACCTCCTCCACAATGAGATCCCAAAACTCCCTTTAGAAGAAGATATGAAATCGTCTGGACCAGGGTAGCCATCTGGATTCAACTCAAAAACAACCTCACAGACCTTCAACAACCCAACCCCCCTTGTTAAAAACTCCGCATCCAGGTTCTCCCAACCATCATGAGCCACCATGAGGGCGGTACATGCTCGTGCCCCTGAAATAATTAGTAACCGCCCTCGCTACCTCTCCCTCCCTACAGAACTCTTCTCCCTACGTCCCTATCGATTGTATTATGTTTCTCCTCCTACCATTCGCCACTGCATGAAAGAATCTCGTATTGGCATCCCCCTCCTTGAATCACCTCTGCCTCGATCTTTGTCTCCACTCACATTCTTGCTTCCGATCTTAATCCTCCAGGATCTTCTAGACCACCACTCGACTCACAAGTTTCTCCTCGTTCAACTCCCTTTCATCCTCCAGCAAATACTACCTCCCGATTTCCTCTTGCGTATGAGTCCTCCTTATCTCCCACTCCGCCCGAGTCTTCCTCTTGAACACCATAAGTCTCTGTCTAGTACGTCTAACTTTGACGCAAATCTCACTGTAGCTGAGCCCACCCACCATCCCTGGCCAGAAAGAACATATCATATCTCAGAGGTCCTCTACCAACAACCAATATCTCAATCTGAACTATGAAGAGGACCCCATGCCACTGCAAGAGTTAAGATACAAAGACGTATGATCTGATCTTGATCTGGGAAGGGAGGTCACATTAGGCAAGTTGAACATATCCATAACTTCAATATATAACAAAAAACGATCGATGCACAAACGAGATGATGAGATCCTACTGGTGTATTTACAGTTAGTAACATCCATAACCTTGAGGCCAAACTCTTCCACAACCTCACCAGATAATATCGAACCATGATCTTGCGCACCTCTCCTCAGCCTATCCTCCACATATAGCGTTACATTAAAATCCTCGCCTAGCATCCACGTTATATCCATAAATCTCACTCTGATCCAACACAGCTCATCTTATAACGTCGTATCTGTAGATGCACCTGCAATGCCATACACGGATGCCACCACTAAATGGGAGTTGTTCGCCTTGCTTGCCAAAGACACAGAAACCGAGTGAGTCAGGATCACCTCTTCGATAAAATTGTACTTGTCACTGTTCCATGCAACTACTACCTCCCCCTCCCGAGCTTCCATCTACCAAAACCGCTCTGAACTCATTAAGATATGGACCAGATTCGATACTGCATCTGCCCGATTCCCAGGAATCAATTTTTGTTTCCTGGATGCAAGCAATATCAATCTTTCACTCTGTATATATGGACCCAATCTCCAACTGCTTGTCCAGTTAACGCGTTCTAAGTTATGAGCTTCATCGGGAAACCAAAGGGGGAGCCTCCACCATCCACACCCTAATTGCTAATGCAATCTCCTGCTCGTAGCCTCTCTGGTTTACTTTCCTCACTCCTTCCCGTCACCGTACTGTTGGACACCCCTTTTTCATTATCACCATCATCATTCGTTATCCTTATCGTTTCCGCTTTCGGATCGACAATCATCTCCTCCCGGGTAAATAACTCTGCTTCACTTCCCCTCCCGTTGCTCCTTTTTGACCCATCATCAGATCCTCTTCCATGTTACCCCATCCATCCTCAATTCCTTTAGCCCCAACGAGCGTTTGAACCCCCTCTAGCTGCCCCTAATCCACAACACTTGATTGATGATGTTTTTGCGAGAAGGTCAGAAGACACGTCGTTAAATCATATCTCAAACTGTCAAAGTAATGTTCCTCCTAGTTGCGTTGTGTCGGCTCCAAGTGCACAACCCTCTTCTCGTGCTTTGTTTGACGCGAGAGAGCAACCACTCTTCTTAAAGAACCCGACCTCCCTCCGGCTTTCGATTCCTCCCCACCTATTCCAGTACTAGCACCACCGCGAGAGGATCTCGAGGCTCCTCCAGCACTATTGTCGATCGAGCTTGCATCCACCGCCCTAAGATTTGGAGAAGCCACATCACCTGTATGATCCACACCCCTAGTCAAGAGGGACCCGACCACGGAGTCCAAGTTCTGAGTCTCCACAAGTTGTAGAAGCCCCTCGGGCGATGAAAAGATCGTCATCCTCCTCGAGCTGGATCCAAACTTCGAGATAGAACGATCAGCATAAGGGCTCGAGACAACCTCCATCTTCCTTTAAAAATCGCCTTGGATAGGCAACAAGGACATCCGGAACGGGGGAGGGGGGTTTGACAATCGCCTATTCATACTCCCATCCGGAGCGGTGCTTATCGGGTTAGGCATACCTGAGCGAGAAAGAGCTTTCGAGCCCACAACTGATGCTTCCCTCATGATTCGCGAGACGACGCTAGGGATATACCATGGCGACCGTTTGCCTTCGCCACTGCGCTCCTTCGGCCACCAACGACGCCTCCCTTGATGCTCCACCATCTTCAAGAGTCCAACCTCAATGGCATCGACCTTCGGCTGATCCAAATTGTCGTCCTCAATGGGAATTGGGGCTTCCTCCCTCTCATTGCAAGAACCGCCTTCGATCCTTCGCGTGGCTTCATATCGGAGCTGCACATCTCCAAGACCTCGTCAATGTGTTTCAAGGTTTTCCATAGGACCTCGATCTCTGTACCTCAGAAGCACTCTGGCAACAACAAGCTTCCACATCGGATCCTCGTCCCCCGCACCACCGTCGAGGAATATAGGCCTTCTCCACGAAATTGTACCTCTCGATTGAGGGGGTATGCTACCCTCCATAACCCCTTGATCACCTCCTTCGTGCCCCCTTATGATAGACCCCTAATACAGAGGGCTCCTCCATGCAACCATGTCGTATCAACGCAAAGGCCTTCTCCCTTCATCAGCATCACCCTCTCCCGAAGTCTTTGCAAAGTCTCTGCTTCACCTTTTCCAACAATGAAACCATCTAGTGGGGATTCCTTCGACGCACCGCTCGCCAAACACATTAGCAGCCGACCTAAATCTGCATTAGAATGCATGTCCATAGGTGGGGCCATCATCGCCGCTTCTATGTTGGCCACAACCACCTCAACATACACAGTTTCCGATATCCACACTGCATGCATCTTCCTCGACCAGTTGCCCCTTACGTCACAATCCTTCCGGCGATGCCTTGACTGTCCACAACGGAAATACAATTGTTCCGCCGCTTTACATGCCCAGGACATGCGATCGATGGTGCCACAACGAAAACACCATCTCGTAGCACCGCTTCTTGCCGCTGATGCTCGCCCCTGCTTCTTCGGTCGACTCCATGGGCCGTCCCTCACTAACTCTTCCATAAATACATCCTGCACCTCCCCTTATTCTCCCTTAGTCGCAGTGGCCTTCTACTCGCTCTCTTTGGCGCCATCCTCATCTCCAGCACTCCCACTTCCTCTGCTCCCACGCCCTCCGCTCCCACCCATGCTACCATACGCCCAATGTTGAAGTTCCAAAAGGGTACCATCACTCAACCATAGAGCGTCAACTGGGACGCCCCTGTCTTTGCCCCATGAACTTGCTCTTGAAATCTTCTCTGATCTTCCACTGATCCTTCACCCAGAATGATGTCGTCCACCGCACACTCCCTATCACCATAGTCAGAACAGTCCCATCAATAGCTTTGCGACCAAAGCATCGAACATATATGACAGTGATGCACCGTGCTTCAACCAAGTCCTGCGTGCTCTGCACTCATGACTCTGGTGGTCTGAGAAACCACTTCAGAAGCAAAGGATATCCTTAGATTGAAAAGACATTGAGATTTGACCGACTGCACTGCAATGGAAGCACCAAGATTTAGGGCGCATTGCCGCTGGCGGATGTGGCTTCGGCCTCCCGGGCAAGTGCCGTTAGCCTCTTCCACTGCATCCGGACTGTCTTCCACCGATCCTCCATCATGGCATCCTCGATTCTCCCCTCATCCTCTGCAGCAAACACCTTTATGTTGGTGGCACTCTTGCTTCCCACCCCACCATTCTCCGGCAGCTGCAGGCTTTCGTCCCTCTCAAGCTCACCCCTCTAGCTCTCACCCCTCGCCATCTGGTCTCGTGCCAAGGAAAAGTTGACTTGTTTTTATCAGAACCTTGATCATAACATAGGTGTTGTTTTAGTTGGTGATCTTTTCCTCTATGCTTTCTGGTAGATGATTTTCATAGATGAACAATACTATGTAGCCAAATAATCCTAATTAGCACTGGAAAATGAGTTCCATAGATTGACAATTGTATGTAGGCAAGCAGCTGTAATTACTTGAAAAGGCTTCTTTTTTGTTTGTCACGAGAAGTAGGTCAAGCGGCCTATGTGTCTGGATTGAGAAAAGGTATAGTCACTGCCTGAACAATGTTGGATTCTTCAACCAAACTGTTCACACAGTTTACTTCTGAATACAAGATTCTTTAATTTTTGTCTTTATCTTTAATTTAACTCTGAGGATCTGCTTCCTTGCATGATAATTTGATGATTATCTAACGAAAAATGAGTTAATTAAAGATTTTGGCAATGCGGCATCCGCGGAGGCTTGTCTTATCCGGTTGCTTGGGAGCTTTAATTGTGAGTTGGTATCTTGCTTTCTTTAAAATGAAATGAACGATGCCCTATCTGCTAACTGTTACATAGCAAAAAATATAGGTGATGACAGGACTTTCTGTTCTTCTAGGTTGGGCAGCACCTAATCTGGTAGGAGCTCTTACCATCACATTGATGTGACATTCTCACTTTCACTTTATCTCTCCAGTTCCTTCTTTCTGAAATATTTTGCTGATTTTTTCCACATGCCAGATCTCTCGCAAATGGACACATTACATTACGACGATATTGTTCTTTTGTTTTGGCTTTTGGTCCTTATGGGAAGGCTTCACAGAAGAAGGGTGGGTTTAATCACTCTTTTTTCTTTCATTTTTCGTGTAATTACTTTCTTTACTGTTTCTGTTTGTCCAAACTCGTCATGCTTTATTTTCTGCCCTTTTTCTGCCACAGGGAGGCTGAAGAGCTGGCAGAGGTGGAAGCCAAATTGGTGAGCTTTCCTTCTTTTCATGCACTGGGGAGAATCTTTTCCCTGGGATTTGGATTGATGATTGGATTTTTGGCTTACTTAGGATGCTGACTTTAAGAGTGATGCCCCAAAGACAAAGACAGACTCCAAGGTCAGTGTCCAGATATCTGGGGGTTTTTGGTGCGTCAAGCTCCCCACCTTTTTTTTGTCCAAATTGGTTATCTTTTCATGTGAGTTCGGTTGAAGTTATAAGTTGGGATAATATTGGTAATTGTCCATGATTTATCTTCTTCATGCTAGACAACTTGTTTAAATTAACTTGGATATCCATTCTGTTATGTCTCAACCTTGCAGCTGACTTTTTCCTCCGAATTAGCTACTGTTTGTTGCAGCCTTGATGCTTTAACATCTCTAAAAGAAGTGTAGGACGCAGTGTTAGCAGAGAATATAATGTGATCATTACCTAGTTTTTCATTTCTTTCAATAGAGTGGAAATTCCATTTCCTGTCTTTTAGTCACTTCATCTTATTGTTATTATGGGTTGAGTACTACAAAGACGATTCCATAGAACTGATTCTATCTCCTTATAGTCAGTTTTTTTATTGTCTACAGGAAGAAAATGTATCAAAGAAACAAAAGAGGCGATTTCTAACCCACTTCTTCTCACCCATTTTTCTGAAGGTACCTTGATTGCTTCATGTATCTTCTCACCCATTTCCCTTTTTTAGTACTAAGGTTAGCTTCTGATCATTATTTCATTTTTCCCACAGGCTTTCTCCATCACATTCTTTGGCGAGTGGGGTGATAAGAGCCAGGTAAAAGGATCCGTCCGATTTATCTCATTGCATGGATTTAAATGCCTGTTTTTCGTAGTTGATTGAAAGATGCCCATGTAACTTTTTCAGATTGCAACTATTGGATTGGCAGCTGACGTGAACCCGCTGGGTGTTGTTCTTGGTGGTATAATGTATTATTCTATGGAATAATTTTATCTTTTTTTCAGTCAATGCTGCTGGCTGTTTCTTTCTCACGTTTTTCAAATTAATTTTTTTGTTCCTGCTGGTAACCAGGGGTCAAGCATTGTGCACAACTGCGGCTGTTCTCGGAGGAAAGAGTCTGGCATCGCAGATTTCAGAAAAAATGGTAACAACTTACTTTAATGTTGCTTTACTATTTTCCAGGATTGTGTTATCTGTCATAGATGCATTCATGGCTTATATAAATGATTACGATGCAGGTGGAATTGTCCAGTGGGGTTCTGTTTATAGTTTTCGGTATCCAGTCGCTCCTCGCATCAACACAAGGATGACTTTTGGTGGAATTTCTCATCAGGTGTTCAAAATCCGTAATTAATTTTTTATGATATTCTTGATATTGCTGGCACCCTATTGTTATTTTTGATAATAGAGCTAAAAAAACATACTGAACACATTGTAACTTCATTGAATAGGATGATGGTGATTGTTTAGGAGCCACTTATAGCAGGGGCTATCATGAATGGCAATATGATCATGATATTTACCTTTTTGAATTACAAGCGTAGCACCATTCATTGATCTTTCCATCATTACATAGGTATATCATTTGCGCATATGGAATACAAATGTTGCAGATATGGAGGTTAAGGATGTGTTAGTTGCATTGAGCAGCATTCTTTCAATTGCTTTGGGATAAATGGCTTTATGATGCAGATATATCTATTTGCGGACGTTGTGCGGTCCGTTGCTCGATCAGAATTGTCTTGGAGGTATATTCACACTCATGTATCAACATGGCCCATTGCATTTTGATTGTGGTTTTGTCCGACTGTAAGTTGTTTGCAATTGAATTTAAGCATAAGCGAACTGGTGCGCGACACGTTTCTGATCCTGCCCAGTGCCTAACAGAAGCCCCACCTTACACTGGTCCCTGAAATGGAGAACATGCTTCTTGACGACTTCCATGTGAAGTTACCCTCTCAAAGTTGCTTTTGCGGTAATACCTCGGGACAAATTCGTACTATGAAATTCAGTTTGATGTCCGCATCTGCAGGCATTCTTCTTTCGTTTCTCGTTGACACCTCCATCTTGATGATAACACTGCATTACAAGATACAGAAAAAAAGTTTGGGGACAGACATCTCAGCACAATTAACATTTGAAACAATATTATCATCATCCTAAATTAAAGGTACTTAGCTTCGTATTGAACAAGAGAATATTCTACATGTACTACAAACATTTCAAAATTATGCTCATGGCCCATAAATGTGTGAAAATTCCTCTATTTGAATCTAAGATATCACTTTAGCTTTTATCTCTCATCACGTAAAACTTTCATTTCCATTTTTGTTTAAAAATGGAAATTTTTGTATAGATTGAAAAGAAATCTAACATCATCTTTCCATCCATCCCTCCTAGACACGGATACATCTCTCCCTACCTCTCCTTCACTTGTTCATCTTGCTTATTTAAAGCTATCAACCAACCTCTTTCTACCGTCTATCGTAATGTTCTTTGAAGTGTGTATGCGATATGTATATTCTTGCAATCATGCTATACTTGCTTACTTTAATGGAGTTCCCCTTTAAAAGGAACGAGTTCTAGTAATATTTTTCATGGGGTATATCTAGCAACTTTTATATGTAGTTGACCATAGACTAATTCCATTTTTCCCATTTAGACGTATTGAATAAACCCAGAATTCTAAGCTTCATGTTACTTTTCGAAGATACATGCCAGAGCTGGGGGGATCCCAATTCAGAAGCACCGATCACCGCTGCTCATTTAAGTCAGATCTTGAAGAATTAAAGAAGCAGTTGCAAGAATGGCTTAATAAGGGATTCTTGCAACCTAGCATTTCCACGGATTGGTTCAAAGTCCAAGTTAAGGCACTCCATATCTGAGTAACCCAACTTCTTTGAGTTCTCCAGAGAAAGGCAACATTTCAAATGCACATGTATGCGATCTTTTTTGTGTGATCCCCATCTTTTGTTTTTGGTCTCAGAGTTTTCATGTAATCCATAAGGACTTCAGAGTAGAGATCTCATTCCTTATACCATGTGTGCTAGGGTTTTCATGTGGTTTCATAGGGACTCCAGAATAGAGATCCCATTCTCTGAGCCAGTATGGGAGAGACCAGTTATCCGATGAGGAGACTTTTCAGACTCCATTCTCCAACGATCGTGGACTTTCCAACGAGGATGCCTCCTTGGCTTCTTCAGTTCGGCCCTTTCAGAGATGGAGTAGTTGCCCGCATGATGTGACATGCCAGAGTTCTCCATGTGGAGACTTATTTTCAGTTGCAGTGACTCTTACAGGTGCAATACAAAGCACATACTCTCCGACGAGGAGATTCTGTTTGACTCACACCCCATCCCATTTATTCCTCCTCACTTGCACGACATGAGAAGCAATGTCCTCGACAACAACTAACAGTTGTGTATGCATTGAATTGATATTGTTCGCAGTGTCCTGCAGTGTGAGTTTGAGATTTCTTTATGTTCTTCAAGATGAGCATTTCATGCTCCATCTTGAGGGAGAATGTTGGAGTATATGTGTTACGCGTCACTTATGTTGTAGATGAGTAAATGGATCACTCCAGGATCCATTACCACATCTAGTGTTTAGTCTCACATCTACCAGTGGTGGGACTTGGAGGGCCTATGAGGTTATATAAGAAGCCCCCGATTTCCTTTTTCAAGTGAGAAAGACAACAAACACTTCAGCCATTTGAGGCATTCTCCCGTGCTTTCATCTCGCTCCTTATGGAGTAGGGTTCCACGTAAAGTCATGTTGTTCTTCAATGTTTATTTCTATTTCTCTGATATTAGCTTCCACATTCGTTGTTTCTAACACTTTTGAATGTCTCCTTTGTTCTTATAAAGAGGCATGCCGATGCTTCTCCTTCAATCTTCAGGCATTTTCTTACTTTGCCAATTGACATTGAATACATTCGTAAGTCAAGTCAAACCACACCCACGTAAAAGTCTCCATGCTTCTATAAGAATGTCTTCATGTCCTACACCTTTCCCATATCGCCTAACCTTCAAAGCTTCCTCTACTTCCATCCTTTGTATTCTTCAATAGCTTGCATGATGCAAGTAACTCTCACTACTAGCTAAATCCCCCAAAGTGATCTCTCTATTTCTTTCCCCAATGAAAAGCTTATGGAAATACTGCTTCCATCTAGTTTCTATCAATCCGACTAACAAGCACGTGACCTTCCTCATCTTTAGTGTATCTCATTTGAGAAAGGTCTTTGATCTTTCTTTCTCTTGCTTTGGCCAACCATGAATATATCCTTCTGGCCCTTCGTAAAGTCGAGATTTTTGTACAAGACTTCATATAAGCTTTTGACTTAGCTTCGCTTACAGCCTTCTTTGCTTCCTTCTTTGCTATTTTGTAGTTTGTGATAGTTTCCTTTGTTCTATCCTTAGACATAACTTTAAAGCATGCTCTTTTAATTTTGAGCTTCTTTTGCACCCCTCCACTCCACTGCTAATCTTCCTTTTGGCCCGAGCTCCTCCCTTTGACGTGCCTAGCATCTCTTTGGCTACCCTTCGGATACAAGATACTACCGCCTCCCACATGTCATTTGCACTTCTGTTACAATCCCAAGATAAGTCTTCTAAAACCTTCTCTGTGAAGGTTGATTGTTTCCATTGAAGATTACACCATCTAGTTCTAATGATCTTGGAAACCCTCCTTTTCTCTACATGCCCTTTTATTTGCACATCCATGACTAACAAGTAATATTGGGTTGTCAAACTCTCTCCTGGAATTACTTTGTAGTCTTTACAACACAATCGATCTGGTCTCCTCAACACAAAGTAATATATCTTTGTTCTAGTCGGGTCACTCTTATTATAAGTAATTAAATGCTTCTCCCTCTTTTTAAATAGAGTGTTTTTCTATAAAAAGATCATACGTCGTTACAAAATCCAGAATGACTTCCCCTCTTCATTTCTATCCCCGAAACATGGCCTCCATGAACACTAGCATATCCTAAAGCATCCTTTCCCACATGTCCATTAAGATCTGTACATAGGCAAATCATTTCGTTTTTTGGGATTCATTGCATAATATTATGCAAATCCTCACAAAAAGCTTGTTTAATCCTTTCATCTAAATCATTTCGTGGTGCATAAATCGAGATGATATTCAAATTTTCTTCTTTGAGCACCAATTTTAGTAAAATAACCCGATCTTCGAATCTTTACACATCAACAACACAATCCTTCACATTCTTATGAACAACCACTCCAACACCATTATTTCCCGTATCTTTACTTGAATACCAAAGTTTAAAGAATGTCTTCTCGATCTCCCTTGCTTTCTCTCCAATCCATTTTGTCTTATGAAGACATAGTATCTGAATCTTCTGTTTTTCCATTGCATCTACCTCCATCGATTTGCTAGTCAAAGTGTCAATATTCCAATTACATATTCTCAACTTTGTTTTGCAACCTCTTTTGGATTAACTTCTTTACTCACATGCACCCATTGTGCGAGAACCCTTGCAAATTTCGGACTGCATCTGGGCGACGATGCAGTAGAACTAGCTTATTTACTTGCATGCTTCTTTATGCAAGAACCCGTGCAAATTTTAAACTACATCCGAGCAGCAATGTAGCGATCCTTATCGACTTATCATTGCATTCAAGCAGTGCAACGCATCGCTAGGAGGGAACGCCCAACTATTTTGAGACAAATTCCTAAATAGTAAAAAGAACACTATTTAAGAATTTGCCTCTCTTGTGCTAGTTGTCGGCTACTTAACACGCAACCATCCCTCAATTTATCTAAGCGGACTGGCCATGGCTGAGTTGTTAGGAGATTATTTATCATTGTTAAATATTCGTATCCGGATTATATTTATCTTTTTCTATATATGTATTCATATATAAGAATATAGTTATGATGTTGAATATCCGTGATTTTCCTCAAAAAAAAAGGTTCAATATCCACGGTGTATCACTTTCCGTATCTGTATCCATATTTTAAAATGAAGAACGATACGTTACTATCCCTTTGCATCCCTAATGGTAAGCATATATTACAAAACAACCTAATGCAAAATATTAATTCATTATGCAGTGCAAGATTTAACTATCAGGTAAGTGTAGTTTAGTTGCAGAAATATAAAAAATTGCCACCCAATACAGTATTCATGTGTTTCGCACGTCTTTCCCTTGTTATCTTTCTTTGAAACTATTTATAGAGAGGATGGCTTAGAACCTAACCTGTTTAGGAATGCTGAACGAAGTAGGAAAATCGTGCTGTTAGGCGATTGCTTATACGTAAGAAGCATGTCTTCCATCAGTACTGTATCCGTCTCTCCTCGCTCGGTAAAATTCCAAGTCTTACTGTTAAAGGGCAGAAGGAGTTGGAGCACATTGCAAATATATTTTCCTTCTCACAATGCTGAACAGTAGATATTAACTGCTTCACAAATGCATCTGGAGGAGATAAAGATCCTAAGGGTCAGTTTGGTAACTGGATTGAGTTGGGTTGGAGTATCCCTGTGAATTAGGAGGTACATTGGTCCAACCCGGTGTACACCACACTGAGTGGAGGGTTAGGAAGGTTGGAAGGAGGGTACACTGGTCCAACCCGGTGTACACCAACCAAACTGGCCCTAAGGATTATGGCAATGCCTGCAAGCATAGATTGTACGCTGTCTGCAGAGATGATAGGTTATTCTGTAGCGATCGTTCGATCTAAGAAGTTTGGTTGCTTGATTTCATCTTATGATTTAGTTCATATAAGATGAATTGTGAGTCATTCCGTGTGAACTGTTCTGTACGTATTCCATAATGCACAGTTAATCTGGACCATAATTCAAGTTTATACCCTCCCAAATATAATCCAAAAAGCCTTCCTGCGCAAATTAAAAAAAAAAGCAGCGCGACGGCATCGCTGAAACTCCTCCGTGGTAGGTTTTAATGGTGCACCATTTTGTGCCTTTGTTGTGGTAATGTTTTTAACCACTACTTTGCGAATATTTTACTACCATATTGTAGTATCTATTATATTCAGACTGCTTTACTACTATATGTGCTCGCTTATTTGTGGTAGTAAAAATCGGGACTATATTTGCCACCACAAAATAGAAGCAACTGTAGTAGCAAAATTTTAGGTAAAAATTTTAAACGTGCATGTATTTTTTAGGTTTTTTCGCCACAACTTATCTCTTCCCTTTCCCCCTTCCCGTTTCATTATTTCCCTCCACATAAGAAACCCTAACCTTCAACGTTGCATGCCCGCCTCCTCCACCTATTCTCTGTTGGACATGTGAGCCCACAACGAGCTATTATGCAATAAATGTTATTGCGAATATCATTCCCTTATCTGAAATGAAGAATGATTAATTTGCATAATAGGCCCCTTAGTACAATTAGAGTTATGTACCATGGCCATCTTAATGATCGTTGATTCAATTATTGAATCATAGAGGCTGGTGCTTGGATGAATATCTAAAGAGTTAGATTGAGGAATCATTAAGCACTATCAAATGATTGTTAAGAGAGGATCTCCACCTGAGAAGGAGATGGAAATCATTTCTCTAAAGACTGATATCTAACCGACCTCTTGATATGTCCTCTGCATAGGAATAGAAATTCAAAGGTGTTAGATAAGTTAGGTCAAAGAGCTGACTTAACGAGATCGAGATAACCAAAGTCCTATGTTGTATGCTGTCACGATATAGGCACGCATCCTCTGACCGGAGACAGATGTGTTACTTTATGTCTGAGTATGTACATTTGACAGACCAATATGTTGATGACCTAACTAAGTCTATATACCGACGCGCTGGTGTACATGCAAGGGCATATGAGTAATACGATCTCTCAAAAGGATCACACAGGTTAATTACTGAACCGGAAGACAAGATCTCACTCATGAGATATTGGGAAGAATCAAATTCCGTGCTCGGTTGTCTCGCTTTGGAAGCTTGACTGAATTTGTAGGTTTGATATATATTTTTGAAAAGTATATGATCAAGAGCTAGGTATGATATATGCTATTGGAAAGTATATGATCGATACCAACTTCCAATGATCGAATGAGAAAACTTAATGACAAAACCCTGAAGGAGACAGTCTAAATGAGATCTAATACTTCGGGTTTAATCTGGGTCTTCCAGTATGCAGGATGTACATGTATTGGGAATACATGAGGGTAATTTGATCATAAATGATTGTATAATCATGATGCTTCCATTTCGAGGGAGTGATGAAACATGTCTGGATTTTAGCGACTCCTCTCATAGAGAAGTGATCTAATCTTAGTCCAAATGTTAGACATTGATCTGAATGTGATTCGTATGCAATGAGACGATTAGATCTACGTCTTTGATTATTCAAACATCTATGGGTGTTCCGCAAGATCTGGATTTGAGATGTGATCTCAATATCCAAGTCACTATACGTGGAACAATACAATCGCCATGTCCTTATCTCCAAGTATCCGTGAAGAAAGCACATTATCCTTGAAAGAGTTCATAGATAATTTCATTGTTGAGATATGTATCCGAGCATTGAGAAAAATGGATAATTAAATGTGATTTGATTATCATGAATAACATGAATTTGACTCATATTATAAGGAGAGATATCTAAGATAATTAAATGTGATTTATCAAAGATGTTTATAATGTGAATGCGATTCACGTTATTTGGGAACATGAGAAAAAGGTCCAAGATGATTAAATATGATTTAATTATCATGGATATGAATAATATGGATAGCACTATCCATATTAATCATATATATTATAAATGTGATTTATAATATATTAGAGAGAGCATATTGTGATTTATATTTGTCAATTAATTATTGATGTGAATTGGATTCACATTGGATGATTAATTAAAATATAATTTACATTTTATTTTGGGATGTGAATGTGATTCACATTTTTCCAATGGCATGATTACAATATTTCACAAGATAATTATGAATTATTTTTGTGAAATAATTTACAACAATTGTCGTTATAAATACTGGAGATATCATTAGATAATGGTATCTCATGAGATAATGAGATCTCATGAATATTGGTAGCCGTCCTCCCTTTTTAGGGGATATGATTTATCTCCTCATTATCTCCAAAGATAATTAATTGATTTGATTTGAATTTAAATATATTGATATATATATATATATATATATATTAATTTAAATTAAATTAATGGTTGTTGTGTTTTTACAACAAGATCATAGCCATTGAAAGAAACACAAATCAATCTCATCCATTGATTGTTTGATGTCTATGGATTGGGATCCATGGACTCCCAAAACCCTATATAAGAAGAGGCACCCCCTTGCTCTTCGAGATACAACACGATTACGAATGCTCTCTCTCTCTCTCTCTCTCTCTCTCTCTTTCTCCACATGCCAAGCCTCTATCTCTCACAGTGGTCGTCCACCATCGCGCTCATGTGAGAGTCGTCATCGTCGCAGCATCGTCGTTATGCTGTCAGATCATCTACTCCTAGATCCCCATCTCCTTCGGTGCGTCTCGCTCGTGAAGAAGATATTGGATCTCGTATGACGAGATCAGGAGATCTGTCGCTTGGATCATCAACATGGATTGCGAGAAGGACACGCCTCATCAACGTGCTCGCAAGCGTCTCCTCTATTGGATCAAACTTGAGATAAGAGGTCTCTTGGTTTAGAGACTCGATCGCAACCACGCTTCAAGAGGTAACCTTAATACCTATTGTGGTTTAGATGAAATGATCCGAGAAATATTCTTGGATCATGTGGTTTCATCACATTTAAAAATTTTAAATTTCCCTGCCCGGAACAACTAATGGGACTAGTCGCTCCCGATTGCATCTGATGCGATCCTCACGCTTTCATGATGCGCTTAAGGATCTTTCCATATCCTTCAAGTGGCATAAGAGTCATGTTGAAGGTTTTAGATTGGATCTATAAATCAAAGAAGATTTGGGCTCGTTAGGGTTCGTGAAGATTTTAGTATTTCAATTTTCGTAGCCCTATTTTGTGATAAATTTCGGCCCTATTTAACATGTTTAAACACGAAAATATAACTTGAATAATGTTTCCCATTAAATAAAGAAACTGTGGGATTTGAGTTTGCGTGATTTAAAATCCGATAACTCAAGATATGATCTTTTTAATAACCATATATCCAATGTTTCAGGGATGGCGAATAATGACGTAATTAAGGAGTTAATTACGGTTTAAAACGCCTTAAAAGTGTTTATCACTTGGGTTCAGTTTTAAATCAAATTAGAAAACTTTATAATATTATTTTGCTTAATTTGGATTTAAAATGAATGAGATATGCTAATTTTAGTGAGTAGGGATCACTGCTGAAAATTACGTAGTCAAGCATGAACCTTGTGGTTGTCATTTAAGAATCTTGTGAAATTAATGGTTAATTTCTTGGAATAATTATGGATAATATTTGGAAAGTATTATAATAATAATTGTTCCCTTAAATGGCATTGCCTCAATCAATGAATGATTAGATTAGATCTAGATCACCAATTGGTTACTTGATATACTTTCATCAAACTTGTTACTTGAATATGTTTTGAGAATTTATTTAGCAAATGTCGTTATAATCAAAATGGTTTTGATTATTACTATATGGTATAATTTCGGTTGAAAAACTGATGATCATCTCAAGTACAAAGTGATTGACTCGGTATTATTTTTTTCCGAGGCGGATATAGTGCCTAATCAGGGAGCGTTGGGGTAGCAGGTTGCACCGTGTGCGGTCTGTCCCACTCTCGTCGGTACTAGCCATGACAGTGGGTAGGGAACGGATGATGCTTCAGAGTTCTTGATGTATTTTCTAATTATTAAAATTCGAATACTACGTACTTTGAGATAATACCATTATTTTAAGTAATAATAAAGTTTAATGATTGAATTGGATTGACAATTGATTTAATGAGATACTTAGGCTAACCTGAGCCTCAGTATAGGGGGACCAGTATCATTGTTTATACATCACTTCTCTTCTTTTTCTTTTACGCTCATTTATACTTAGTACGAACTATGTCTACATTTCACTTTGTGTCATGAGGACATAGCACACGCTAAGTATAGGGAGGCGTGTTTGTATATATTCTACTTTATCTATAGCTCGTACTTTAATTGTTTTCATATAACATCGAGGATGGGTACAAGTAGTGTATATTATGTATATAATACTAAATGCTTTCTATAAATATACCTATTTTTCAGAAAAAACAACAAATAAAAACTCAAAAAGACCTTTTGCATAAAAAAAGAAAAAAAGGAAAAAAAATCACTCATGGTCTTGCATTTCATCAAGCATCTCATGCATTCCTTGGTTGATTACTCCGGACACATTCACATTTACTTAAGGCTTGAGGATTTGAAGACAGTTGATTTTTGAGATCTTAAGAGTCTAAATTAGCCAGCCTTAGTCATTAGGGTTTTAAACTTAATAATTCACACTTCCCTAGTTTGAAAGATATGAGTGCTATAGTGCACTCTTCATCTCTAACTTCAAAAGAATATGATTGGCACATCATTTTCACAAATGCATGATTGATGAGATGAGTTCAGTTATCACCTGAGGAACTAGGACAGATGATTTGAGTCTAGACCCGATCTAATGATGCTCGAGGATGGGATAAAGTTATCGAAGGCTTCAAGAAACCCTAGTGTCAGCAAATCTTAGCCAGTATGTGACCAAGTTCGCATGCTATTATTTGATATCTACCTATGTTCTAGGGTGCGATGAAACTAATTTAATTGTTGATTAATGTACACCAATTTTGGTAAAAGTAGTGGAGCTAGCCAAAAAGAAAAGAAAAGAAAGAAATATATTCAAAGAAAAGATCGAGAATTACAAAGTCAAATTCAAAAGAGCTTTCACCATATGGCGAGCGCTCCCAACCATTTTCAAAGTGTTCACTTGGACCAAGCGCTAATTAGGACCAAGAAGTTGGGATCGCACCATAAAAGGGCTCTGCATCGTATAGTGATACAAGTCTGGGTGTCGAAGGTATCTTAGATACTCAAAAAAGACACACCTCGGTGTACTCCTAGAAAAACAAGTGCAGATGACTCTGAATTCTCTTGACGGACACATTGATCAACAAAAGTAAAAATATACATGTGTTGAGTAATAAGGCACTCGAGAGGCCCCTTGTTCCAATGTGAGGGAGAGAAAATTATACACAATCCTATGTCCTCCAATATCTGGCCGTCCATATACACTTTCAAGACTGACGAACTAATGAGACGGTTGACTGAAGCAAGAATAGACTTGTTCTCTAGTGTTGAGGATTAGGTCTAGAGGAGAGACTGGAACTTTGGGTGATGTCTCGACTTGACTCTCATGAATGCAGTACACTAAAAGTCATATCCTTATATTATATGTACAAACACAGAGTCTGCTAAGTAGAGAAGTTGGATTCTTTTTGATTAAAGCATGGTTGAGCCCAGAATTTTAGGATCACTCAAATTAAGGATCTTTGATGAATTGAGCCTTGAAAGTTCACATGTACAGTCATGGATGTATCCAACTAAGTCATTCATTCATTGTTGCTCGGGGACGAGCATGGTTTAAGTATAGGGGTATGATGAATCTCGTATTCATCATGCTAAAATTATTCAATTAGGCTATGTTCCGCAAATACATTTGCATTTAATCATTAATAGAGCATCATTAGAATAGATACATTTTTAAATAATATTTGTATTTCATCATGCATAATTACATTAAAAATCCCAAGTGTAAATTGGCCCAAAAACTGCTAACTTTCCTTATTTCTAATTAATTCATCCTAACTCCGATTGACCTGAAATCACCTCCATTGTTTAGATATTACTAACATGAATAAGAAAATAAAAAAAATCATTAACTCAAATAAGTGTCAAATAATCATAATCTAATTTCACATCTGACGGACTAAAACATGCATATCTTCCTCATACAGTGTCCGATTTTGATCTACTCACTTTTAAAGTACTCCATTTTCAAATACCTTCAACACAAGATCAAATTCATAAAATTCAGAGCTCATATGTGAAAGTTGGGTTTTGAGCCTCTTTTGCATATTTTAGCTTTTTACGATTTTTGACTTGAGTTTTTATGTGCATAATTCACGCTTTTAAATTTTAGCCGGGAAAAGGCTTTGTTGTTGTTGTTGAATTAACTCTTTTAATTTTATTTATTTCTCATTTATGTTTTTTAATGAAAGTATCATTAAATACCATAGAAATCCAAATCTAGATTAAGACTAAAATCAGAGAAACTGTCTGTGTCCGATGTCCATTGTGAGTATGTACAAAATTCACATGTTTAGTGCATCTATTTTATTTTCCTATCTGATGATTTATTAAAAATCCAAAAAATTAAATTAGTGTTTAATTATTTTTCTTATATTTTATCGTATTTTTTCTATAATTTTTATCTTTTAAAAATCATCAAAAATTACAAAATTCTAACAAATCAGTATTCTATACACATGAAGACCACCAAAAATATTATTTTATATAGATGACCTCATTTACTCCTGAATCTTTCATGAAAGTTGAAGATCTCGTCGAGACAAAAATTTTTGTGAAGGAAAATTTTCGATACGAAGTCTCCTTCTATTTCTTTTGTAATTTTCTTTTTCTTTATTCTTTGAAATTTTTTCGGGGTGACACGTAGCGGCCCTGGGCATGCCACGTGGCACCCTACCTCACCCCTACACCCTCTCTCCTCCTTTGGGTCACGTGCCTAGCACATGAACCCCTTCCTCTTCCTCCAGATGTTCACATGCCCCTCCTCTCCTCTTAACAGCCGTCGCGCCTGCTCCCCTTCTCCAGCTGTTACGAGGTCGGCCCCTCCCTCGTATAACCGCTGCCGCCCCTGCTCCTTTAAAGCCCCTTTGACGACCACTCCCATAGGTATCCACCAATTAATCCCTTCCTCTCTAACTCGATCTTGACCGCAGGTGACATCATGCAATGAGACTACCACGACGACAAAGAGACCGAGGGGTGGTGCAATCCTCGACCACTTCACGATCGAGTAGCTGCCGTCTTTAAGGAAGCTGAGATCAGGTCCCTTGCTCACCATATTCCTCGAGTAAAGACACAAAGGGGAGCATTCCTTCTAACCCAGGTAACCTCCCTTCTCCGAACACCCAGGCGTCCAACCAACTCCCCCTACCGCCCTGCATCGTCGCACCCGCTTAACACCTTCAACCTCGATCCCACTTCCGTTCGCCCCAGTCATGATTCACCTCATGGTCTTGCAAAGACCTAGAACTCTAGGTCCCACCTCATCTCGTTCGAACAAGACCTTCACCATGATGACCCCTTCATTTCACCGCGAGTTCTAACCCCTGCAGGTTCCTAATCGGACGACACGAAGCTGCTCTGTTCATATCCTCTGCCTCCGTTTGACGGAGCGCTTGACGCGCCTCTTGTCACCCCACTGTAGGCATGGCCAACGAACACTACTGGCACTTGCTCTGCCCTAACCACCGAGCTTCTCTGATCATGTGACCAGCAGAGCTCCACCTCCTACTAGCCACAGTTGCCTCTAGCCACCGTAATGGCCCTCCATCTACCGCGCGACTTCCCCTACCACCGCCACTCGTCGGTCCTCCATCGCCATGCTATCCATCGGATCTGGCTCTCTTCCCTTGATCCTATGTCCCCTGCTCGCCACGCAGCCTGTCCCAAGCCACAAGGCTCGGGTCGAACAAAGCACTCCACAACTACCACGGAGGCTTGGTGTCTCAAGCCTTTGCCTCGGTCTTTGGAGCCCGCCGCCAGCAACCGAGCATCACGAAGCACATGCTCAACACATGTTTGCTGGAAAATTGCACATGTACCCTTGCTATTCCTAGAAATTACAAGGAAGTCCCAACGTTCAGACCGTACGTGCGTAGTGCTTTTAGAGAAATTGCAATCAGGCCCTCTAGAGTTTCAAAAATTATAGAAAGATCCCCGCCAGGGTTAAATTACAGAAGAACCCTTCCGACTTTCAGAAATTGCAGATAAGTCCCTCCGGGGTCCATTTTGAAGAAAAAAATTTATTTTATTTACAATTTAGTCCCCATAAATTCATTTTATCATATCTTTTACATATGAACTCTGATTTTAACACATAATATATTTTGAAGCTATTTCCATGCTCTATCGTTTGGCATAGTTGGTAGACAGATCTGAGGCTACTTATTGAGATTCATTAATTGAGGGTCTATGTTGACAAATGCAGGCTAATTATTGACATTTTACGCTATACTTTCTTTAAGAAATTAAAGATCTATTTTGTAGGGATTTTAGCGAAGATTTTCATTCCTCTTGGATTATTGTACTCGTTGATGACTTAATATATGCATGCACCCAATTGAGGATTCCTCTCGTATTTATTGGTAATACAAATTGAAGAATTAAGTCTTGCAAGGGTGTGATCACGAATGATAGAAATTGATCTCTCATTGCTTTACTTGAATGAATTTTATTTAATTGAGGATTCGATTAGAGAGATGATGGAAAATAAAAATTTATCGATAGAATCATTTTCCTTATCTCTGTAATTTGTAGGATTATTCATAGAAATATTTATCCTCTTTCTTGAATTTGGAGTTAATTTGATAAATATTTCTGGATTTGATATTTAATTAATTCATGATTTAACTTGAGAATGTTGATTAACATTATTTGGGTTAAAAATCTCAATCACAGATCTTGTGCTGAATTTAGCCGCTCTATTTAAAATTTCTTAGCATTGGATCATCATCATACTTTCTATTTATTTTCTGACATAGGAATTAATCGCACAATTAATTAATTACTTAAATTAATTTAATACCACACAACAAAAAATTATCATTCCCCGTGTTCGACCTTGGTAGACTTGCCAAGTAAAATATTCCACAATATTCAAAGATTGTGGTTTTTGTTGAGCCAAATTTGCCTCCTATACTACGATATTCCTTGATTATTAAAGAGATGAATTTGGCGTTCATCAACTACCTCCTAGTAAGCTCTTCTTATTTTCGTGTGACTTGTACGATCCACAATATGGTGTGGTTGTTGACCATATACATGATATTGTAGATGTTATTGCGTGAAAATATATTCAAAGATTTGAACCTTTTGTCCTTAGTTCACAAGTTGATCAGATATGCTATGTTCCAATAGTGGGGAAAACAAAAAAGAGATGATCGTTTCACAATTTTAAAGAAGATGTCACATATTTATATGGATTCTAATGACCAATTTAATATAGATGACTCGTCAACTATATTTGTTCCAGACTTTGAGCGACCACATATTGTAGAAATGTACCTATAGTATCATTGTGAGTTGATTAGAACTGAAGTTCAATAATTTATTTATTTGCAGTATCTCTTTCTTAAGTTTTTATATCATGACATATTGATGTTTATAGGAAATACCTATGATGCGTGGACGAGGTTCTAGAGGGAGTAGGAGTAGAACGTGATGATGATCGTATTTCAGATAGACATACTCTAGACATCGACGGTATGCTTCCTTATAGTCATTTTTTTTAAAAATAGTCATAATTCTTACATGCTTGTTTCTACAATAGGTGAGCATAATGAAGATGTCATAGGGCTTATTTTTTATATGCTTAATACCAGCATAGAGGCCCTTTCGCAGTATGCACAATACATTTCTTTGGCAGGAACGCCGCCAAGTGTTACACGATCTCGCCGGTCCACTCCACAATCCTCTACCCATCATCATAGCCTTTGTCAGTCTCATATTCCTCCCCAACCTCCTCCACTAGGTTCATGTCCACCCATTACTCATGGTCCTTCCCAACCCCATGCAACTCCTCAACGTCAAGTCCTGCTTCCAACTCAAGATCTTCGTAAATACTTGGAATTTCTACCAGATGGGTATTGATAAGTTGGATTTGCGAGGGTCAAAATACGTCCCACACAAGGCAGAGACGAGGTCGCTGCGGCGACCGCTCACGAAACCCGGGTTAGTCAACAATTAACCCACAATAACAATCAAACAATGATAAGCAAATGTGGAGTTAAAATTTATTATAACTCTACAACAAAAGTGTATAGTGGAAGTATGTGTAGAGGTCGAACACAGGGAGCAAACACGATAGATCTAAAAATCAATGCTCAAAATGTGAAAGTGATCGAGTGACTACAAGTATGCAAATTTTTGTGGGTTTTCAATTTTATATTTTTTATTTGGTTTTTGATTTTATAATTTTATATTTTGATTTTCAATTTACAGATTTTGTCATTTCCTTTTATATTTTGTATTTTTTGTATTTTCTTTCCTCTTAATAAAGGTATAATATATATGAAATATATAGATACTAGAGATACGGGAGAGATGGAAAATAGGAAAAATAGTCAAAAGACAGGAAATAAAGTTTTTGTGAAATTTTATTTTTCTAATGTTTTTGTAATTTTTCTAGATTTTTCCTGATTTTTTGGTATTTTTAAAGTCAAAAATACTAGAAAACAGTGAACAAAGTTGCTGGTCGAAATTAAAATGAGGATGAAAATATCAAATAGAATCAAAACTTCCTCAAATTAATTTTTAAATAAATATAACAAAATAGGGTAAATTTAGAAGTTGAAATTGTATTTTTAGGATTTTTGAGGAATTTTTAAGATTTTTATGAAGATTCTAGGGGTTTTGTATTTTTTAGTTGTTTTCTTTTAAAATTTTTAGTGATTTTTGGATTGGAATTAAAATACACGAAAACAAATAAAATATAATTTTTTCGAAATTTTCAAAAACTTTTTATAATTTTATGTACTTTCTAATGCAAACAGTGCTGCAAATGCATGTTTTTGAATTTTTATAATTACGAAAATGCAATAAAAATGTAAACTAAAAATATGACGTGAAAAAGCAGCTAAACAGGAGCTTAAGTTAATTTTTTGATGATTTTTAGGGTTTTATAGATGCATGGAATAAATAAAGGCAACAAATAGAAAATACACTGCTGGTAGGGGTATAAATGTAAATATCTAGAATCTCAGAGGCCAAAGTGCAATTTTCCACAAAATATGTAACTAATAAACAAAGTTCCAGGACTAATCACAAATAACCAGACCCGCAAGGGTACGTCTGCAATTTCTCCAGGCCCACACGGGACTACGCACACGCCTGGGGAGGACTGAAATGCAAATACAAAAACCTTAGGGGCCTACTTGCAATTTTTTTTAAATATATTACACTTGATAAGGCAGTTCCTAGACTAAAACTAAATACGAAAACTCGCAAGGGGGTCCTTGCAAAATTCCCACCACCCTACATGCGTGAGTCATGTGAGGTGATGTAGACAGGGACCCAAATACAAATAAGGAAAGTCTAAGGGTCTAAATGCAAATATTACAAAAGTTTTAAACTGCAGATGAAAGTTTATAACTAAATATTAAATTCAAAAGGTGTCTGGGTGGCGATGCAAAATACCCAGATTAGGCATGGATCGAACGGAGGGGGGCGCTCCACTTGCCACGCGTCACGCCCACGCTTGACGATGACGATTCGTGATCCAATGCCCCGGATTAGATCTCCCCCGGTGATCAAAGGTGGGCGCTTGGCGAGATCGGACGGCTCCTGTACGATCTGGAGAGCGGCCAAGATCCAACGGCGGAGAGGCATGGACGAAGAACAGGGAAGCAACGCCGGCGAGGCGAGCTTCCTCGCTCCAGATCTCGGTCCTCCGTTGGTCTTCAAGCTCCAAAATTGGCCGGCGGCTCCCTGGTGTGGTCCTCTATCTCTTGGGTGCTCCAAAATACTCCAGCGGTAGCTGGAGCTCGCTGGGGAAGGCGGCGGAGCTGGAGGGCTCCTGGACCTCCGACGAGGCTCAAAATGAGCCCCATGCGAACTTCAAGTGCTCCTGGACATGTAAAAAGCGTGAGAGGGTCGGGGGCAAAGTGCCTAGACCCCGCGATGGCAGAAAGGCGATGTGGAGCGGTGGTGCGATACGGGTGGCCGGAGTGAGCTCCGGCGGGGGGTATGGTTTGGGTGATTCAATGGACGAAACGCAGAACTAAAGGGGTGAATCAAATCCTAGGACTATTGGGAATAAAATGCGAGAATAAATTAGAAGAAAATAAAGCCCTCGAAGGTGGTATACATGAGGGGGAAGAACCTCAACGACGTGCTTGGTTGGAAGTGTTGGAGCCGCCTCGGGGCTCGCTCGACCAACCTGACGCATCGAGGGAGGAGCTGTCACCTTCCTCTCTTGATTGGGCACGATAGGGGGAGCAGAGCTTGTGCAAAAGGGGTTCAAATTTTGGTTTGAAAATCGAGTCTCCATATAAAGGGTTGACAGATGGCCGTGAAGAACGAAGCCAGCGGATGCATCGTCGATCCAAAGATCGGGGTTGCACATGGGTGGGCATGCCCGTTGATCGAGGATCAAAAGTCGCGAAGACACTAACTCGAAAGGATGCAAGAGCAAGCCTCGAAAAAATCGAGAAAGAGGGGTCAAATCGAGGTTCTGACAAAGGGACAGAGGGGAGGACAGCCAGTTGACCGCGGTCAACGTAGACTGTCACCTGGTTGGTCCATGTGGACCAACCAGGAAAAACCCTGCAAACATTCATTGAAAATTCATTTAAAAATAGTAAATAAATTTATTATTTTTAAAGTATGAAATAAAAAAATATTTATTATTTTTTGAAGTATTTTATTATGATTTTCATTTATTTTTATGAGGTCTAAAAATAAAAGTTACCTTTTTAGGCCTATATAGGTATATATATCTATGTATTTTATTAATTTATTTTTATTTTGTATATTTACTTTTATTATTTTTGTTTATTATTTTATAAATTTATAAAATGTTTTTATACCCTTAAATATATTTTTATTTTATTTTTCTGAAGTGTTTTGTATACTTAATAAAATAGAAGTATTAATTACATAGGTATGTGTACAGGTATTACACCTAAGTATGTTATACAAGTATTTTATTCTTGAGTTTTATTAATGTTTTAATTCCAGTTTTAATATACATATATATTACAAATAATATTTACAAAATTATAAATAATAAATTATACAAATAATGAATAATAAATAAATTGAATATTTTAATCTGTACAAAACTCAACTTTAGAACCGTAGCTCCGCAAAATCCGAGATCACCTTCATTAAATAGCTTATTGAAAATTATATACAATTAAAGATGAGTTTGATGCATTTCGAGTTTTTATTTGAGAGATACATGTCTGGGAAGTTGAGATTCTGGAATTTTATTTAGATCATAACATTTTATCTGTACATTATTTTTGGATGAAATCAATTTTGTATTTTTCTTTATTTAATTATCTACGGCTTTTATGTATAAAGTTTCTTTATTTGAAGTATAAAAAGTGGAACAGAAAAATAGGTCTCAAAATGAATAAAGAATGAATTAAATAAAAGGTATTTTGGCCCTTATCTCCCCCTACTTCATTCCTTGTCGACCTAATCATCGAGATACCTATGTCTCGGGGTTTCGGGTCATAAAATATTTACAATATTTTATTCGTTTTCTTTTCTTTATTCTATAATTTTGGTTTTTAAAACCGCATTTTATACACTATTTACACACATATGCATGTATGCTAAGATACAGGAATTAACGGTATTTACAAGCTTTTGCAAGGGTTTTTTAGGCCAAAATGACAGAATAAAGATGTTGAAATGTGGATTCACCAGGTATCTATTTTATAAACAATTATTTTGATTAATATATATGCATGCCTATTTATCATGCTTATTTATTTGTAATAAGTAATTTTGGAATTCAAGTACACACTCGATAATCAGCTGTTATGGCTCAAGCACTCACAAAGGCCTTCCGAGCTATGCAGGATTGCTCGGATTACATATGGAGTTGCATGACTCCAGAAGAACAAGAGCGAATCTTAAATGGTGTTTATCTAAGTTTATTACGTGATGTTATTTATTAGTTATTTTCTAGTAAAACTAGCATTAGACCGAGTAAAGGACAATATTTACATGGCAAGAAAAGCTGCAATCAAGAAACTGGATGGTGCAGAAGATTGGGAAAGAGAAAAATCATGTACGCCATCTTAGTGTACTCCAACGAGGTGGAGTCACTATTGTAACCTTTTCATTCAAGAAAAATTTCAGAAGAGGGCTAAAGCAGGGAATATAAATAGAGGGAAATAGAGTATTAGATTAACTAGCGGATAAAAGAGTCATGAAACTGTGAGACACGAACTAGTATGTAGAAATAACAAAATTTGATTTTATAGTATCGTTTATAAATTTCTATTGACAACTATTATGTTGGCAATATAGTTTGGAGCTGATAAACGTCCTCCAATATTTATTAAATGGTGGACCACGACTCATACATGTGGGGGAGATTTGGCTTTGACACATTGCTAATCACTTATATATATATTCTAATTCTTTCATATTAAACTAAAAAATATAATTTGTAGGATCGTTACATGTACTTGTATAGAGCCAAGTTTGGTGTTTCCATTTCTGACGAAGAAATAGACTTCAATGATAGTTTATAAAAAGAAGTCATCAGTGAGCATGAGGTGGTGCATAATATAAGGCAGACATTGGGTGGTTCGCCAGCTAAGTTCACATCCTCTACTAGTTTCAATGGAGCATCTGGTTTTTTTTTGAGACACCATCAACATGCCGACTACCGACGTATCCAAGATTGAGTTTGTACAACTCACACAGACAGTGAGCGTATTGGTGAATAAGGTAGATGACATTCATTCAAATTTAGGCTCTTTCAACAAAGTTGTTAAGACAATTGACCATTTAAGGTATATAACTAACATTTTCATCATCATACAATTTTAGATTGTAGTATAATAAATGAGTTATTTTCCTACCATTTAAGTATCCCTTTTGTACTTTGTAGAAAAATGCAATCAAGACTTGATCACGAGGAAATGGAAGAGGAGGATGATGAAGATGAAGAGGATGAAGAAAATGAGGAGGATGACGTCGATAATGAGGAGATCGATATGATGCCATGACATACATGTTATCACAAGGGAAGAGGGTTATCATTTCAGAACATATGGAAAATATGAAGAAGAGAAAGAAAAATCCAAAGAAAAAAGGAAAGATAAAAAAGATAGTATCTTTACCAAATGGAGGAAAAAGAAACCTTAGTATTAGTTATTTTATCTTATAAAATTTGATGTTATAAAACTTCGAGTCTTATCTTTTTGGTTTTTAATATTTATGATTAATGTAGCTTTGCATGAACTTTTGTAAACTATAAGTTTGTACATTATCTCTTTGTTAATTGTGTTTCTACTTTATGATGATTTCTTTGATAGTATAAGCAGTCAGAATGAATAGTATTATATTATTGTTCAATATTTATAGGATAAAAATCCCAGAGATGACCAAGCTTGAGGTTACATGTTTGGATTATATTTTTTCTTTTTTAATCAGAATTTACGACTACTACGGCACTACTTTGCTACCACTATAGTAGAAATATAGCAGTAAAGTGGTAACGAATTAGTGCCAATGTGGTGGTAAACAGTTGTTACAGGTTGCATAAGGTCGTTATGCCCTCATGTATATGTGGTCCCTTAATAGTCACAAAGTCATGCCTAAATAATCGTAAATTATAGAAAATTTACCACTACTTTATGACTATAATACGACTACTTGCGACTATTATTGCGATCACACTACTACCACAATGTGGTCTCAAAGAGTTTGCAACCATTTCGGCACGATACCGAATTTATGGCCACATGTGGTATCAAACTTGTGTTGCTACCATTTTGTGACTATTTTACCACTCTTTTACTACTATAGTTGTAGTAGTGAAATCTGTTTTTTCTTGTAGTGTAGTGTAATTTATACTTTAGTTTGGTTGATCCGATTTCCTAAAATGGAATTTTCTTTTGACATGCAATATTCTCCAGAGATTCATTTATTAAAACACATGCTTTATCGGAGGATGTCATTGCTGGATGGAGCCCTAAAGTTTTTGCTTGATCTTTGGAGTTGCATGTGCATACTATACAAGTGATCGAATGCGATCTGGTGTGTCATAGCAACTACATGTTTTGGCTTCAAGTGTACATGGCTAATAAAAGGAGGGCAAATTTTTTATGTCAATCTTTGTGGCAACTGATGTTTCTTTTTATCACAAGAATATCATATAAGAAAGAGCTGCCATCAAATATTGTGTTCAGAAAGTTTCAATATCCCATAGGGTTGGGTCTTTGGAATTTCCTTCAAAGTTTTAGCAACTTCGTCTTCTTGACAAGGAATGAGTGATAGATGCTTGAATTATGGCCTCAAATCTAGATATAGGTTTCATTTTGCTACGTTTAAAATTGTGTATTGCTTTTTTGTTGCAGACATAACATTGGAAATTGTAGAAATAGCCTATTAATATGATTTATTAAAAAAGTTTCTCATGATTCTTACCTCAATAGAAAACAATATAGAAATGCACATAAAAGAGGTGTTTTTGGGGAATTTTACCAGTGCTAGATTATGCACTGCACACTGAGTGTGGTTATGTCCTAGAAAATAGAATGCGTTGGGAAAAAGAAAAAAATGTTGCATTGCTATTTTAATTATAAAAGGATGTTGATCATAAATAACATACTAGATAATAAGTATTTACCTTAGTCAAGGTTAAAATAAACGCTCTAGGCAACCACATATGTGGAATCATACCTTCTAGCAAACCGCATACTCCGTACTCATTGCATATGCGAGAAAAATGAATAGGTGACCGAGTGTACTACGAATAGAGTGCATATGTATTAAATATGAACTCTTGCTCAACCTTAAATAAACCACAACCCACTTTGATGAAAGCCTCGATTAACCCTCGAGTAGACCCTTGGGCCCCCGACCATCTCTCTAGTCTCTACTCCATCATTCAAGGAAAAGACCATAACTGCAAAACTCTAGCTCCTCTGATCACCCTCCAACACCTCTGATCGCCACTCCAGCTTGCCTCCGATCATTTTTCTCTCCACAAAAGTTTCTCTAAACTCTCCCTCTCTCTCTCTCTTTCTCTCTCTCGTCAAGAGCCAACGCTCTATCTTTGCCACCTCGCCTGTCGAGAGCCATCTCTTCCTCACTGCCATGGTGATTTGTGAGGTTTTTTTCTACAAATATGATGATCGGGAGAATACATCTATTGAAAATGTATTTTGATCTCCTTGAGTTGCTTATTGTATATATTTCATGCTTGAATAAATTGAAAAAAAAGTTGAAGGTCAAAAATTGCATCGCATAGGTCAAAACACTAACTAATTCCATCTATAGCCATGCAAAGACATCTGACTTAATGCAACGATTCACCAAAAAGGTCGAGATTGTTGAACTAGACAAAACAAGTTTTGCCATCATTTTTCTCACGCGATAAATTATGATTAATAAGAAAGAACTCAGGTTGATGTTTCCTTGGACTGAACGTAAGTGGTCCAATACAAGAGAAGGTGAAGTGGTTACATTAAGTGTCTTGAGTGAAAATAAAGTGTCTTGACTGTAATATTTTGGAATCAAGTTTCCTTGACTTTGAAGATCTTTTCATTGGTGGTCCCTATCTTGAGTAATGGTGATGGTGATTGAAGAACCATTGATGGGCTTTGTACATGGAGGGCTTGAGGATGCAAAGGAGATAAAGATTTATACTTAAAGACGTTAAACATATCTATAACACCTTCATTGTTGTCATTTTTTAAGTAGAAGAAGAGACTAGACAATTTTCTCCAATTGCATCCTTGTATCTCAATCTCTATTATTTTTATTGGGACAGTAGTGCCATTTTTTTTCTGAGGATAGCTTTGCCATATATAATTTTTTATGATGCTAAGAAATATTTATTCTGATTTGGGCATTCAAAATATCATCGCAACAAAAGAAATGATTCTTTATAAAAGAGGAGAGCATGTATTTGGGAAAACATTAGGTTTTATGCAAAGATCCATCAATAACATCAACTTCAATTCAGGTAATAACATCGCCTTTATAATATATATTCTATACATACATAACATGGCATGGAAGGAGTTGGTATCATAATTTTTCTTATAACTAATTGGCGGTCTTTCTATGGTAGTGAGACACCGTACATGAAGGCAATGGAAATTTTAAATTTGACATCCTCTTCTTATGGATATGAGAGGAGTTGAAGCTCTTTTGCAGCAGTACATTTCCTACATTTGTTATGTAAGATTAGACTGAGATTGATGGTTGTTCAATATAATTAATTGGCACTTCATATAAATATTTGTGTTGCAAATCAAACGAAAAAGAGAAATAAATTGAAATAAAGAGGTCGAATGACTTGGATTTTGTGAAATTTAATCACGACTGAAGGAGCACTAGTCTCAAAAAAGAAAAGAACCATTCATTTCAAAGGATAGGTTGCATGTAAATGAGTAGATTAGGTCAGTGGAAGGAGAAGAATAGGCCTTCCAAGGCTCAAGGTTGACTTGGAGGCGATTGAAGTAAATGGAGCTTGAGTTGGCGGAGCATAGAACGAGCCAAATGAATGTTGGTGCATAATCGAATACAAACAAATAAGAATAGTTTATCACATATTTTGATAGTAATAATGAAGAAGTTTATTCTTCTATTTTTTTATTACTTAGATTAGGAGATTAGTTATTTGTATATGAATCTTTTTCTGAGACAATATTCTTATATATTTTGTTATGATCAACTCTTTTATCTAAATGGATTCTTTTTCGAAATGTCTTGATTAGAATCACATCATATTAAAAGTTCCATGTTTAATATTTCTTGATTGTTATATTTTGTTGAAATGTAAATTTCTAACATTTATTATTATATTTTTAATTATTTTTTTATCAAACTGCTACAAACCACATCTGCATTTACTTCCGTTTATCCGCATACTCGCTTCAAACCATCTAGCCAAATGAATACTATATACGGACTTTCTAAACCTTAACCTTAGTACTACATATAAACCAAGAGTTCTTAAGAGGATATTTGGTACATTAGTTGTGTTTTACATCACAGATATATCCATTTGTATAGGGATTTGATATATATATATATATATATATATATATATATATATATATATATATATATATGGGTAAAATGTGTATGCCCCCTAGGGGGAGCTAACTTAGCTCCCCCCACCCTTTTTTCACAAAAATTTTTTATTTTTTTTGAAATCTAAAACCGTGTAAATTCATTATTAAATCCCTATATTATGTCATTCAAATTTCATGCGAAACAGAGACTCGTACGACCTCCATCCAAACGGGGTCGATTTAAAAAATCTTGTTACCGTTAAAAAAATGACTGTCTGGATGGAGGCCGTAGGAGTTTCTGTTTCACACGAAATTTTTATGACATAATATAGGGATATAATGATGAATATTCATGGAAAAAAATTTCAAAAAAAATAAAAATTTTTGAAGAAAATAGGGCGGGGGGAGCTAAGTTAGCTCCCCCTAGGGGGCAGCCCCATTTTCCTCTATATATATATATATAGGGTAAAATGGGGCTGCCCCCAGGGAGTAGCCAACTTGGCTACTCCCACCCTATTTTTCCCTCATTTTTTTATTTTTTTGGAAAATAAAAATTTTCGTATTCATCATTATATCCCTCTCACATTGTATTAAAATTTCGTCAGAAACAGAGACTCCTAAGCCCTCCATCCAGACGTAATTTTTTTAACGGTCGCAGGATTTTTAAATCGACCATGTTTGGATGGAGGCCGTAGGAGTCTCTGTTTCTGACGAAATTTTAATAGAATATGAGAGGGATATAATGATGAATATATAAAATTTTATTTTCTAAAAAAATAAAAAAACGAGGGAAAAATAGGGGTGGGAGTAGCCAAGTTGGCTACTCCCTGGGGGCAACCTCATTTACCTCATATATATATATATATATATATATATATAGTATCCATATCAAAAGAAGCTCTGACTCTTGTTTGAAACTAGCAAGAGCGGAACCCATAAGCAACAACAAAAATCATTACATAGAATCATTAAGTAACAAGAGAAGCAATATTGATGATACATAGGGATATCCATTTTCAAAAGATTACATGATATATTGGGTGTACTAATGCCCAACATATAATATAGGCATCAAGGAAGTGCTTGTGCGAACGAAGAAGCGAATCAAAATGTCTGCTCTAGTCAAGGTTATTTGTCAGTATGTATTAGTTCACATAGCACTGATGCATAAACAATTAATCTGTTGGACTGGGCATCTTTTCATAATCATCTTATTCGGAGTTCTATAATCAATGGAGAACCTTAGTGATCTTTCTTTCTTCTTCACATAGAAGACAATAATAATAAGTCTTAAAATGGACAAACTCCCAACCTCCCTACAACTTCCATGACTCGGATTTCGAAATCGTCTCTTACCAGTTGCATCTCTCCCGTGCCCCCTATGAGCCCATCTCTGTTTCTTGAAAAACTAGAATATCAATCACACCAATCATGTATACCTCACTCAAACAAACCCCTCTTGTCCCCCACCCCATCTAACCCATTGTGAGTTGAAATTATATCTAACATATTTAATCCCGCCCACACATAGTGACACTGTCGCATATTTTCCTTGTCAAATAAGAGAAATAGCATGCATCGATCAAGTCATCGACATGGTTTTGCTCCTGATCTAACACATGATATCAAATTCGCCACCTCTTACTGCCTACCATCATCCCACTTGCAAGAGATGAAGTCCAAGGCATATGTCCACCATTAATCCACCATTAATGGAGGCCTCTGCCGTATAGGTGTGAGCCCAAAATCTCCATCATTAATCACCTCATTAAATGCCGTGGCATAGAAGGTGAAGGGAGACATTCCATCCTATGTGTTAATACATCTACACTCACAACAAAAAAATATGTTTACACTCGATCCACCCATATATATTGCAGTTATATATGATATCTTATATCAGGACAAATTACAAAGAGACTGTTGGGAGACGGGCAACAAGCTGCGCCACTAATGACAAATCCAATTCTTCGGAACACAACATCCAGATTGTCCAAACACCAAACCAGCTTTGATCCAAATCGAAGTTTAATAAATCCTCGTGCTAGTTGGATTCAAGTATAAGATCCAAATCCCCCTCTCCTTCTCGACATCCACAATATGAGCCTCTGATGTATCCATGTATGACTGTCCACAATCTAGATCATGGACAAATCTTCCACCAAATGCCATCTGGATTCTGGACATTCGGCAATGCTTCAAACAATAATGCCAGTCAAGGCACGGACATCTTTATAAATAGAACCCACTAGCAAAATAGGGACAGATTTAGATGTAACGGTGCTTCAGTTCAACAGAGACCTTAAGAAACGTCAGAGGGAGACTCGAAGAAGACACTTCTACAAGTCTTCCAAATGAAGAGAGATTTGAGGCCAATGTCTTTTAAACCAAGCAACAAAAAATAACAAGCATGTAAGTTTACTAGATTAATGACACAAGTTCCCAACCAAGCTATCTCTGATCTATGAGAGATGCGACTACACAGAAACGATACCCAATAGCATCTTGAAAGTGTCAATTTGACTTGAATCCTAACCACTTGTTGGGCTGCTGATGTGGTTGATATGTTTTCTGACTTCTGATTGGCTGAGAGCTGTTGGGTCAGGATTGCTGATATGTCTGATCTGTGTCCTGCTTTCTGATTGGCTGAGAGCTGTTAGGCCATTATTGCTAACATGTCTGATATGTGTCCTGCCTTCTGATTGGCTGAGAGCTGTTGGGCCAGAATTGTTGACATGTTTGATCCGTGTCCTGCCTTCTGATTGGTTGAGAGCTGTTGGGATGGATTGCTGAATACAGATGGTATTCTTCTGTTACAGTATAAAAAGGGTCCTAAATCCAGCAGATACTGCAATCCTCATTCTGATCCTGTTTCTCATCCCATATCCGTACCTTCTCAGTACCCATTGTATTACAATTTTCTCCATATAGTGAAACCGATCGCCGCTGCCCAAGGACGTCGCCCATTTACGGGTGAACCTTGTAAATTCTTGTGTTTGCGTCTTGCTTGTTTGATCGTGTTTGTGCGTGTTTGCTTCCGCGATTCGCAACAGAAAGAATGAGTGACTAGCAGACGGTCGATTCCCACTAGCATCATGGATGAAAATCATGAATAATGTTCACATTGAAGTCACTTCCAATGTTCGAAGTGATACCAACAAGGAATGATCCATTGTGGAGTTGTAATCCTAAGATTTCCCCGCGACAATAACTATTGAAAAAAAATCCTCGCGTGAATAAAAGTCTTCAATACCCAAGCTCTCGTTCGCTATCACCACCATTAATGATTACTCGTGCTTTCGTATTGAAAGCGAACTACAAAGTCGTGGCAATACCTCACAATGTGTGCAGGGTAGCAAAAAGCACTTCGAATCACAACCTTTCAAGGTATGAACTATTTGTTTTAGCATGGGAAGAATGTTGAATACCATGGGCATTGGCCGAACTAGACTGTATCGTATGAAGCATCATCATTCACTTCATGCCATCCTCAACCACATAACCAAACCCCCTCCCCTAATCATGTTCTTGGCTTTTGAGTAACCCAGTAAAAGCGGAAAATATTTTCGACCCTCTAAACAACAGGAAAAATACAGGAAGATTTCTAATCAGTATGTCTTCATAACATGACTACTATGACAGTAACAAAAGCTCAGAATTTCCAAATAAACAACCAAATATAAAGATCTCAACTAGTTCACGAAGAAAATTTCAATTTTGAAGGTATTGGCGGCACTGCTTGTTGCACGTCTCCCAGCATCTCTATGTAATATTAAATTTCGATTCTTCTTTTAATCTTCACATTGTTGTCTTGAATGATAACAGCTTCTTTGGGGATCTCGAAGTAAAAGAAACAATCTGATTTGACAAGAATAGCAACACGTACACTGCATCCTTATCCAAAGGAGTAACAAGAGGTGGATCTGGGTATTTCTCTTCTACTGATTGAGTAATAACATCTGAATCAGTCACCCTCTTCTCCTCAAGTTTGATAGCAGGAACTTTGCCTTCTGGATTGATTGCTAAAACCTGACTCACAAGTACGTTCTTGTTACGAAGAAGACAACAAAGAGAGCTTAATGCTCAGTTTTGTAAACTTTATATTTTACCAGTCTGTCTTGCATGTTATTGAGATCAACTAGCTTCACATCACAGGGCAGGTGCTTCTCTTTGAGGGTGAGCAAAACTCTTTACAAGAATGGACCTGAAAGATCACCGATTCAGCTACCTTTCCTTACAAACTTTATCAACGCATTCTATGCACTGGTTCATTGCTTATGTTTTGCATTAATGCAAGGCAACAACAATAAAAAGCTACCAAAAAAGAAGAAGCTGGGAGCTTGTCTAGACCAGGCACATTGCATTTTAACAATACAAAGTGAAAAGTAAGGGTGTTCAAATATATCCGGATCAATGGGTACCCGGCTTGACCCGTTCATTTTGACCCTAAACTCTCTCTGGTACCCATTTGAAAATGATGGGTCGGGTACCCGTAATGTCATGACCCGTATCCCATATAAAAAACCCGACGGGTACCTAGTTGGAAGCTTCCACTATCAATTGATTCACAAAAATGCAAATGTTTAGATACAAAAACCTATATATATATGTTACATTATTCTTACCTATGTTCAAACTATAGAAATGAATGTGGAAACAAATATCGGTGAATATGGAAAACATATTGTCAAATCATTAAAAATGAATATCAGTATGAAATGGATGCAAATTAAATAGGAAAAATAATAGAATAAAAAATGTATAGATAAGATTAAATTTATATGTATGGGAAGGCTTATATATGTATCCATTTTGAAATCGAAATATATATGGATGTCAAAATTTGAATTAACATATATGACAACTAATCGGATACGATCCAAATCGATATACATACATCACGTTATCCAAACATGATGATAATAAATACAATTGAATACAAATTATATCCCACATGCACGCACTTGCGCACGCACCCACCACCCACCCACACGTGCACCCGGGCCCGTGCCATTGCCAACGCCCATCCCCACATGCGCACACATGCGCCCATGACCACACGCACATGTGCACGCACATAAACGTGCACACACATAGCACGATAACCAATTGTGATGATAATTAATACACACATTTACAAATAAGATTATATACTTATAAATTGTTTGTCATGTTGTCATCCAATTACATATATATATATATATATTTTTACATCTCGTTTATCCGTATTTGATTCATTATGAGGACAAGCCTACTCGAATGTGTCATTATTGTATCCGTATTCGGTAATATTCCTTCCAATTGCATGTATTCATATGGTTTACATTATCCACATATTTTTATATATCATCACTAATTTATTTATCCCTATTTGAATGCATTCTATACCATTTACATTTTCATTCCGTCGTTATCATTATGAATATGACATAGATAGGGATATACATAGTTGGACACATCGTTTCTTTTTTATGTGTCACCTTTCACTAGAAGTATCTCTTTTTATCCCCACGGATACCCGCGGGTACCCATAGGTAGCCAACATCCATTGCCATTAACCGGATACCCTTTACAATTGGGTACCCGTTAGAATGGGGCGAGTCGACCCATGATCCAATACCAATGGGACGGGGTGGGTCACGGTCAAATCAGACGGGTACCCGTCCCATGAACACCCCCTAGTGAAAAGGGAGTGTTGAGAGCTTAACTTTTAACCATAACAATAGGGGTATTCTGGGTATTTTATGTTAGAGTTAACCTCTATTGTAACCCTAGGTATACGTTGGAAATGGTATTTTTTGTTTTATTTAGCTGTAACCTCTCGAGATTCTTTTATGTAATATCTCATTTACGAGTTCTTTAGGGTTTCAGTGTATAAAGAACCCCTAGATCTCTTGAATAAAATTATATCATGTAGCGAATTGACGAGGAGTGTTTGTAGCTTCAACGCTGAGGAGCAACATCATGGAGTGGTGGCTGCGGTGGAGGAGCAAGGGGTGTAGGAGGTAGAGAACGACATGGTGGAGGATGGGGCATTGGAGGAGTGGGCAAAGAAGGAGGGGGTGTAGGATGAGGCATTGGAGAAGGGTGGGCCGAGTTAGGAGGGGAGGGGGAGGAAGGGGCAGAGGAGGAGGAGGATGGGGCGTATGAGGCTCAGGGAGGCGAAGAAGGAGGGGGCGGAGGAGGAGGGGAAGCTGGCTGAGGGGGTAGAGGAGGAGGAGGTTGGAGTGGAGGAGAGGAGGACGCTTGGTGCAGAAGAGGCTTGGGGGAGAGGAGGAGGAGTAGGCTGGGAGCATAGGAGGGGGGAGGAAGTCGGGGGAGGAGGAGGGGGTAGGGGAAGGAGGGGGATATGGGCAAAGGAGGAGGAAAAGGGGGAGGAGGCTGGAGGGGGAGGAGGAGATGGGGAGTTGGGAGAGGGTGAGGAGTGGAAGGAAAGATCTTTCAGCTTTTTTTAAAAAAAAATTAGTTCCCCACGTGTCCCCAAAAGTGACGTCCGTTTGTGTTAGGGATGGCCGTCAACTAATCTAAGGATCACAAGTGATAGAACGATAAGAAGTCAGGGGTAAATTTGATATTCCAAAAAAGAGAGGGGCATAACTAATATTGCAATATCTTAGAGGGTACAACTGATAAAAATCCTACAAACAATGCATATGCAAGTTGTAAAAACATGAAATTAAATGTAAATGTGAGTGTTTTAGCTTAGTTTTTTTGTTGATAGGTATATTAATCCTAGATTTGTCACCTCATATACTTAAGATTTGCTCATCCTCAAGCAAACACTTATTCCAAGAATGAGTGGAACATTTTGAACTCAAATTAAGCTCTAGATTAATTCTTGTCATGAACTAATAGCAAAGATTAGGACTGATATTTGGAGGAATATTTATGAGAAATAGGACTTTGAAGTCAACAACCTCCAAGTTCTACAAGTCATCATCCTGGTTCAGCTCAATAGACAACTCAGATCCACCAACTCACAAAGCATAGTCTTTAAACATTGAAATATATGTCTTATGTGTGAAGGTACTTGCTGTTCCTACTTGAGATATTGAACTACCAAGCAATCACCTTCTTTAGCAACTCGTCCTCAGGGAGTCAGGCTTTCCTTTTAAGTTCGAGTCAGTTGGGGATAAGATAGGCCATTGGAGTGCGACTAGTGTAGTAACATCTCCTAGGTGAGTTTGGCTAGTGTAGCCAAGTCTCATAAACTGCAGGATATATGCCTTTTATTTTCTTTCTTTTTTTTTTGACATCACTTCTTATGGATATATAATCTTTTTTCCACTCATTTTAGACTTTGGAATTCTTATTGGATTTAACATTGTGCTCTATTTGGTGGAGGAGAAGAAGATTCTCAACTGATCGTTCCTCATTTGAAGCATTGTTTTAATCCACTACTTCGATCTTTAGATTTCCGTGCTACAAGAGAATAATTGGAGGAAGTCACCGGTTCCATCTGTTCCCAAGGACGATTCTTTAGCCACCCTTGATAAAGTGACCTAGTATTGTGCCAACTCAGATTGACAAGGTCTTTCAACATCCTATTTGGGTTGAGCTAAGTGCATGGTGCAAAAGTACATAATAGTTCATGATTCAAGAGTCATACTCTAAATACTAAGAGTCGAAGTCTGAATATTGTCTTGTGGAACCCGAACAATTAACTCCAACATATGAAGCTTCTAAATTTCTACTTTTTTGGTGAAGCCTCTATGAAAATTAATTAGATTGAGATCCAAGTCAAGCTTAATTCTTTGGTTCTTCTCATTCTTTGTCCAAAACCCAATCAAATCCAACATTGATGCAATGCAAACGCAAAATAAGTGGATGCATTTATTTTTTTATCACTTTTTTATTTTAATTTTTTGATTTCAAAGAAATTTTTGATGTTTACGGATTTTAGATAATTTTGCAAAACTTCAAGTATTATAAGTATTTTATCATATATTTAAGTATCTTTACAGCTTTTTCAATTTTTTAAAATATTAGGTATATACTCATTTTACGAAGGATTCTAGTAAGTATTTTATGTTACGAAGGATTTTAGTAAGTATTTTATGTACAAATTTCAAGTGATTTTTACCAAGTGTTCTAATCCGTATGACTTTTAACAAAGGATTTTATATACTTATTAGTGTATATATACACAAAGAATTACCACATATTTTCTTAAATTACCCAATACCCATATATTTGAAAGTACGAACTATGAGTAAAATATATATGAAGTATATATGACACCCACCTATACTTAGATTGCGCTATATCCTCATAATATAAAAGGAAGGAACACATATCTTTTGCTGAGTATGGAGAGATGGAAAGAATAACGAATAAGAAAAATAAGTCAGCCTTCCCCCTATACTTAAGATTTGATCAGCATAAATGTATTTCACCAGTACAATATGGTCGTTAAAAATACGAAAAAATTGAGAATAAATGGAATAATTATATCAGTTACCATTCCCCGACTATACTTAGGATTTAGTATCCTAAGTATGGGAATGAATCAAGGTTGGGGGATACTGATGATGTACCGAGGATATACAAATGAATAAACATCAACCAAGTAGATATAAGACTCAAGAAAATCAATAGGACTTCTTGAGAGAACATGGAACAATGAAATGTACATGGTGCATGTCAACATTGGGATCACACTTTGATGATACCTATGCACGAGTCAGAGAGATTTCGATCAGGGTCGACATATGACTACTTACTAGAGTGGGACATGAGAAAAATCGAAGTGACCTCTAGAAGAAGAATCACATACTCATAATCTAAAATGGACAAGTTAGGATAATCAGGGCACTCAAAAGAAGATGCCTCCTAATAAGAAGAAGAGGAGCTGGATGAGGAATAGGAGGACACACTCAATCTTTCTTCCAAGATAGTTTATTGGCTCAAGATAGAGTTTGAGGATCTTAAGGTCCATATGTACAAGGTCAAAGATATGATCTAATCCTTAGACCTGAATCATGTAGACTTGGCTTTGGTGACACGACTTGAGGGACTCAAGAGAATCCTTCAAGGAGTCGACATCATCTCCCTCTACATCTAGTAAAGGATGGGGACCATATGCATACTTCACAATACAATACACATCATTAATCATCTTAGTCTTAGGTTACCTAGGTGATTTCTAAGGTCGAGTAGTTGGTTGTAAATGAGAAGTGATATGACCTGCTTTTCTAGGCGAGTTGCGCACAGAAGCTTGCCAATGTGGTAGAACAAGCACCACTAGATGTCACCACTGAATCATGTGTGACATACAAAAACTCCATAAGTGGTATAATGTAATCCATGAGTGTATCTCCGATCTCCCTTGATGGTTGGGTGGTTTTATGGCTTGGGATTTCCTTGAAACCAAAGATCAGCTCAATAGTAGTGTCATCAGGTATTACACCTAAGGTCATGTCATGAGAAGATAAGGCTTGCTCTAACGATTCCTTAAGCAAGACGACCTAAACAAAGAATCAGGAAGATTTAACTCATCTACCTCCAAGAAGTAACATTTATCAGTCTAAAGATTGGATGTCCCATGGTTGGGTGTGTTGACAATGCCTTCACGGGTTCATGATGACCCAAAAAATCCCACAAAATCCGGATAAAGGTAAAAATCAATCTAAGGTTGCTGTGACCCAGATCTCAGAGGTCGAACTCAACAAGAAAAATAGACCACCAAAATTAAAGTAATCAGAATAAATCTGAATAGCGGTCTCGCTATTTATTTAACCTGGTATATCGACCAGGGTCGAACACAAGGAGCACCGATTAGCCAAGTGGCCTATGAAGTAGTCAGAAAATGAGTAAAATATAGAAAATCTTTTTGGTGGATTTTATGAATTTTATTTTTTGTATTTTTAATTATGAAGAAAATAAGGAAAAAGGCAAAAATGACACAAACAACAATTTATTCAACACACAAAGACAAGCCAGAAAATTAAAATTAAATTATTTTTGTATTTTTTATTTTAAAGTGTTTTTGGTAATTTTCTCATATTTTTATATTTTTTTGTTAATTTTATAAAAATAGAAAAAAGGCAAAAACAATGAACTAATGTGCAGTCAGATTTGAGAGGCTATTTAAAAATAGATAAATAGCTAATAAAATCTGGAGACAATTTTTATGAAAACTAGAAATGGAAACTAAGCTACAAGAACAAAAATTGCATTTTTTTGAATTTTTTAGAATTTTTAATGATTTTTATAAGATTTTTAGGGTTTTCTAATTTTTAGGGGTTTTATAAATCCACATGCAGTAAAAATTGGACTGAAGCGAGAAAATCTAAAGCAAACAATACGTAATTTTTTTTAGAATTTTTAGAGGGTTTAAATATTTTTAGTTGATTTTTCAATTCAGACAGTAGCAAAAATAGGGGTTTTTTATTTTTTTAAAATAGCAAACAATAATAAAAATATCCCAAAAAATTAGTGAAAATTTTACACTGTGGTAGGAGCCACGTATCCAAATTTCACTTAATTTAAAGTTAATTTGATATTTTATTCAACCAATATAAAAGCCACAACACACATGGACCTAAATGTAATAAAAACAAGTTCAAAGGGATAAAAAGAAACACGTGCAAAAAGCCTAGGGGTTCAAGTGTAACTTTCACAATAAATCAGCACATGTCCAATTCATTCATGCACAAGGATATATATGCAAATATCCAAAAGATAACTCAATCCATAACAGACAGAAAACCCATGCCCTTACATGCAATTAACCCAAAAAAGTCACGTGTCGAAGCATGTGCACCACAACTTGGAGGACCACAATGCAAATACTCATAACATAAGGGTCCAGAGTGCAATTATTCTAAAATAAAAACAACTACACATAATATTTACAGGACTAAATTATAAATGCGAAAGAAAGAAGGTCCTAAGTGATAATTACCCCTTTATTATCTTCCGACAGCTGAGGGGCATCCTCTTTAGATCGGACGGTCGTGACGCGTGACACCCCTTCGCTGATGTGCGGCTTGGATCTGATCCTCAGATGGATCAACGGTCGAAAGCCCCACGTAGATGAATGGTTCAGATCAAAACTAGAGCGAGGGGGCAGATCGAACGATAACGGTGGCTCCTGTAAGAACACTTTGCCGGCGAACTTTGCTCGGTCGTGGCACGCGGCGGAGACCTCCTCCGGAGCTGTTGATATGGGGGAATCAACGCTGGTGATGTTCCGCAGCTCGTGGTATGCTCCGATGAGATCAGGAGGACCTGGAGGGTCCCCGACGACGTCAAGCTCTTGGAGCTCCTGTCCTGAGTGGTCGAGCCTCCAGATGAGGCTCTTAAGCCTCGATACCTGCACATGAAGCAAGAGGGGTCGAGGGAAAACTGCCTCGACCCATTAGCGGATGAAGGGGGTGATCGGATGAGGCGGAGCGTGGGTCTCCGGCGAGGCGACGGCAAAGGAGACCTGATTCTTGGTTCCGAGGCGAACCGGGATGATCAGAGGGGCGTAGAAGGTGCGGAGGAGTCTCGTGGAGGTGAATGGGTAGTCGGGAGGCGGAATGGGTAGTCGGATGATCGGGTATCGGCCGGCGAAGGCCGGTGGTGCAAATCTAAGAATCAGAATTAGAGCGAAGCTAAAGGCTAAAAGGACTACCTGATAATCGAACGCGTCTGTGGGGGAGGTGCTGAGTCTCCTAGGATCCTTGCCTCGATGGAGCGACGCCTCCATAGGCTCGTGCTCGCCGGTGGCGGAGCGCGACGATGATGACCACCAGACCTGGGACAAAATGTCTCCTCTCCTCTTTACAACACTCCCTTCATCTAGCTGTCACTCTAGGCAAGGGAATGGAGGTCACAGGGGTCTGAAACGGTGGTCGAAGGTGCGTGAATATGCGGCGGAAGGCGAAGCTTTATACTGCAGGGGTCCGAGAAAGAAGGAGATCGGGCATGCAATCCAAAGCTCGGATCCCTAAGAGGGAGGTCGGGCGTGGATCATGGATGTATCGGAGATAATCGGGGCTCGAAGTTTAAGGAAATGGGTGGTGGATCGAGGCACAAATAATTAGAGAAATCGGGTTGGCGCCAAGATCTGCGAGGCTTGTGGTCCTGGGGGGGGGGAGTTGACCGGGGGTCAACATCCCTCGTAGACCAATCAGAATCCAACAATTATTAATTATTTGTAAATTAAATAAAAAATAGTAATGATTTTATTTCGAAATATTTTCAACATGAAAAATGTTTATTATTTTTCCAAGTAATTTTTTGTGATTATTATTGTTTTTTTGAAAAATAAATTAATGTATATAGATAGTATTATATTATATACAGGTATATGTACCTACGTATTTTTTATTTTTATTTTTAATTGTTTATTTTTGCACAATTATCCCTATTTTATATTTTATTGCTTTACAACATAAAATATGGGATTCAAAATAATTTTTATTTAATTTTTATTATGTGTTTATAGGGGTAAAATAAATATGTATAGGTACATATATACATGGTATATACAAGGGGAAGAGAGAGAATTTATTTTTGTTTTATTTTTTTTATCAATTTTATTATATATATACACATTATGAGGGACCCATAAATATTTTTATTTGATGAAAATAAAATATATACCTAAGAGGGGGAGTATCTGTACATAGATGAATGGCCATATCTCTCTCTACTTATTTTATTTTACGGTTAGGCCAATGATTGGCCCTCCCTTGGGTTTAGGTCACTCAATATTTATTCTAAATATTTCCCTCTTTTTCTTTATTTCTTTATTCCTTTATTTTTACACAAAAACATGCTACTTATTACAATTTACACAGTGCATGCATTTTGACAAATTATTGTACTTACAAATAATTTCATGGTGTTTTGCAAAGAATTCTAGCTAAAAGAAAGGAATAAAGAGTGATGAATGGGGATTCATCAGTTCACACTCACTCGACTCATGGAATCATATTACTATAGTCTCACAATCAATATGCCTTAGCCAAGGCTTAGAACAACTTTCCTAAAATAGTGGACTAACTCTCTAAGGAACACAATGTCTAGGACAATGAAGTCCACTATGTATTCAAACCTTTGAAAGTAACGATGATGCCCTTTACACATCTTCCTCCTTCTAATGGATCGATTAGACAGTTGAACAATCACTCTATTACTAAGCGATTCGAGTTCGATCTTGTCAAACCCAATAATCAGGAGTATGTTGATGGCAGAGTCATCATCCAATAGAGCACATGTAAATGTTTGATCCTTAATTGTGCACTCAATAATATGCATCGTTTCATTCTGCAGCTTTGGGTCCTGTTCCTTAAAACTAATGAACTTACCATAGACATGATGTGTGTCTATTCGGTTCGCTTCCCGCTCTTCCTATTTGATGTACACTTATTCTTCAGATGTTTATTGAGGTTGGGCAGGTTGTCAAAGGCCTTTATTAAAGGAAGCTTTAAGACAATTTTCTCCACAATAACTTCCATATTGTAAGTTGTAACATCATGGTCCCTAGACTCAATCTGTTATGGATTACTAGCCCAGACAACTAGTTGGACTTGGGCCTAACTGGAGCCCTTAACCACGATCCAAAATGCTTACGCCTAGGTTGTCTAATAGTCATGTCCACTACTTATACACCAGTACCACACTTTGTGATTGCTAGATGAGTACTATATCTGGGGTGCTATAATCACCTACACTTATATTTACAACGTCCTTCTACGCAATGACCCATGACCTATTCCTTGTAACAGTGGAGGCTTCACCTCTTGGGCATCTCTTTCCTCCTAACTCTAAGGTAGGGGTTGGCTCCACCTCTTGGTATCCCTTTCTACTATTATAAGGAGTTTACTTTGATAGCATATGTAATGTCCCAAGCCCTAGATCCTCTATCGAGGATTACTGGTCCAGACAATTTGTTGGACTTGAGTCCAACTCGAGCCTTGACCAAACCTAAAATACTTTAGCTCATATCTTCTAGTAGTAGCCTCCACTACTTATACGCTACTATATCACTTTGTAATTAATAGATATGAATACTATGTTTGAGATGCTACACATCACATGTGTCAACTATTTTTTGGTATTTTCTATTTCGATTTTATTGAGAGTGGAAGAAAGACATGAATGCTAAAAACATAGGGGTTGTTTCTTGCATTCAATGTGCTCTAACCATCTCCAAGAGATATGCATTCATTTGAAGCTAGGTCACATAAGGTTGCAACTTCGTTTAAATTGTCAATAAAAAACAAGGAGATTTCCCATGACTCCATCACTTTATAGCTAACACTTTATAGCTGACCTCACAATTTTTTTGGGACATGATTGATAGAGCGATGATGGTTTGAATTAGATCTTTTATTTGTGCACTAAATCGAGATAGTCCCACCCGTATGGTAGGAAGCACAAATGATTTAGGAGGTGAGGCTAGAGTTCCTCTCTTGGATTTTGATAAAGGATTCGAAAAGCATAGAGTTGTTAAAAATTCTTCCAAGTTTCTAATTCTCCGGCCATTTTTTTCCTTTCGACGACATATCTTATTCTGTCCTGCTTCATGTCATTTTGTTAGCATGTTTCATTGACATAAGAAGTCTCTTTATTATTTTGATTGGTAATTTTTGAGATCCTAATATATGAGTCATAAATGGGGTGAGGGAGGAGTTTAGGAGTGTTAACAAGGAGGGTAAGGACTTGGTTTTTAATTTCTACCTTTCAAGTTTTTTTTAAATCCGCTGTGTGTATCTAGCAATCGTATTCAAGAGTATTTGGCGATATAGGGATTCCAAGGTAAGTGATTGGAAAATATCCTAGGTTCCAGCTGAGTGTGGAGTCTTCAATGGGGAAAGATTTAGTGGGTGTATTTAAGACTTAGCGTATATTTTGAAGTACCATGATAAGGAAGAAGGATATGAGAGTCATGTATATGCATCTATTTGCGTCTTCAGAGTTTTTAAAGGAACTAGTGGTGTAGAAAAACAAGATATGAGTCAGTTGATCTCTTATGAATGTCATTACATAAGATTGACATAAGGCAATGAGTAATTTAAATATTCATTGTCACATCTTCTGATGTTATAGGTATAACACCGAGTATTATTCATTGACAAATTATATTTTATTATTGTAATTAGCAACAAATGTAATATTCATTGTTAAAAGTTCTTATAAGAATGATTTTTCGTTGACTTATTCATTAAAACTTCTATTAAATTGCTAAATTTAACAGCGATTATACAAGAAAGTGAATGAATAACTACGGTCATATGATTCCTTGCAAGTAATATAGAAATAAACACACTATTGGTTGGGCATATAAACAATCGACCACGGAATAATATTTGTTATTGCAGAAAACATAATGCGAAAGCATAATCATATAAAGAACAAATAAAAATGATGAAGAACACATGGGGATTTACGTGGAACCCTATTCCATAATGAGCGTGATGAAACCACGAGAGAATGCCTCAGATGGCTGATATTTTATTATGTTCTCTCTAAGGAGCGGGATGAAACTATAAAAGTACCCTATGTTTTTAACTACAAAAGATATGAGAACGAATATTGAATTATTTATTACCGTATACTAATTTTGTTGTAGTAAGTGTATTATATCTATATCCTTTATCACTAGGAAAAAAATAGATATTTATCTCGAGATAAAAAAAAAGAACCCAATGTTCATCGGCTTTTAAATAGAAACGGTTTGTTTCCTGTTAAATATATCACCACGACAATGATGATGTTAAGGACATTTGTTTCTCTATGTTCGTTTGACATAATTTATTGTAGGAAATCAACGTGAGTACTAACTTATCCGTATACATGCATAACTTATTCGTATGCATGCATAACTTGTGAATTATTTTGATTTGAATGCCTCAGACGCTGCAGTTTAAAGGAAAAGTCTGCAACTGCAAATTATCTTGCTAAATTTTCTATTTGCGGATTCATTCTACTGATCAAAGAGTATGATGGAATACTTGAACTTGTTATTATCAATGCTTGTTATACACCCTTCGAGCCGAGGCCTTAGTCTGCTTACAGTATTTAAAATCAAATTCATATATGATACGCTCAACAGAGAATCAAACATCATCAGTACAGGGATCTCTCGTTTCTGACTTAATCCTGAACATGGATGGACAGATGGAAGCTTTGTAAGAATTATATAATGAAAAGATAGAAGCATGGAAAGTTCAGAAGAGATCATCAAAGCCAGGTTTACTCGATGAGACAAAACCTGATTCCCACAAAGTGGATCCTCCACCCACAACAGTCAAGTTGATAACAAAGTGTTAGAGTACCATGTGAGATGAAATTAATGGACAGATACCAAAAAACAAAGCTTCCAAGGACAAAGGGCATCTCCTTTCGGTCTCCTCTTCCCCCCTCACTGGTCTCCCCTTTCCAACTTCCAGTCCCCACACCTGTCTGCCATGAATATGCATCGGTGGTCTTTATGATTAAAGTTACATATATGGTAAATGATATATAATTTTAAAGCTCCTGCTATTTTGCTTTGACCCACTCCTGCTGCTAGTAATTCCCATTGAACTAATCCTCTGCGGGAGCCCCAAAAGAAGACATTATTTAATTTTCCACTGACATAGGCACTTGGAGATATCAGAAAACTTTTGCTGCATACAAATATAATGGTTTAGATCATACTGAAATAGCTATTTGTTTAGGTCTGAGATATGTATGACAGATGCTTCCATGCATGAGTGCTGAGAACATCAGCGTTTCAATTAGCTGCTTGCATATGAATCTATATCGCTTAACTTATATATTATGAAATGGAAACAATTACTACTTTTACGAATGAGAAAAATGACTAAAACATGGCAGATTGACTTAGAGATTCCCATCTATTAACATGATACATTTTAAGAGTTGTATAGTTGAAAAGAGGGAATGAAGCTGTTGCTCATTGTAATGTACACATCTATTGAGATTGAAAAGCAAACATTTGCTTTAAACACCACAGTACTCAGATCTGATTTTAATATTAAATTCAAATGCTGAACATGATTTCTGTTGTCTTTCTGTAAAATCTGAAAATGATGTTGGTTTGGATTTTATACATAAATATTTTTGAATTTTATTCCATAAAAAAACACGGGACAGTAAGTTGTAGATAAATCTGGACAGTACACAGATAAATAATTCAGTTATAATGTGTTAATTATTAGAAAATTTGTACTTGTCATAAGAAGAGATACATTATGAGATAAGTTTGATATGATGTGGAATATATAAGGAATCATGATGTTATTGCAGGAAGGTGGTAGTTATTTGACATTTTTTTAAATTTGTGATTTGTTGTTTAAGTAATTCTTTATTTGTTGCTTGGGAGGTTTTTGAAATTTTAAGGTATAATTTATGTCACTTAACCATCTCCTAGTTTTTTTTTTCGATAAAACGGTTCATAAACCATCTCAATCATTTCATGATATAATTACCGATTAAACCCTATAGAAGGATAACCTAATAGTTAGTTAATTCGTAAAGGCAAAAGTTTTACTTCTCGAGGTATCGAAGCTTACCATCTATAGATCCAAATACAAACCCAATAATTAGGGGAGGACGCTGCTAGGAACAACTCAAATAACCCGATTAAACCGTTTTGAATGGATCAAATGAATTGTTCACATGGATTTTATTGCTTAGGTTGGAATCAAACCGTTTTAATTATCTAGGTCTTGGGTTTAGTTAATAGGGTTGGTAGTATCCATCCAAGCCACCACTACAGCAAAATTGAGCTATAGTGATGATTTTTCAAAATTCGTCACTAAATTAGTCATTGTTAAATATATAACGATGATATTATTCGTTGCAAAATGATTTTTCGTACTCGAAATTAGCGAGGAATATCATATATGTCATTATATCATTAGCAACGGTCCACATAGTGATGCTTATCCGTTGTTGTTTTTCAAAATATCATTTAATCGTCGTTAATTTTTTGGATAAGCGTCGCTATGTGGACCGTTGCTAATGATATAATGACAGATATGATATTCATTGCTAATTTCGAATATGAAAAATCATTTCGCAACGAATAATATCGTCATTATATATTTAACAACGGTTATTTTAGTGACGGATTTTGAAAAAAAGCATCACTATAGCTCAAATTTTGTTGTAGTACCGACGGGAGTGGGATAGACCACACACGGTGCAACCTGCTACCCAACGCTCCCTTACTAGGCACTATATCCGCCTTGGGAAAAAATAATACCGAGTCAATCACTTTGTACTTGAGATGATCATCGGTTTTTCAACCGAAATTATACCATATAGTAGTAATCAAAACCGTTTTGATTATAAGGAAATTTTCTAAACAAATTCCCAAAACCTATTCAAGCAACAAGTTTGATGAAAGTGTATCAAATAACCAATTGGTGATCTAGATCTAATCTAATCATTCATTAGTTGAGGCTATGTCATTTAAGGGAATAATTATTGTTTTTTTGAGAGAAAATAGGGTGCAGTCCTGAGCTGAGACTCACCGCGCTATGCTTTTATATATGAAAAAAAGTGGGAAATACACTACATTGTGGACCAGAAGTGATACAGGGAGCGGCAGTAAGCTACCACATTTTCAAAATAGAACCTTTGATTTTTAAATATTAAGTCATTTCTACCTCTCCATATGGACCAAAGAGCAGCAAATGGCAGAGCGCAATCGTCAGTTGAGTTACCTCCCACGGACCTTATTGATCTCTAGAAATCAACCATACCACCATGATTGAGCCACGATGCTCCCAACTCCTTCCAGACCTGCTCAGACAAAGGACAAGTAAAGAATAAATGTTCCGCATCTTCATTATCTGCGCCACATCTATCGCACCGGGTGTCCGTAATGCCAAAAATCCTTCCCCTTCTAGCCTTATCACAAACTCTACCCTTTCTAAGGTGCCACAGAAAGACTTTCACCCTACACGGGATCTTGCTCGCCCAAATTATCTTCATATCTTGCTTCAAGTCTTGATCCAGATCATCTGTTCTCCCTCTAAAAACTGTGTAAGCCTTTTTTACCGAAAATCTCCCCTCCTCCCAAACGAAATGATCTCTCCCATGAGACCTTGGGGAAGGCAATTCAGATTGCATTCTATCCAGATCCACCAATCTACGGTTTGACAAGATGGACAGGAACTGCGGAACCCACGAACCAGACCCGCCAACATCTGCCACATGGACCTCCTTGTTAACTGCCAACGCAAAAAGTCTTGGAGACCTCTCGCAAAGCAACCCTTCTCTTGTCCAGTTGTCCTTCAAAAACGAAAAGTCACCCCTGACTCCATCTTCGGCTTCAACACCGGCCTGAGTTGAGGTAAAATGTCCCGTATACCACCCAAAGGGAAGATTCAAATCTTGTTTTCCCTACCTCCAGGGAGCCATTAACCCCATAAATGGCACGCAACAACCTAATAACCAGTCTATCAGTGTCCCCCCAGATCTGCACCACCCATTTTGCCAGAAGAGCTTTATTCATACAGTTTAAATCCCGAATTCCTAGACCTCCTTCATTTTTCCACCTTGTTAGCTCCTCCCATCGAATCAGGTGCATACCCGATCTCTGCTGCTTTCCATCAGACCAGAAAAATCTTCTCATCAAAACCTCTATTTTCTTTCTGACCCCCGCCGGCATCATCCGCGTAGAGAAGAAGAAGATAGGTATTGCAGATAGCACATGTTTCAGGAGAGTTAACTTCCCCCCCTTGAAAGAATGATCGCCTTCCACCCTGCCAGTCTCTGCTCGAATCTTCTGAGGACCATGTCCCATTCTGCCTTTCTGAGTCTTCCCGCCACGAGAGGCCACCCTAGGTAAGAAATCGGAAGCTCACCCAAAGGGCATCCAAGAACTGCAGCCCTTCTTCCACTCTCCTCTTCATCTCCCAAATATTATCCACAATTATTCCAGGAAATTAACCATTAATTTCACAAGATTCTTAAATGACATTCACAAGGTTCATGGTTGAGTATGTAATTTTCAGCAGTGACCATCACCAATTAAAATTAGCATATCTCTTTCATTTTAAATCCAAATTAAGAAAACAAAATCAATTTTCAGAGATTAATAATTTGATTTAAAACTGAAACCATGTGATTAACATGCATTTCTAGGAATTTTAAAACAATAATTAACATCTTAATTACGTCTCTAGCAGCCATCTCCGAAACAGTGGACATATGGTCAATTAAACGATCATATCTTGAGCAAACAGAATCCAAATTACGCAGAATCAAATTCTACATTTTTCTTCTTTAATGGGGAACATTATACATGTTCATGTTTAAACATTTTAGATAGGGCCGAAAAAATAACACAAAACAGGGCTGCGAGAAATGAAATGCGATAAGAATTTTTCACAAACCCTAACGAGCCCAAATCTTCTCGGGTTTATGGATCATATCCAAAACCTCCAACCTGGCTCTGATACCACTTGAAGGATGCGGGACATTCTTAAGTGCATCACAGAAGTGTGATGATCACATCTAATGCGATCGGAGCGACTAGTCATACTAGTTGCTCAGTGCAGCGGAATTTAAAATTTTTAAATCATATGATGAAACCACATGATCCAAGAACATTTGTTGGATCGTTTCATCTAACCACAAAGTATTAGAAATACCTCTTGAAGCGTGGTTGCAATCACTTGATCTCTAAACTAAGAGATCCTCCTGACTCAAGTCGGATCCACGAAGAAGGCACTTGCGAGCACGATGATGAGACGCGTGCTTCCCACAATACAAGATGAAGATCCAAGTAATGAATCTCTGATTTCGTCCAACGAAATCCGACGTCTTCTACTTGTGTTAGAAGCACCAAGGAAGACAGAGATCCACGAGCAATCGAGGCGACAATACGATGGAGTAGCGACGACTGCAATTCTCTTAATACTCAAGGTAGGCGGCCACACTTAGAGAGAGAGAGGCATGAGAATGAGAATAGAGAGAGAGAGAGAGAGATTAGACGTGTCATTGAAGGGCTAGGGTTGTCCTTTCTTATATAGTAGTTTGGGAGTCCATGGATCACAATCCATGGGATACACAAAATCAATGGTTAGATTGATTTGTGTTTTTAATCAATAGCCATGATCATTGTTGTCTAATAAAGAAACAAATTAATAATTTATATTAAATTAAATATATGTTGCATTATCATCAACATAATTTAACTTAATAAAATTAATCAACATAAGATAATAAAGAGGATAAAAACCTCTTCCTAAAAGATGGGTGTCACCTTTAAATAATTCATGGGTGACGCCACCTCTCCAATAAGTGAGTTTTTATCTTCTTTATTTTATCAGATAAAATCCCATTATCTTTTAATTATTTGCAATAACATTTATTGCAAACATATTCACTAAATTAATTCCAAACTAATTAACGAATATTTCAATCATGCCATTGAAAAAATGTGAATCACATTCACAACCCCAAAAAAAGTAAATTACATTTCCAATTAATTGCTCAATGTGGATCCAATTCACATTAACAACCAATTAGTAAATATTATTTACAAATGAACTCTCTTCAATATATTATAAATCATATTTATAATATACATTGATATTATGGATAGCATGGATAGTACTTTCCACATTCTACATATCATTAATAATTAGATCTCATTTAATTATCTAGGATAATCATTCTCATAATATGAATTTCATTCATATTATTCTTGATAATTAAATCTCATTTAATTATCAATATCCTATTTCTTGGATACTTAATTCATCAAAGGAATTATTCTTGAACTCCTTCAAGAATAGTGTGTTTTCTCTGTAGATACTTGGAGATAAGGACATGGCGATTGTACGTTCCATGTATAGTGACTTGGATATTGAGATCGTATCTCAAATCCAGATCTAGGGGACCTCTCATAGATGCATTATTTAATCAACTCTGTAGATCTTATCTTCTCATTGCATCTGAATCTCATTGAGACCAATGTCTAACCCTTGGACCAGGATTTGATTACTTCTCTTTACTAAGAGGAGTCACTAAAATCTATACCTATTTCATCACTCCCTTGGAATGGAAGCATCATGGTTATATAATCATTTATGATCACATCACAATAAGGTACTGCCAATACCTGTACATCATGCCGACTGGAAGACCTAGAATAAACCCGAAGTCTAACATCACTTTAGACTGTCATCTTCAGGGTTTTATCATTAAGTTTCTCATTTAGTCATTGAAACTTGTTATCAATCATATGCTTTCCAAAATCATATTAAAAAAAATGAAAAGACGGGAGTCGCTATGTAATGGCCCGACAAATTAGGCTCACTGTCGTTGAGGCGACTCCTTAAACCTTCGCGTTAATCAACAATTAACCCATACAAATAATCAAGCAATTACGAGCAGGAGTCAAAATGTATTATACCCAACTAAGAATGTATAGTGGCAAGCAAATAGGGGTCGAACACAAGAAGCAAGGCGTAGAGCAAGCTAGATAGAAATATCACACACCTAATATCCTTTCACACACTTAGCCAAATTGAAACTTTTTGTGGGGTTTTAATTTTATATTTTTTATTTATTTTTGAATTTATATTTTTATATTTTGATTTTTAATTTACTGATTTTGTATTTTCTTTTTATATTTTATATTTTTATATTTTCTTTTTCTTTTAAGAAGGATATAATACTATATAGAAATATATATATATATATATATACACACACAAGAGAGATGATAGACTGATAAATGGGTAAATAATGTTCAAAATACAGGAAATACATTATTTTTGTACTTTTTATATTTTTCTAATGTTTTTGTGATTTTCTATATTTTTACTAATTTTTTAGTATTTTAAAATAGAAAAATACTGAAAATAGTGAATAAAAATAATAATATGAGATTAAAATGGAGATGAAAAGTCTCAAACAGAGCTAAAAATTCCTAAAATTAATTTTAACATAAAGATAATAAAATAAGGAAAATTTAGAAGCAGAAATTATATTTTTGTGGTTTATTTATGGATTTTTAATGTTTTATAGAGATCTTAGGGGTTTTGTAATTTTTAGGAGTTTTCTTTTGTATTTTTTTAGTGATTTTTGGTCTGAAGTTAAAAGATGCAAAACACATAAAATATATTTTTTTTGGAATTTTTCAAATACGTTTTATAATTTTTATGTATTTTCTAATGCAAACAGTGATGAACATGAAAGTTTTGATTTTTTTTATAAATAATAAAATGATGCAAAAATGAAAAATAAAATATGGATGATTGTGCAATGTAACAAATACACAATGATATTTTTTTAGGATTTTTTATGGTTTTGTAGATGCATGGAATAATTAGAGACAACAAAGAGAAACTACACTACTAGCAAGGGTGATTTGTAAATACGCAGAAGTCCTGGAGCACAGATGAATTTTTCCATAAAATATATACAAAATATAAAGCATTCTGGACTAAAAGTTAAATTCAAAACAACGAGGGTGTTCCTGCAAAAATCCCAGATCTCGCGCTTGGGAGGGACGAATATGAAATTCTCAATAATCCAGGGGCATACATGCAAAAAGTCCCAAAAGTTATAAATGTAATAAAATATTTTCATACTGCATACAAATACCAAAATGCCTGAGGGGCCCAGGCTGCAAAATGTCCCTCACGTGGTCGCCCACGTGAGGTGACGTGGCCTGGACTCGTTTGTAATAACTAAAAAGTGCAGGTGTCGGAATGCAAATATTACAAAATAAGTGAACGAAAGAGGAAAGTTTAAGGTCTGATTATTAAATACAAAAAAATGCATCGGTTGAGAAGCAAAATACCCACACTTGGGCGGATCGGACGGCTGAAGACCGTCACTTGGACACGTGGCGCGCCCGTGACGCGAGATACCCCTTCGCGCTGACCGGCTAAGATTGTATCTCCTCCAATGATCGAACGGCGGACGCGTGTGGAGATCGAACGGTGACTGGGAACATGGGGCTGGCGTTCTTGATCTGATGACGAAGAGGCCGAGGAAGAACATGGACGAAGGCCAGCGAGGGTGACCTGCTCCTCCTCCGATCTCTGACGTCCAGGGAAGCTCAAAATCACCGTGGAAATTCCTGTAGAGATCTTCTACCGACTGGAGGCGTCAGAAATCACCGGAGGGCATCCGTGTCCATGCTAGGGGGTGGCGGAGCTGGAGGCCCCAGGTATCTCCGGTGGGTGGTCAAAATCTCCCCCAGATTCTTGTTTGGTTCATGACTTGCATAGAAGAGGTGAAAGGGTTGAGGGCAAGTTGCCTCGACCCTGCGGAGAGGAGAGGATGATAGGATGAGGCGATCCTTGTCGGTTGGCGAACACGATGCACGACCAAGCGGAGATTCAGGGATTTTGCAATGATAAAGATGGATTCGGTGATGATGAATAGCTGGATCCAATACTGGTGTCCTAAAGAATTCAAAGGTGCACAAAAGAAGGGGAAACACTCACCGAGGAAGGGCACTAGCAGCAAGTTCCGGCGGTTGATGAATACCCATTCATCACTCTTTATTCTTATATTTTAGCTACAAAAACCTTTGCAAATACATGTAGATATGTGTAAATACAAATAATTACCAAAAGCATGCATTGTGTAAAAACCTGTAATTAGCATGTTTTTGTGCAAAAATAAAAGAATAAAGAGTAAAAAGAAAAAGAGGGAAATATTTAGAATAAATATTGAGCAACTTGACCCAAGGGAGGGCTCAGCATGGGCCTGACCGCATAAAAGACAATGTAGAGGGAGATAGGAGCTCATGTGTATATACTTCTGTAAATAAATAAAATTATATTTTCCTCACCCAAAAATATGCTTGTACATATTCTGTGTATATTTAGAGACTATTAAAAAAAACAAAATAAAAATTTTAAACAATCAAAAATTCAAAAATGCCCTTTCACCATGTGTATAGACCATCATCCCTTATTTATTTAACCCTGAAAAAAATAAATGTACTTATTTTCTAAACTTTTTGTAAATATTCTATGTTACATTTTGTAAATAAAATAAATAAAAAGAAACACCACAAAAATCAAATAAAAACAACAAAAATTAAAAATACAAAAATACAGTGTATATACTATGTATATAAATGTATATAACTATTTATTTAACCTATGAATATAAATAATTAAAATAAAATAAAAATACCATTTTGTTCTTTATTTTATGATGTAAATAAATAAAATATAAAATGGGCATAAAAATACATAAAAATAACAAATAAAAAAAAATCAAAAATTAAAATCTATATAGTGTACATATACCTATATATATAGCTACCCTATTTTTATTTCCAAAAATTAATTAAAAATCACCAAAAAATAGAAAAAAATAAAAGAAAAATATTTCATGTTTTGAGTTTTTCTTAATTCGGCCTTTTTCTACCTTAAATTAAATAAACAAAAAAATAAAAACGTGGCAGCCCCTGATTGGTCCACGGGGGATTGTTGACCCCGGTCAACTCCCCCGCGGACTCCTTCCTTTTCTGGAAGATGTGCGCCGCCCCGCCTTCGCCGATTTTTCCACGCGTCTCCAGCCTGTCTCCCACGCAAACCCCGTGCCCGGATTCTTCGCCGATCATCCGTCTTCCCCGCCAGATCTTTCGCCATGAAATCCACGCCTTCCATCGCTGCATCCACCTAACCCTAATCGGGCCTGCACTTATATATAGAATTCCCTCCGCCACCTCCGCGCCTCATCTTTGGTTCCCTACCTTCACTCCCGTGACCTCCATCGTAACCACCGAGGTGACAGCTCGCGTGGGCCCTTGTTGCAGCGAGGAGTAGGTGGCCGGCCATTGATCCGGCAGCTTCACGCCGCCGTGCTCCGCCACTCGACCGAAGCTCGAGCCTCAGGCCTTGACGCCCTTCGAGGCTACGACCAGGAGTTAGCCACACTCCAGCACAGTCTCCCGCTTCACCCAGGTAACCCTTTCGCCCTCTCATTTCGCGTAATTTCTAGTTTCGCCCAAATCGACTCCTCGCCGTGTTCCTCTGATTCCGGCCATATCGTCCATCATCTCGGTCATCGGAGCACACGCTCACCTTCGCCAATTCCTCGCGCACGTTCTACGCCCACTCGTTCAACCCAGCTCGCCCCGGAGCTGGGAGTCGAGCTCCCCATCCCCAGCTCGCCGGAGCTCATTCGCACCGACCCACCAGCCACCTTCACCCCGCTTCTTTGGGTCGAGGCACTTTGCCCTCGACCCGCGAAGCTCTTGGTTCATTTTGCAGGTCCAAAGGGAGTCATCTGAGACCCCCACACGTTCAGACCAGGAGCTCTTCGCCGACGACCTCGCCGGAGCCCCTCCCGGGCTCGGGTGGGCCATCGGACAGTACCAGCAGCTGCGGGACGCCGTCGCCCATCTTCCCCGATCATCAGGAGCAGCTGAGGAGGACTGCAGCTCACGCACGAGGCCGGCGAAGCTCGCCGGTGGAGTGTTCTTCCACTATCCTCCAGCACCGTCCGATCAGCCCCCGATCCCAGTTTGCATCGTCACCGTCCGTTCTTCGAGGAGCAACATCCGTCGATCATCGCTAGGGGCTGATCAGGACCGTTCGAGCAGCGGAGAGAGACACCTGAGGCCATACCCGTTCGATCTTCCACGTGTCCTCTCCAGCACCGTCGATTCGGCTCGAGGTCAGACGAAGAGGAGCGCCAGCCATCTAGGACCGACCGATCTTCCACGTGGCGCCTATCCAGCCGTCGGCGAATAAAGGGGTAAATTGCTTAGGCCCCCTCGTAGTTTGAGTCTTTTATTTCTAGTCCTGTAAATATTTTAGTTATTTTATTTACGTTGGGATATTTGCATATTAGACCTCGGACTTTCTCGTATTTGCATTTATACCCCTGCCAGTTGTGGACACGTGCATCGACATGTGATATTTTGGTTTATTTGCAATAGAGACCCCTGTAGTTCTGGATGTTCTTTAACGAATGAAATCTTTTACTTATTTGCATTTATACCCTTGTGCGTGATTTATTTCCACATGTGCGTTTTATTTTGGGTATTTTGCAAGATAAGCCCCTGGACTTTTGGTACTTGTTACCAATAAGCCCTCGGAACTTATTTTTCTTACATTTGGGTCCCTGAGTGCCCCAGACACGCGCCTCGCGCGTGATTTCTTGGGTATTTTGCACCAGACCCCCAGAACTTTTGGGTATTTGCACTTTGGTCCCTGTGCACAGTGCCCCTCCTTTGTTTTTGAATAAAATATCAAATCACCTCCAAATTCGATGAAAATTTGACACATGGCTCCTGCCATGGTGTAGAATTTTTGTGAATTTTTGAGGACATTTTTGATTGCATTTGCTATTTTTAAAAATTCAAAAACCCATATTTTTGCTACTGTTTAGATTCAAAAACCCCAAAAAAATATCAAAACCCTTTTAAAAATTCTAAAAAAATTATATACTGTTGTTTGCTTGCTGTTTGATTTTCTAGCCAAGTTTGGCTATTTTCCATTGAGTAAAAACCCTAAAAATTGAAAAAACCTCAAAAACTCATAAAAATTATAATAATTAAATTAAAAATCCAAAAACAATAATTAGGGTGCCTAAATTTTCCTTAGTCTATCTAGTATACAGGAAAATTACCTTCAGGGCCTTTTAAGATCCTTAAATATTTTATTTTTGGGTCTTAAGCCTTGCTGGACAGTACCTTCCCCTTTTTGCATTGTGTGATTTTTAGAAAATAATTTACCCGTCATAAAAACCCCAAAAATTCACCAAAAACACTTAAAAACCCAAAAAGCATAAAAACAATTTTTCTTGAATTTTTGCTTGATTTTTAATGCATTAAATAAATTGTTCAAGTTAGTGGTTTGGGTGCCTTTCCTGTTTTCCTTATATTCCAAAAATCCTAAAAAAATATAAAAACCCTTAAAAACACTAAAAAATACTCTCTCGGATTTCTGACTACATCGTAGGCCGCAAGGCCAATCTGTGCTCCTTGTGTTCGACCTTGGGTGCTATACCAGGTTAATCTCATAGCGAGACCGCTGTCGCATTTTCGATTGATTTTATTTCTCGTAGTGGTCTATTTTTCTTGATATACCCATCCGATTGATTGAGGTCACAACGACCATTCCTTTGCCTTTGCCTTAGTCACTTGGAATTTTGGGTTATCAGAATGGCGCCGTTGCCGGGGAGCACGGCTTTGTAGTCATTTTTCTATTTTTGTCTCTCTCTATATTATTATTGTTTTCTGACCTTCTCTCTTTGATTTTTGTGCGAGGTACTGCTTGGACGACTTGGAGCTTCTTTTTAGAGGACCCGTGCAGGAGGAAGAGAGAGAGAAGAAGGAATTTTTATTTCTGAGAGAGAGAGAGAACAATATTTGTTGTAATAACTTAGACTTTGGACTTGTGGACACTTGTAACTTAGCGGGTCTGTTTCGCCGAGTACCGGTGTACTCGGGGGACCCATTTGGATTTTCGCGGCTTTTTCTGCGGTTTTAATAGCTAGCTGCCTTTTCCGGTGTTTACGCGGTTTTTCTCGAGCCCCTAGATTTAGGAATTTCTCTTGCTTGTGCCGTAATTAGTAGGGTCCCCACACTTAACTGCCTATCTGTTCCTATAGATCGTTAATTGGACCTACTAATAATAAATAATAAAAATAACTTAGTTGCTTTCCTGAGAGCCTACGTGCCGCGAGCCTGCCCCACAAGCGCTACTCCTGAACTCGACTTGTCGAGAAGAGGAGGGGTAAGCCAAGACCGGACTCTTTGGATCGAAGGCGAGTAACTGAGTTAGACGGTTCTGCGATAGAAGTTGCTCATCTAGGACTCGGTTTTTCCCGTTGCATCATTTAGGTAGTTTTATTTCTGTCTTTAAATTCTGCGCGGATCACTTGCATGTAGAGTGCTGGAGACAAGGTACGCATTTCTATCTCTGCATGCATCATTGATTTCTTCGCGCATCGGCTTTTTCGTCTTCTCCCTCTGTTTTTGGCTTAATCATCAGGAGAATCGGAAAAATCGTTAGGCCGCTTGTATTTATTTTGAAAAAAATTAAAAAGAAAAACAAAAAAAATTGGGACTGGATAACATTATTGACCCTAAAAGACACTCACATTAAAAATTTGTCTTGGGGAGAGCAACCCCCTCCTTGTATGGTTTGGATGCGCGAGAGAGTGACCCGTACCCTAGATAGAGCCCTCCGGTGCTATTTCTAGCTGACTACCGACTCTTCCGTGCGGGCCAGTCGGTTGGAGTAGCATCGGGTATCCTAACAGGTCACGTAAGCGCTCTGATATTTTGTATGTTCACCCAATAAAATTGACAAGATAAATTGACCGAGCTTTCACGGTCTTCATATTGTGTTGTGTTGGTGAACCGGGGGTTTGCTTTGCGATCATATTTTCTCCAGATCCCATCCGCCCAACTCGCCAGATCAAGATGATGGGTAGACGATCTCTTAGGCAGCCTCTGGCTGCACCGCTTTCAGGCGAGTCTACTTCATCATCTAGGTTGGCCCGTGAGAGTCAAGACCAGCTCTCCGGGCCCGAGTACGATTCCACCCTGTTCCCCCTCGATCCCCTTTCTTTTGCTACTGAGAGACATGAGCCTGAGGAAAGACGAATTGATTTGACAGAACCTGAGTTGGGCTCATCTGATTTTGCAGACGTCGGTATGGCCGCCAGATCAGACGATTACCCCGGAGGTCAGCAGGGAGAGCAGCATGTCGTATTTGACCAGGGGGCGATCAACTCCACCCTGATCGCATCATTAGAGACAGTTCAGCAGCAGTTACGCGATCAGGGGGCATTCATGATTGAGATGAGGAGGGAGTTGGAGCGACTCCGAGAAGAGAGAGATCAGAGCGAGCCTGAGGACATTCCTGACGCTGATGCAGAGGCAGCAGCCGCAGCAGCAGCCGCAGCAGCAGTTGCCGCAGCAGCGGCAGCCGCCGCCGCAGCAAGACCGATGCGGGAGTTACACAACCCTGGATCTACACTGATGCACCAGTGGGTGGTGGTACCTGCTATCGTGGGGGATTTCAAGTTCCCTCCGAACACCCTGCAGATGCTTCCTCATTTTCACGGACTTGCCACTGAGGAACCCCACCTCCATCTCCAGGAGTTTTTGATGATCTGCAGCACTGTCCACGACCGTCGTGTGGACCAAGATACGATTCGGATGATGGCCTTCCCTTTTTCACTGGCAGATAGGGCAGCCGCCTGGCTGAAGCATCTAGGGAAGTTTGTTTACACCTGGGAGCAGCTCCGCACCGAGTACTTAAACAAGTACTATCCACTCGGGCGGACGAATGCAGCAAGGGCCCTGATCAACAACTTCTCCATGCTCCCTAACGAGCAATTTCACGAGGCATGGGAGAGGTTCAGAGAGCTTCTGGATAGATGCCCACACCACGACATTTCGAAGCCGAACCTAGTTCAGAGCTTCTTTAGTGGGCTGACGCCAGAGCTTCAGGGTCTGGTGAATGCTTCTTGCGGCGGGTCCTACTTTGCCAAGGACCACAACCAAGTCTGGGCCATCTACGAGGAGATGGCCGAAAATTACATGGTGATGTCCCAGACTCGGTTGTACACACAGAGAGCTTAGCAGCCGCCAGGACCCGTGCAGTACCAGCGGATAGCACGGGTTGATGCAGGTCCTTCCAGTTCGTCCACAGTTGCAGCCGCACAGGCAGAGTCGGCCGCTGCGGACATGGGGATTATCAGCGAGAAGTTGGACCGCATGGAAATAATAGAGAAGAAGCAGTGCCAGGGCATAACTCAGATGGAGCAAATGGCACAAACTCTGAGCGACATGAAGACCCAGCTCTTGTGTCTTCAGGAGGCACAGACGGCTCCTCAGCCCCGTCTTCTGTCGCGAGGCGATTCCGGCGGCAGCCGCAGCTCGTCCCAGCGCTCCAGCTCTTTGCAGCAGCCTAGACAAGTTCACCTTGTACAGGCGGAGCCATACCAGCAGCAGCCGCCCTCTTACCAGTCACCACCATCTCCAGACTTACAGATGGTGGTATATCAGCCGGATCAGCCTCTGGCAGCACTGCCGCCAGACCCCTTCGATGCTGAGCCGTTGATGGATGTCAACGGGATTTGGTATGACCGTCCTCAACCTGGAATCAGACGAGACCATCCCGGATTCAGGTGGGGGAATGGGGGTAACCAGTCCCAACAGCAGCCAGCCGGTCAGGGAGGGCAGTACTCCCAGCAGAGCGATCACCAGCAGCCCCCAACATACCAGCCACACCAGCCATCATCCTTCGTACCTCGTCCCTACCAGCAGCAGAGACAGAATTGGAGACGTGAGCAGCAGGCTCACCAGCAGCAGCATCCTTCCTCTTACCCCTCTCAGCAGCAGCAGCACCAGGTCCAGCAGCCTCAGTACCAGAGAGGCAACCCGTCGGGCTCCCATGAGAGTCCCGCCATGGATGATCTAGCCCGCCTCTTCACAGAGCAGCAGGCTACATTTAGACGGGAGATGGACGAGTTCCGCCAGGAGATGCGGGACCTGATGAGAGGGAAGGCCGCCATCCCTGCACAGATCGAGCCTAATCCGAATAGCTTGAAGAGGAAATCTGAGCAGGTAGATCCCACTGAGCCTACCACTCCTAGTAACCCATTTGATGATATGTCATCGGATCTATTTGATGCTGATTTTGTTACACTTAGGAGCGGTAGAAGACCAGCAGGCGGCGCCTCATCTGAGCGACAACGCGAGGATCCATCTAGAGCGCCAGATGAGGAAGAGGAGAGCGGTACTGAAGCCGCACATGATGATGACGGTGGTACTGATGCCACCCGAGATGCTATTTCCACCGGCGGTACTGAGGCCGCCGCTTCACCATATCGAGGAGGTGGTACTGACGCCACCAGCAGAGCCGAGCCAGACCGCGGTACTGAAGCCGCAAGACGTCTAGTTGTAGAGCCAGCTAGAGGTGGTACTGAGGCCACCAATATTCATTTTGATAGAGATGTTTTCTCTCCTCGTATGAATGTTTCTCAGAACTCTAATTTGAATAAAGGAAAAGGTTTAGTTTCTTCTGATCCCACTGTGGTGAATGATGTTTGTGAGGATCCGGTCATCGAACCGTCTAGGACTATTCCTAGTCCTTCATCTGAAAAGGACCCTGTGATCCCCTTTCCTAGAGCCCTTGAGTTGGGGAAGGGGAAGAAAAAAGAAAAAGATCCAAAAAAGAGAGAGCAGGAGGAGTTCAGCCAGGGCATGATAGACCGATTTCACATCCAGCTGACCCTCAATGAGGCTTTGCAACACATCCCTCTTCTTCAACGATCCTTGAGAGACAGAACCACAGTCAGGAGGAAGAAGAGGAACAAAACCACAGAGATTCATGTGTTGACAAAAGCCACGTGTTACGCGATCAAGAACCATCTGCCTACCAAGAGGCCAGATTTAGGAGCCCCATATGTCAGATGTCAGATTAGTGAGCAGAGGTTCGACCGTACTCTATTAGATAGCGGATCGTCGATCAACCTTCTTCCGGCAGCCCTTCTCAACCACTTAGAGTTGGGCACTCTTAGACAGAGCAGGACATACCTTCAGTTTGCTGATCGGTCTGTCAAGAGGCCAAAGGGGTTGTTGCGAGACGTTGTCGTCACGGTTCAGGGTTTGCAATTCCCCGTGGACTTCGTAGTGCTGGATATGGAGACCCCTGACTCGTTGACCGATTCCCCCATCATCCTCGGTCACCCGTTCTTGGCCACAGCCAAGGCAGTGACTGACCATGACAGTGGGAAGGTATTCTTTCGCGTACAGGGCGAGAGTATACAAATAGAGACGGTTAAGGACCACAGAGCCAGAGATAGATCCCGCTCAGAGGGCAGTACAGATTCAGAACAGCTGACAGATACAGAGCCAGACATACACCAGGACTGTGATTTTGTGATCACAGATGATGAGGCAGCTTGGGCAGATCCTGCAGCACAGACCATCCTCTCATATTCAGATACAGCTGATGCAGAGATGGTAGCAGAGGATAGTCTGGAGAGCACAGCCCTGGTTCAGGACACTATTGAGTCAGCAGAGTCGGACCTTGATCGCGACACGATTTTCAGTGATGGTGGTACTGAGGCCACCCTGCTCTACGGTGGTACTGATGCCACCGCAGTTGACACAGATCCCTCGGATTCAGAATCTGATTGGGCAGATTGTGATGATCAGATACCAGACCTGGATCCACCTGAGCCTACAGATGAGGAGGAGGTAGAGGCAGAGCAGATCAGAGACAATGCAGAGGACCCGCCTTCTCCAGATCAGGTTTGTGAGAGTTCTTTATCATTTTCCCAGGCAGATTTGGCAGAATTGTCAGCATACACGCATCTTCTTCAGAAGCCAGATTTGCCAGCACCCAGCTGTCCAGAGCTAAAGCCGCTCCCTACTTCGCTGAAATATCGATTCCTTGCGGGAGAGTCTGAGATGTACCCAGTCATCATCTCTGCCGATCTGACTGGAGAACAAGAATCCCGTCTGATGGAGGTTCTTGAAAAGAACCGCAAGGCAATTGGATGGAGTGTAGCAGATCTCCAGGGGATTAGTCCCTCGTTGTGCTCCCACCATATCTATCTCGAGGAAGGGGCAAAGCCGTCGCGTGAGTTCCAGCGGCGACTGAACCCCAACCTAAGAGAGGTTGTCATGAAGGAAATATCAAAATGGTGGAGTGCAGATTTTATTTATCCCATCTCCGACTCCAAGTGGGTTAGCCCCTTGCATGTGGTGCCCAAGAAGACGGGCATCACGACTGTGATCAGTGAGTCGGGAGAGGAGATTGCTACACGAGTACCCACCTCTTGGAGGGTCTGCGTTGACTACAGGAGACTCAACCAGGCCACCAAGAAGGACCATTTCCCCCTGCCTTTTATTGATCAGATCATAGAGAGACTGGCAGGGAAGAGCCATTATTGCTTCCTGGATGGGTACTCGGGCTACAATCAGGTAGCCATCGCTCCTGAGGATCAGGAGAAGACCACCTTTACCTGTCCCTTCGGTACATACGCCTTTCGACGCATGCCATTTGGGCTATGCAACGCCCCTGCGACTTTTCAGAGATGCATGCTGTCGATCTTTTCGGATATGGTAGGGGAATGTTTGGAGGTCTTCATGGACGACTTCTCGGTTTACGGCGACGGATTCGATTCCTGTCTTGACTGCCTAGACCGAGTGCTCCAGCGATGTATTGCTACCCGCTTGGTTCTGTCTTGGGAGAAGAGTCACTTCATGGTGACTCAAGGGACGGTGCTTGGCCACATCATCTCCAACAGGGGCATGGAGGTTGATCCGGCCAAAGTTGACGTCATTAGAAAACTCGCACCGCCGTCCAATTTAAAGCAGCTACGGTCATTTCTGGGGCATGTTGGTTTTTATAGGAGATTCATTCATGATTTCAGCAAGATTGCCCGACCGTTGACTGACCTCTTGACGAAAGACACCGAGTTCCTTGTCGATGACAAGTGTCTTTCATCCTTTGAGACTCTCCAGCAGCGTGTTATTGAGGCTCCTGTCCTTCAGCCACCCGATTGGTCTCTCCCATTCGAGATCATGACGGATGCCTCTGATTTTGCCGTAGGGGCCGTGCTAGGACAGAGGAGGGACGGAGTTCCATTTGCCATACACTATGCTAGCCGCACATTGGATTCTGCCCAGCGGAATTATACTGTCACAGAGAAGGAGATGCTAGCAGTAGTGTTCGCCCTAGATAAGTTCAGATCGTATATCATTGGATCTAGAGTGACTTTGTATACTGACCACACCGCCATCAGGTACCTCATGTCAAAGAAGGATGCCAAGGCCAGACTTACTAGATGGATCCTTCTACTCCAGGAGTTCGACATTGAGATCAAGGATAAGCCTGGAGTCAAGAATGTGGTGGCGGACCATCTCTCCCGATTAGAGTAGCCTGAGGATTCTGAGCAGATTGATCCCATTCATGATACCTTCCCAGATGAGGCGATCCTTGCTATCACCTCACTCCCGTGGTATGCCGATATTGTGAACTTTCTCGTTGCTGGGAAAGTCCCACAAGATTGGCCCAGGCAGAGGCTTGAGACCTTCCTTGCGAAGGCCAAGTCCTACCACTGGGAGGATTCCATCCTTTACCACGAAGGAGGGGATAGCATCTGGCGTCGGTGTATTCCTCAGGAGGAGCATCATAGTGTCCTCACTTACTGCCACAAGCTTGAGGCAGGAGGACATCATTCTGGGAGGAGAACGGCACAGAAAGTGCTCCAATCCGGCTTGTGGTGGCCTACACTCTTCAAGGACTCTGATGAGTTCGTGAAGAGGTGTACTGACTGTCAGAGGATGGGCACTTGTGGACAACGTGATATGATGCCGATGCAGCCCATTCACTTCTGTGAGGTTTTTGACGCATGGGGCATCGATTTCATGGGTCCATTCCCTAAGAGTCAGGGATTCGAGTACATTCTGTTGGCCGTAGATTACGTTAGTCGTTGGGTTGAGGCTATCCCCGCCCGAGCCGCTGATGCGAAGACAGTTTGCAGATTTTTGAAGAAGCACATCATCATGCGGTTCGGGGTTCCACGAGTTTTAATTTCTGATGGGGGGTCTCATTTCATCAACGACCAGGTGAAGGCCCTTGCTAGCGAGTTCAATATAGACCATCGTGTTGCCACACCTTACCATCCACAGACGAATGGTCTAGCTGAGGTGTCGAATAGGGAGATCAAGAATATTTTGCAGAAAGTCGTCCGCCCTGACCGAAAGAATTGGTCATAGCTTTTGGACTCGGTCTTATGGGCATATCGGACGTCTTTCAAGACTCCATTGGGTACATCTCCCTTTCGCCTCGTTTATGGCAAGCCGTGCCATCTACCTGTTGAGCTGAGGCACAAGTCACTTTGGGCAGTCACAGATATTCTTATGGATCCAGATGGTATAGGAGACCAGAGGAGGGCAGAGCTAGGCGCCTTGGAAGAGCTTAGAGATACAACTTTCTCAAACAGCCTACATTATAAGGAGAAAGTGAAGGAGTGGCATGATTCTCATATCAGCCACAAGCATTTTGAGATTGGACAGAAAGTATGGTTGTTTGATGCGAGGCTCAGATTATTTCCAGGAAAGCTACAGAGCAAATGGAAGGGACCTTACTTGGTCAGAAAGGTACACGATAACGGTAGCATTGATATATCTGAGTTATCTTCTGAGAGTACCTTTCGAGTGAACGGCCAGCGGCTCAAGCCATTTCTAGATCATGAGCCGCGGGACGTTATTATTGCCGCTATTCATTTTGCGTGAGATGTGGTCTTTTGACTCACATCTTTTGCATCTCACGCCTGATATCTATTGTTCTTTCCGCCTGTATAGATCCAGTTGTCCATATCATTCTATTCTTTAGTCCCACATCCCTTTTCTCATCCTGTGATTATGCTATACTTAGGGTGTTCTTTACCCTAAGTATAGGGGGGATGTTGGACCTGCGGGTATTCTTTTTATTCTTTTTGCTCCTGTTTTTGTTGCCTATACTTAGGGATATTTTACCCTAAGTATAGGGGGGGCAGATTCTGCATATTCTTCACTCGGATTTCCCTTCATGTACAGCTTGCTATACTTAGGATTAGTTAATCCTAAGTATAGGGGGAAACCACCGAGTTCCTCGTATTCTATTCATTTATTCATTTCTGTACTTATCCATTCCTTTTCACTTCCCTATACCAAGCACGAGTTATGTCATCTTCATCGCTCTTGATCACTCTGAGGACATCGTTCGAGCTAAGTATAGGGGGGGTGTATATATTTCATATATACTTTAGCCATAACTCGTACTTTGTGTGAGTGTGTTAATAAATAAAATGGCTAAAAATCACAAAAATTTAAAAGATTTTTCATGTACATAAACCTCTTTTATCCTTGCACATACATAGCTAGTGTATAAAGTATTTTTGTAAAAATGATTTCAAAAATCTTTTGTGTAAAGTTTGTGTAAGTATTTTGTATCAAAAATTATGTATATAGTACAAAATTTTTCCAAAATGTTTTGAAAATCAAAAGTTTGCAAATATCTTGTGTAAATGTTTGTAAATATCATTTTGCAAAACTTGCACCTCATGCATCATTCATTCATGATTTCAAAACATTTTTCAAAAATTTTGCATGATTGTAAAATATGTGTAAATAGCATCTTGTGTAAATATATGTATAGAGTTTTTCTTGGATGAGAGTTGACATTTAAACTAAGCCTGGAATTAAATTGAGAAATGGAGCTTGAATAAGATCTTAATCCACTTAACTTTAAGAGGAACCTTATAGGACTTAGGGTTAAGGCTTTTCAGGTCCATAAGGACTTCATTCTTTGAGTCCACTAGGCTATGAGCATATGTCATCTTGATGAGCCTAAGTAGAGCACTTAACAACACACGCATGGCTCTTAGAGACAATGGCTTGACTTGCACCCGCACGTACACATGGCTCTCCATGGATGAGGTGGTGAGGAGGCAGTTTCCTTTGGCTTGGGGTAGCATATGAGGGTAGTACTTTTAGGCGGAACCTCTCTTCTTCTTATAGTGAAGGAAGTGCACCTCAACTTGGTCTAGTGGTGTTGAAAGCTAAAGACAGAAGCTGTGGGTTGCAATAAAGCTTCAAAAGAGGGATAGTCTACTGGCTCAAGGGGAAAATTTCTTATATGCTGCACCATGTAGATACGTTGTACAGAAGTTCTTGAAAAAAAAAAGAAAGAAAAAAAAATATATGCAAAAATGCAAAAAGAACTCCAAAAAAAAGTGGTGGGTCGGATTGAAAATTTAATAACCCCACCGGAGTATACATAGTCAAATAAAGCAAAAGCTTATGGTATCAATGTTACATCTCATGAAGCTTGCAGCGGGAGACTTAGCTACACTGGCTAAGCTTCCAAAACTCTATACTTCTACCCCCTCTTCTTGAGCCGGTTGCACTTGAACTTAGAAGGGAATACCCCGCTTCTCGAGGAAAGAGTTGCTAGACCGAGGCATTAGAGTTACCAGGTTGAGGGAGGTTGTTTCTTTGTTACTTCTGAGGTGGGGAGCCACATATCACTTACACCGCACGGAAAGATTCATGGTCATTAGAGTTTGTGTATGTAGACTTGTTCTGATCTGGTTTATTGAGGAGTCTTGCCCATAGATTGGTGGAACTTGGAGGCTGTTGAGTTTTAAGCTTAAGTCTAAGTAAGGTTCCGACAAATTAATAATCCAAAGATCTGATCGAGCTCCATATTTCAATTTAATGAAGGAAAGTTTAATAAATCAACCTTGATCCATGTACATCCTCTTTTTCTTTTTCTTTTTCTTTCTTTTTCACTTCTTTTTCAAATAAGTGTTTGCTAAGGGACTAGCAAAGTTAAGCATAGGGGGGTGATGAATACCCATTCATCACTCTTTATTCTTATATTTTAGCTACAAAAACCTTTGCAAATACATGTAGATATGTGTAAATACAAATAATTACCAAAAGCATGCATTGTGTAAAAACCTGTAATTAGCATGTTTTTGTGCAAAAATAAAAGAATAAAGAGTAAAAAGAAAAAGAGGGAAATATTTAGAATAAATATTGAGCAACTTGACCCAAGGGAGGGCTCAGCATGGGCCTGACCGCATAAAAGACAAAGTAGAGGGAGATAGGAGCTCATGTGTATATACTTCTGTAAATAAATAAAATTATATTTTCCTCACCCAAAAATATGCTTGTACATATTCTGTGTATATTTAGAGACTATTAAAAAAAACAAAATAAAAATTTTAAACAATCAAAAATTCAAAAATGCCCTTTCACCATGTGTATAGACCATCATCCCTTATTTATTTAACCCTGAAAAAAATAAATGTACTTATTTTCTAAACTTTTTGTAAATATTCTATGTTACATTTTGTAAATAAAATAAATAAAAAGAAACACCACAAAAATCAAATAAAAACAACAAAAATTAAAAATACAAAAATACAGTGTATATACCATGTATATAAATGTATATAACTATTTATTTAACCTATGAATATAAATAATTAAAATAAAATAAAAATACCATTTTGTTCTTTATTTTATGATGTAAATAAATAAAATATAAAATGGGCATAAAAATACATAAAAATAACAAATAAAAAAATCAAAAATTAAAATCTATATAGTGTACATATACCTATATATATAGCTACCCTATTTTTATTTCCAAAAATTAATTAAAAATCACCAAAAAATAGAAAAAAATAAAAGAAAAATATTTCATGTTTTGAGTTTTTCTTAATTCGGCCTTTTTCTACCTTAAATTAAATAAACAAAAAAATAAAAACGTGGCAGCCCCTGATTGGTCCACGGGGGATTGTTGACCCCGGTCAACTCCCCCGCGGACTCCTTCCTTTTCTGGAAGATGTGCGCCGCCCCGCCTTCGCCGATTTTTCCACGCGTCTCCAGCCTGTCTCCCACGCAAACCCCGTGCCCGGATTCTTCGCCGATCATCCGTCTTCCCCGCCAGATCTTTCGCCATGAAATCCACGCCTTCCATCGCTGCATCCACCTAACCCTAATCGGGCCTGCACTTATATATAGAATTCCCTCCGCCGCCTCCGCGCCTCATCTTTGGTTCCCTACCTTCACTCCCGTGACCTCCATCGTAACCACCGAGGTGACAGCTCGCGTGGGCCCTTGTTGCAGCGAGGAGTAGGTGGCCGGCCATTGATCCGGCAGCTTCACGCCGCCGTGCTCCGCCACTCGACCGAAGCTCGAGCCTCAGGCCTTGACGCCCTTCGAGGCTACGACCAGGAGTTAGCCACACTCCAGCACAGTCTCCCGCTTCACCCAGGTAACCCTTTCGCCCTCTCATTTCGCGTAATTTCTAGTTTCGCCCAAATCGACTCCTCGCCGTGTTCCTCTGATTCCGGCCATATCGTCCATCATCTCGGTCATCGGAGCACACGCTCACCTTCGCCAATTCCTCGCGCACGTTCTACGCCCACTCGTTCAACCCAGCTCGCCCCGGAGCTGGGAGTCGAGCTCCCCATCCCCAGCTCGCCGGAGCTCATTCGCACCGACCCACCAGCCACCTTCACCCCGCTTCTTTGGGTCGAGGCACTTTGCCCTCGACCCGCGAAGCTCTTGGTTCATTTTGCAGGTCCAAAGGGAGTCATCTGAGACCCCCACACGTTCAGACCAGGAGCTCTTCGCCGACGACCTCGCCGGAGCCCCTCCCGGGCTCGGGTGGGCCATCGGACAGTACCAGCAGCTGCGGGACGCCGTCGCCCATCTTCCCCGATCATCAGGAGCAGCTGAGGAGGACTGCAGCTCACGCACGAGGCCGGCGAAGCTCGCCGGTGGAGTGTTCTTCCACTATCCTCCAGCACCGTCCGATCAGCCCCCGATCCCAGTTTGCATCGTCACCGTCCGTTCTTCGAGGAGCAACATCCGTCGATCATCGCTAGGGGCTGATCAGGACCGTTCGAGCAGCGGAGAGAGACACCTGAGGCCATACCCGTTCGATCTTCCACGTGTCCTCTCCAGCACCGTCGATTCGGCTCGAGGTCAGACGAAGAGGAGCGCCAGCCATCTAGGACCGACCGATCTTCCACGTGGCGCCTATCCAGCCGTCGGCGAATAAAGGGGTAAATTGCTTAGGCCCCCTCGTAGTTTGAGTCTTTTATTTCTAGTCCTGTAAATATTTTAGTTATTTTATTTACGTTGGGATATTTGCATATTAGACCTCGGACTTTCTCGTATTTGCATTTATACCCCTGCCAGTTGTGGACACGTGCATCGACATGTGATATTTTGGTTTATTTGCAATAGAGACCCCTGTAGTTCTGGATGTTCTTTAACGAATGAAATCTTTTACTTATTTGCATTTATACCCTTGTGCGTGATTTATTTCCACGTGCGTTTTATTTTGGGTATTTTGCAAGATAAGCCCCTGGACTTTTGGTACTTGTTACCAATAAGCCCTCGGAACTTATTTTTCTTACATTTGGGTCCCTGAGTGCCCCAGACACGCGCCTCGCGCGTGATTTCTTGGGTATTTTGCACCAGACCCCCAGAACTTTTGGGTATTTGCACTTTGGTCCCTGTGCACAGTGCCCCTCCTTTGTTTTTGAATAAAATATCAAATCACCTCCAAATTCGATGAAAATTTGACACATGGCTCCTGCCATGGTGTAGAATTTTTGTGAATTTTTGAGGACATTTTTGATTGCATTTGCTATTTTTAAAAATTCAAAAACCCATATTTTTGCTACTGTTTAGATTCAAAAACCCCAAAAAAATATCAAAACCCTTTTAAAAATTCTAAAAAAATTATATACTGTTGTTTGCTTGCTGTTTGATTTTCTAGCCAAGTTTGGCTATTTTCCATTGAGTAAAAACCCTAAAAATTGAAAAAACCTCAAAAACTCATAAAAATTATAATAATTAAATTAAAAATCCAAAAACAATAATTAGGGTGCCTAAATTTTCCTTAGTCTATCTAGTATACAGGAAAATTACCTTCAGGGCCTTTTAAGATCCTTAAATATTTTATTTTTGGGTCTTAAGCCTTGCTGGACAGTACCTTCCCCTTTTTGCATTGTGTGATTTTTAGAAAATAATTTACCCGTCATAAAAACCCCAAAAATTCACCAAAAACACTTAAAAACCCAAAAAGCATAAAAACAATTTTTCTTGAATTTTTGCTTGATTTTTAATGCATTAAATAAATTGTTCAAGTTAGTGGTTTGGGTGCCTTTCCTGTTTTCCTTATATTCCAAAAATCCTAAAAAATATATAAAAACCCTTAAAAACACTAAAAAATACTCTCTCGGATTTCTGACTACATCGTAGGCCGCAAGGCCAATCTGTGCTCCTTGTGTTCGACCCTGGGTGCTATACCAGGTTAATCTCATAGCGAGACCGCTGTCGCATTTTCGATTGATTTTATTTCTCGTAGTGGTCTATTTTTCTTGATATACCCATCCGATTGATTGAGGTCACAACGACCATTCCTTTGCCTTTGCCTTAGTCACTTGGAATTTTGGGTTATCAGAATGGCGCCGTTGCCGGGGAGCACGGCTTTGTAGTCATTTTTCTATTTTTGTCTCTCTCTATATTATTATTGTTTTCTGACCTTCTCTCTTTGATTTTTGTGCGAGGTACTGCTTGGACGACTTGGAGCTTCTTTTTAGAGGACCCGTGCAGGAGGAAGAGAGAGAGAAGAAGGAATTTTTATTTCTGAGAGAGAGAGAGAACAATATTTGTTGTAATAACTTAGACTTTGGACTTGTGGACACTTGTAACTTAGCGGGTCTGTTTCGCCGAGTACCGGTGTACTCGGGGGACCCATTTGGATTTTCGCGGCTTTTTCTGCGGTTTTAATAGCTAGCTGCCTTTTCCGGTGTTTACGCGGTTTTTCTCGAGCCCCTAGATTTAGGAATTTCTCTTGCTTGTGCCGTAATTAGTAGGGTCCCCACACTTAACTGCCTATCTGTTCCTATAGATCGTTAATTGGACCTACTAATAATAAATAATAAAAATAACTTAGTTGCTTTCCTGAGAGCCTACGTGCCGCGAGCCTGCCCCACAAGCGCTACTCCTGAACTCGACTTGTCGAGAAGAGGAGGGGTAAGCCAAGACCGGACTCTTTGGATCGAAGGCGAGTAACTGAGTTAGACGGTTCTGCGATAGAAGTTGCTCATCTAGGACTCGGTTTTTCCCGTTGCATCATTTAGGTAGTTTTATTTCTGTCTTTAAATTCTGCGCGGATCACTTGCATGTAGAGTGCTGGAGACAAGGTACGCATTTCTATCTCTGCATGCATCATTGATTTCTTCGCGCATCGGCTTTTTCGTCTTCTCCCTCTGTTTTTGGCTTAATCATCAGGAGAATCGGAATTATAAAAATATAAATTACTAAAATAAAGAACAATAAATAAAATAAATATTTTAATCTGTACAAGTATACAATAGGGGTCCAAAACTCAACTTTTAAACTGTAAGTCCGAAAAATATGAAACCACCTTCATTAAATAGCTTATTAAAAGTTATATACAATTAAAGGTGAATTTGATACATTTTGAGTTTTTATTTGAGACATACATGTTTGGGAAGTTGGGATTTTGGAATCCTATTCAGATCATAACTTTTTATCTGAATACTATTTTTTGTATGAAATAAATTTTGTATTTTTCTTTATTTAATTATCTACAACTTTTATGTACAAAGTTTATTTATTTGAAGTATAAAAAGTGGAACTAAAAATGGGTCCCAAAATGAATAAAGAATGAAATAAAAGGGATTTTTATTGGTAATTTGGCCCTTATCTCCCCCTACTTTATTCCTTGTCGACCTACTCATCGAGATGCCTAGGTCTCGGGGTTTCAGGTCATAAAACATTTTCAATATTTTATTTGTTTTCTTTTCTTTTCTGTATTCGATAATTTTAGCTTTAAAAACCGTATTTTATACACTATTTACAAAATGATGCACGAATGCTAAAATGCCTAAATTAACGCTATTTACACATATTTACTAGGTTTTTAAGGCCAAAATGATAGAATAAAGATGATGAAACATATATTCGTCATCCCCCTATACTTGCCTTTGCTAGTCCCTAGCAAACACTTATGCAATAAGTGCAGAAAAGAAAAACAAAAAAAGAAGCACGTTGGATTGAATTTAATTATCAAACTTATCTTCACAAAATTAAAGTTTGGAGCTTAAGTCGGAACTTTGAAATTTTAGTGCAGGCGGAACATTAATGGGAATCAGATTTGAAATCCAACAGCCTTCGAGAATCGTAAAACCCTGCTCAAGTATCCTCAATAGCCAGGTTAGAAATATTTCAACTCATACACAAACCCTTATGACTATGAATCTGACTCGTACAGTGTAAGAGATAGTGGCTCTCCCCAACTGAAATGACAAAGAGATTGACTTCTCCAGTATGACAACCCAATGATCCCCCAATCCAACAACTCATTCTTCAAGGAGCAGGGTATTCCCTTCTAAGTTCAAGTGGCAACTTGCTCAAGAGGGGGTGAAGAGAAGAATGGACGGTAGCCAATGTAGCTACCTATCCTACGATGCAAGATCAGCGTGGTCAAGTCATCCAGCTGCAGGCTCATATGATGTGACTTTGAAGTTCAAGCCTACTTATTGACTATACATATGTACACTCTGGCAGGCATTTTATTTTTGTACATGCCTGTCCACTTTTTTGGAGTTTTTTTAAATACTATTCACAACAGCATTTACATAAGGATTTTTTCCTCTTGAGCTAGTAGACTATCCATCTTTTGAAGCTTTATTGCAACCCACAATCTCCTGTCCCAAAACTCATCATCACGAGATGGGTTGGGGTGCACATACCTCCCTAGAGGACAAATGTTTCCACTTGTGTTCGTCTCATACCGGCAAATCCAACCCCCTCAACACTCCAACTGAATTGAGCCAAGTGAAAGGTGCAGGTGTCCAAGTTAGGGCATTATCAACAAGAGTCGTGCGTGCGCTCCGAAATACTCTACTTAGGCAGTCAAGAATCCATTGAACCAAGTCTCGTGATCCTCAAAGAATTAAGTCAACTAGACCTGAAGTACCTCAATTACAACCCCTACAAGGTTCCTATTAATTAGGTACATTTTAAGGTCCAACCAAACTCCTATCTTCGGATTTTACTTAGACTTGCTCAACTATCAAACTCAATCTGAAAAATGCGGATGCTATGCAAATGCTATGCAGAATGCATAAAAAATTTTTGTGATGCAATTTTCAAAGATTTTAAACTTTTTAAGGTTTTTTGAAAAGATGATGCATATGCATTTTTTAGATTTTTTCAAAAAGATTTTTCAAATGTTTTTGGTATTTTAGTTTTGCAAATATTTTTGGTATTTTTACAAACAAAAGGTTTTTGCTAAAAACTAGGTACAAATATTTACATAGGGATACGTCTTATATTTACAAGAATTAGGTTTTTAAGAATTCACAAGGGGTAAGTGCTCAATTTTATAGGTATATACACAAAGAATTTTAGGTGAGATGTATATATTCCTCAAACTTATTTGAAAAAGTTTTTCCAAACAAAATTTGAAAACTATAGTCCAAAATAATTTTTACAAACAAATTTACAAATATATACACACATTTGAAAATCATTTTGCAAAGGTTTTCCAAATAGTATATATAGATTTTTCAAATATTTTCCAACCATTTTTAAAACCACAAATCATTTTTCAAATATTTTATTTCACTCAAAGAAAATAAATTTTCAAACAAAATGATTTTTACAAAGGTTGAAAATATGTAACAAAACATTTTTAAAATAGTTTTCAAAAGATTTTTCAAAAGGTTTTTAAACTATTTTTTAAATATTTAGCAAAAAATATTTTCACCTGATTTGGTAATCCGTAAATACAAATAGAATTTGAAGAATAATCAACATCTTTTTATTATGGGTTTTCATGAATTTTAATAGTATAATTAGCCATAATAAAAATATGAAAGTACGAGTTATAGCTAAAGTATATACTCAGTATATACGACCCACCTATACTTAGCTTGAGCTATGTCCTCATAGATCAGAGAGAAAAGAGAAGACATAACTCGTACTGAGTATAGGAAAGTCTACAGAATAAACGAATGAAGGAATGAACGAATGAGAAGTTGACCATCCCCCCTATGCTTAGGATCAAATAATCCTAAGTATAACAAACTATACACAAAGCAGGGAGGGTTAAGGGTGGGAATGAACAGATCGTACTCAGACTGTCTCCCCTTATACTTAAGGTAAGATATCCCTAAGTATAGACAAGAAGAGGAGATAGTGGAGAGGGTCAAAGAACAGAATCAACTCGGGGTGCACACCCACTATATTTAGGACAAAGTACGTCCTAAGTATAGAATACTGACAAAAAGGGTCGACATCTTTTTGGTAGATAAAGAAGATAAAAGAGGAAAAGAATAAAAAAAGAAAAGAGATCAGATGATGGAATATGAATAACTCGAGATGTACACCCCCCCCTACACTTAGGATAAAGTGCATCCTAAGTGTAGTAATGATGAAGGGGATGACATCATGTCGGTAGAATAAGAATGAAAAGAAGAAAAGAAGAAAAGGAGAAAAGTCATTCAAGAATATTTTGCTCTGCTTGTCTTCTTCTGCCGCTTTGGAAATATTAGGCTCATCCTTATAGATTACTTGAATAGAGTCAACAACAGACATGAATGTATCATGTTCATGATAAGGCTTCAGAAGCTGTCCATTGACTACAAATGGTTATGGGTCAGCTGACAAATTAGATATTAATACACTTCTATTGTCACACACATGCTTAACCATAAACGGTCCAGTCCATTTGCTCTTTAATTTACCTGGAAAGATTTTTAATTTTTCATCAAACAACCACACCTTCTGACCCGTCTCGAAGGACTTACAGTGGATATGCTTGTCATGCCATGTTTTGACCTTCTCCTTGTACATTAGGCTGTTGTCGTATGCATAGTCCCTGAATTCCAATAATCTGTTCAGATCTAATTTTCAGTTCTTCCCGATTTTCTCAGAATCCAAATTACAGATGTTGATGGCCCATAAAGATTTGTGAATTAGTTCAACGGGCAGATGACATGGCTGGCCATACACAAGGCGGTAGGGAGACATTCCCATGGGTGACTTGTACGCTGTTCTCTAAGCCCAAAGAACTGAAACAAGCAGCTGAGACCAGTTCTTACGATCCGGACGCACAAGCTTCTGTAGAATTGTCTTGATCTCCATGTTTGAACATTCAGCTAAGCCATTGGACTACGGGTGGTAAGGTGAAACAACACGATGTTCAATGCAGAATTCCTGAGTTAGCTTCTTCACCTCTCTGTTATGAAATGAGTACCCCCGTCAGATATTAGAATCTTCGGAATCCTGAACTGTGCTATGATGTGATCTTTAAAAAATCAACAGACAGTCCTACTATCGGCGGTTCGGGCGGGGATAACCTCCACCCAGCGACTTACATAGTCGACATCAAGCAGAATATATTCATAACCCCGACTGTTGGGAAATGGGCCCATAAAGTCAATGCCCCATGCGTCGAAGACATCTGATATCTGAATGAATTTCAGAGGCATCGTGTCTCTCAATCCTATGGTTCCGCCCATCTTCTGATAGTCAGTGCAGCATTTGACATAATCATCTGCATCTTTGAATAGTGTAGGCCACCATAGGCTACTCTGAAGAACTTTTGCTGCCGTTCGTCTGCCTGAATGATATCCTCCAGAACCTTGGTCATGGCATAAGACGAGGACACTTGGAACTTCCTCATGAGGAATGCACCTTCTCCAGATAAAGTTTGCCCCTCACGAAATAAGTATGGATCCTCCCACTGGTAGAATTGGATTTTAGACAAGAATTTGTCTACTTTCAACTTCGGCCAATCCTGTGGGCTTTTCTAGGTCACGAGATAATTCACAATGTCCGCATACCATGGAAGCGAGGTGACTTACAGAATTGCCTCATCTGGAATGGTCTCTGTGATAGATTGCATGCTCGGCTCAGGAGACTCTGGTTCAGGAAGCCTCGATAAGGGGTCGGTCACCACATACTTTACCTCAGGTTTATCTCTAATTTCAAGGTCGAATTCTTGGAGGAGAAGGATACACCTAACAAGATGTGGTTTGGCATCCTTCTTCTGATGTAGGTACCGGATGGCCAAATGGTCTGTGTAGAAGATCACTTTGTATCCGAGGAGATAGGATCTGAACTTCTCCAAGGCAAAAACCACCGCTAGCAGCTCCTTTTCATTGACAGTGTAGTTGCACTGGGTTTCGTCGAGCATTCGACTAGCGTACTGAATTAAAAATGGTACATTATCTTTCCTCTGTCCGAGTACAACACCGATGGCATAATATGACACATCAGTCATTATCTCAAAAGGCTGAGTACAGATCGGTGGCTGAAAGACAGGGGCCTGCGTGATAAGTTCTTTCAGTTGATTGAAGGCAAAGAACACATGGTCATCTACAATGAATTTGTTCTCCTTGCCGAGCAACTTAGTAAACGGTCTGGCCAATTTGCTGAAATCTTTGATGAACCATCGGTAAAAACTGGCATGGCTCAAGAATGACCTGACTTGCTTGATTTTTGTAGGTGGCTCAAGTTTAGAAATCACCTCCACTTTGGCTGGGTCAACCTCCATGCCATGTTTAGAAACAATATGACCTAGTACGATTCCTTCGGTCACCATGAATTTGCTCTTTTCCCACAAGAGCACCAGATTTACTTCGCAGCACCTCTGTAAGACTCTGTCTAAATAATCCAGACATTGATCGAATGAGTCCCCGTAGACCGAAAAATAATCCATAAAGACCTCAAGAAATTTGCCCACCATGTCGACAAAAAACTGCTAGCATACACCTTTTAAATGTGGCTGGGGCATTGCAGAGCCCAAACGACATCCGTATGAAGGCGTACATCCCAAAAGGACAAGTGAGCGTGGTCTTCTCTTGGTCTTCAGGAACGATATCTACTCGATTATACCCAGAGTATCCATCCAAGAAGCAAAAGTATTCCTTCGCAGCCAATCTTTCCAAGATCTGGTCGATGAAGGGTAACGGAAAGTGGTCCTTCTTGGTGGCGAGATTAAGTCTCCTGTAATCCATGCATACTCATCAGGAAGTTGGTACTCTAGTGGCGATCTCCTCTCCTTTGTCGTTCTTTACAATAGTGAACCCTGATTTCTTTGGCACCACATGTAGAGGGCTCAGCCATTTGCTGTCAGAGATGGGATAAATGAATCCCACATCGCACCATTTCTGGATCTCTTTCATAAAAACTTCCCGCAGATTAGGATTGAGTCATCTCTGAAGTTCTCGAGAGGGTTTGAAATCGTCTTCCATGAAAATGCGATGAGAGAACAAAGATGGATTGTTCTCGTGGAGATCTGAAGTTCTCCAGCCTATAGCCTTGCGATTGCGTTCAAGAACCTCCATCAGATGAGATTATTGGTCTGCAGTCAGATGCATATTGATAATGACCAGATACATGTTAGGTTCTCCCGTAAGAAAGGCATATTTCATATTAGAGGGCAGGGTTTCAACTCTGGCAGGGTCGGAGCTACTTTCGAAGTGACTTCAGCTACTGATTCAGGTGGTGATTCTTTCATCTGTTTGACGTCCACCATGCTCTGCTTTGCCTCCTCATTCATGTCTTTACAGAACGTTTTAATAATCTCTTCTTCCTCGCAGAATTCTTCGATAATTTGCTCTTGATCTTTAAGGCACATCATCACCACCTGGTTCTCCTCAAGTAGACCATCAATTATCTCATAGTGATCGATAAGGGGAAATTCGACTGCAGTGTCCATTCCTCCATGGGAGAGAGGAATTAACGGATCTATTTGTCATCCATAAAAAGATCGGCATCTTGGATTTCAGCTAGAAAGTAGCATCTTTGGAAGAATCGATCACCTTTGCGCATGCTACAAATGCTCTTTATGATGGTTTGGCATCAGAAAGGGTCTTTATTTTAATCATGTCATCGCTAGCACTGAACGTAATTTCTCCAGTCCCATAATTAACCACTACATTCGACGTCCGCAGGAATGGTCGTCCAAGGATGATTGGGGTGAGGAGCAAGGGCGTAGGAACGTCCATTTACAAAAAAAATCGGCCGGGAACTGCTTTCCCTGAACCCTGACTATCACGTCCTCCAATACGCTCCTCGACCGTTTGACTGATTTGTCTGCAAACTGCAGAATCATCTTGGTGGGCTTGAGTGGTCCTAGCCTAGACTCTGTGATCAATGAGGCTGGCATCAAGTTAACAGAAGACCCGTTGTCCAGCAGAGTGCGCTCGAATTCTTAATTGAACATCTGACAACATACAAGAGGCGCTCCATTATCTGGCTTCTTGTCCGGGAGATTGCTGATTGCATTGACTGTGGCTATTATGAGGATGTGCTTTTCAGGCTTGCCTCCTTTGTTTCTAGAGTTATGGGGATGAGGCATGCGCTTATTTGTACATGCATCTTTTAGTCCCTTCTTCACAGCAGGAATGTAATCAAGAGCCTTCATTAAGGGTATATTCAAGACTAAATTCTGAATAATCTCAATGATGGCAGGGTCGGCCAAAGCATTTTTCAAAATTTTCATTTTTTGTGTCTTTTCATAGCTTCTGGGAAAGGAATATGTGCAGAATTTCTAACGGTATCATCCAAAATAGTGTCCATATTGTTTTTTACAGGTAGATCGCAAAAAGGTAGATAATCATCTACAATATGTGGACAAAAAATGACAGGCTCGATTTCTGGTGCTGGCTTTGGCTTCGCTGCAGGTACAAAATTCTTCAAAGCTGCAACTGGTTCTAGGTTGTGCGCATTTGTCTCTAATGCCGACTGATCTCCACCAAGGTTGTTGTCATATTTTTTGTGTTTTTATATTTTCTTCATTTTTTGTGAGTTTTCTACAGATGATGTCCTTCCAAAAATGTTGTGTGGCCCTCGTGCTGGCTGGATTGACGACTCCCCTTCAGATGCAATGTGCTTTCCCTTTGCGGTTGCTGATGGCTGCAGTGCTCTACCGCTCCTGAGAGTAATAACGTTAGATATAAACAAATCATTTCTACCTGAATCAGGCAGATCATTGTAAGCTACCTTCTCCTTGCATCGAAAGTTATTCGGGTTGGCCTCGACCTGGGCTGATATGACAATTTTGGCAGCCGTAAGGTTGTCGATCTTCTGGGTCAGCTCAGCGATATTTTTGACAAGTTGTTTAAGACAAGCGAGGGCCAGGTTCACCAGTGCAACTTCAGATGAATCGCCCCCTTGGGGCCTCTGATCATGATAATTTGGAGGGGGTTGCTGTTGGTAACCTTGCGAAAATTGGTAAGGGGGAAAACCGGAGGGATACTGTGAATACTGTTGGGAGGGATATGAATGATTGTATGCTGCAGCCGGTTGCTGTGGAGGGTGGCTTTGATTACGGTAGCTAGGTTGTTGCTACGGGTATCCTTGCCTCCATGTATTCCCTTATTGTTGTGGCTGCTGATTTTGAGGCTGGAAGTTCCTACCTCCCTACTGCTGCTGGTATTGTGGCTGATTTGCCGAGTTCTGGCCCTAGAAGTGTTTTTGAGGACGGGTCATCTACTGTTCAGGTTTCCACACACCATTGATCTCTTGAATTTGTGGTGGGGAGGGAGGAAACTGCTTTGGACAAACAGGAAGCAGGTCTGGTTGATAGGAAACCATATGATCCCGTGACTACAGGGTCTGCTCCAGTGCCTACACATAGTATACATGCTAAACTGGCGGAGGCTGCGAAGGACTATGCTGAGGAGGTTGTATGTGTGATGATTCCTTCGGCTCAACAGAGTTCTTAGTAGCAGACATAGAGTTGCAAGCGTTGTCATTCAGGGCTCGAACTAGCTGCTCCAGTTGTTGAGAAATCAAATCGAGCTTCTCCAGACCCTGGGTTCTCTTCTCGATGACATATAATTTTTCGAAGTCTTGGGACCTTTTCTCGATAATGTCGACCTTAGACCAGTGACTCCTAATAATGCTGAGGTTGGATCTCTCATACTTGTCTTCGGTATGGCTAGCCATGTTCACAGGCTTGTTGATGGCGGTAGTCATCTTCATGTAAGCTCGTGATGAGGACTGAGCAGCCTCTCCCTCAGCCATCTCCTCAAAAATTTCCACACAATGTCCTCATCTTTATTGAAATGCGAACCTCCACAAGCAGCATCAACGAGTCTCTAGCTTTTTAGTGTCAGACCAGCAAAGAAGTGCTGCACGAGACTAGCCTTGTGAATCTCATGGTGAGGACACCATTCTTGTAGTTCCTTGAATCTCTCCCAAGCTTCATGGATCGTCTCGTTGGGTTGCTGATAGAAGCTGGAGATGCAAGCTCGCATCTAGTTCAGATGACCTAGAGGATAGAATTTGTAAAGAAATGCATATTTCAACTCCTCCCAAGTTGTGACTATTTTCCCTAGGTGGTTTACCCAATACAAGGCCTTGTCTTGGAGGCTGAAAGGGAAAACGGTCATCTTGGCTACCCTAAAGGAATACTGGGGTAGTGAGAGGTGGTGCAGATGCGACCAAACTTCTTGAGGTGGATGTAAGGCTCCTCAGTGGTATTCCCATGGAATGTAGGAAGCAGAGATAGAAACTATGGCTTCAGCTCTAAGTGGGCGTGAATTTGTGGAATCTGGATCCACTCAGCGATACAACCCGCTCCAGGGTTATATGTTTGTTTCAAGGTCGGCTTCGGTTGCGGTAGTTCTGCATCCTTTTTTTCATGCTCAGGTCTTCCTACTGAAAGTTCATCTCCAACGCCTCCTGGATTGGGCTCTTGATCTGGCTCATCCTCCCGCCTGCCATCTCTCTCGTTAGCCCTTATCCTTAAATCATTGAGCATATCTTGGAATGCGGTCTGGGCCAAAGCCTGATTGGTCAGTTGCTATTGGATAGCTTGGATAGAAGCAATCAATTGGCTGTTGACCTCATTTTGTGTAGTGTACTATCCTTCCCCCTAGTCTGCTGGTTCGTCCGGTTGGGGTTGTGTTCCTTTTCCTCTACCAGTTGGAACCATCACGGAATAGACTTGAATATTGGGCTCGTGATCAGGTTGAGAGTCTACACGATGGAATAAACCCCGATCAGTTTCTTTCTGAGCACCAACTGCTGAAATGAGTCTGGAATTAAGGTCAATCTCAGAATACTGTGAACGGAGCATAGGATATTGACTGAAATCGATTTTGGGACAAGAATAATCTCGGTTTATTTGAAAGGGAAGGGATGATTCGGGTTGCTAGTCCATCCTGAACAACGGACCTGTTGGGGATAGGCAAGTGTTGAAAGAAGAGAGAATAGGGGAGTCCAAGGAGAATTTCGCAAAAGCCGAACTAACTACTTGGAGATCACCCCTATTTATTGAAGATGTAGGCGACACGGAATCAATGCGGGCGTCGGTGGGGTCCCGACTAAACCATCCGTGTGATGACATCTTGAGAGGGTCAAAAGGGATAGATGATGGATGAAGAGCACGAAGGTGAACATGAAATAAAAGGAATGTAAAATAGTAGAAGGCTCATGATGAGCGAGGGTCAAAGGTGAGGGAAGCAAAATTGTGCAAATGCACGATGTTTTTGATCTTGACCTTAATGAAACTAATCAATCAAACCTCAAAGCAATGGATTCACTAACTCGACCTGTGAAGCCGTGAAGGTTCGGCAATTATCTTCGTTGTTTTTAGATTTGAATTCATGCAATTTATCTTATCACGAGTCCTTAGAGCGCTACGCCTATAGGAGCGAGAGTACTGCCAGAAAAGTATCACGTACTTGTCCTCCTCCTTTGTAACATGTAGTTTGCACTTTTTGAGGTCCTTGTAACCCTTCCCGGAGCCCTACTCAGCCAAAGAAAGAGGGGAAGAAAGTTGATAGGCAAAACCAATCGGGACTCGCTCGCAACAGAATCACCGTGAGCGTGCAAGAACCTACTCGGACGCAAGACGATGAGACAGACACCCCCGTGAAGGCGTGTCCTATGCTCAGTACTTTGGACAAGGTCAATGCTCTATACAATAGAGATTCATCATTGCCGACCAAGCCCTACTCGTCTACGTACGATAGAAGCGACAATACTTCAGAAATCCAGGCGATACACAAGGCAACCATAGACTGGGTTTTGGGCACTAATCCTTACGACGTCGCTCACCTCATTGGGAAGGAGACCTTACAATGCAACCTGAAAACAAATGAGGTATTTGCTCACCCCAAGGCAATGAGTCCAATTAACCAATTTTATTTTGGTCAAGTATTTTTAGCAGTCCCTTTTTTTATTTTTTTTGTGTTATCACTTATTTTGAGTAGATTCAACACAAACGCCTAACGATTTTTGTCTTTTCTTTGATTCCTAATTGATCAAAAAACAACGGGAGAAGGTCGGCAAATCAATGCAAGGTGACACTAAGATGGAAATCTCACCTTAATGTCTGAATGATGAATGCTCAGTTAGAAGACTTACAGTACTTCCTAGCTCTCTCCATGCGGGATGCGGAACAGGAATTTATAAACCTATACTAAATGCTGATATGCACACGGAAGTCGTCCGAAGCAGGCAACTACTAGCATGAAGAATCAAATGCTAAAACACAGAATGAAACCTAAAGTCCGATATTGAAGCCTCTTTGGTGCCCAACACAATGGGTCCTGCAAGCGTTGTATGGAGAGCTCTCACGGCATGCGGTTTCAAGCTACGTGAAGCAATTAATTATTTCTAAGTCCAAACAAGAAGACTATAGGTGCATGCAATGCTTATTAGGTGTTTGGCCTTAGGTTACACAATCAAGCAAGCCTAAAGACTAAAGGCTCATTCCACAAAATAAGGAAAATCAAAATCGGGAAACAAAGTAAAACAAAGCGATAAAAACGTAGCAAAACTGTGGTGAGCCCCCAAGTGAACAAACACTTGGAAAATAGGCCCGAATGTCCGAAGTCCTATGTACCTATATTATTAGAAATTTATAATCAATAGTCTCTCTCTCACAAAATAGAAACCTAACTATCCTCTCTCTCTCTCAAGCTCCTCCTACTCTCAGATGTCAGACAGTTCACAATCAATTATACAATAGTAAGAGATAATTAAAAATGGCTAAGCAAATAAAAAGACAAAGGTATACTTGATGAATACCCATTCATCACTCTTTATTCTTATATTTTAGCTACAAAAACCTTTGCAAATACATGTAGATATGTGTAGATACAAATAATTACCAAAAGCATGCATTGTGTAAAAACTAATAATTAGCATGTTTTTGTGCAAAAATAAAAGAATAAAGATCAAAAAGAAAAAGAGGGAAATATTTAGAATAAATATTGAGCAACCTAACCCAAGGGAGGGCTCAGCATGGGCCTGACCGCATAAAAGCCACAGTAGAGAGAGATAGGAGCTCATGTGTAAATATTTATGTAAATAAATAAAATTATATTTTCCTCAACCAAAAATATTCTTGTAAATATTTGTATATATTTAGAAGCTATTAAAAACAAAATAAAAATCTAAAAATCAAAAATTCAAAAAAATACCCCTTCACCTTGTACATAAACCATACCTCCTTATTTATGTAACCCTATAAATAAATAAAATTATTTAGTAAACTTTTTGTAAATATTCTATGTTACATATTGTAAATAAATAAAATAAAAAGAATCAAAACAAAAATAACAAAATTAAAAATACAAAAATACATTGTATATATATCATGTATCTGAATGTATATAACTATTTATTCCACCCATGTATATAAACAATAAAAATAAAATAAAAATACTCTTTTATTCCTAATTCTATACTATAAATAAATAAAATATAAAATGGGAATAAAAATGCACAAAAATAATAAATTAAAAATCAAAAAAATTAAAAAGAAACATTGTACAAATACCTATGTATAGCTATACTATGTAAATACCCTATTTTTATTTCCAAAAATTAATTAAAAATCACCAAAAAATAGAAAAAAATAAAATAAAAATATTTCATGTTGAAAGTTTTTGCAAAATCGGCCATTTGCTGCCTTATTTTTGAACTTCAAATCTTGTCCACGTGGCAGCGTCCCATTGGTCCACGGGGGATGTTGACCCCCGGTCAACTCCCTCCGCGGACCGCCTTCTCCTGCGGATCTCGCGCCCGACCCGGTTTCGCCTCTTTTTCCGCGCTTGATCCGCTCGCCTTCTCCGCAAACCCCGGGTCCTATCAATTCCTCGTACATCCGACATGACCGCCGGGGTATTCGCATTGGGATCCGCGCTTCTCACAGCCCTACCCGACCAGCCCTAGTCGGGTCGGCACTCACGTATATAGCCGAGCTCCGCCTCTCATTTTCGCCATCTTTGGCTCTCCACTCTCATTCCCGTGACCTCCATTGCAATCCCTGAGGTGACAGCTCGCGATTGCCCTTGTAGCAGTGAGGAGGGGGTGGCCGGACCACTGATCCGGCGACTTTGCGCCGCCGTGCTCCGCCCAGTGCAGGAGCTCGAGCCTCAGGCCTTGACAACCTTCGAGGCGACGACCAGGAGCTACCTTAGCTCCAGCACAGTCTTCCACTCCACCCAGGTAGCATTCTAGCTCGCCTATTTAGCTTAATTTCTTGTTTCCCCCAAATTTTAGTTCCGTCGAGTTCCTTTGATTCCGACCATATCGCGCATCTTCTCGATCATCGGAACCCACGCTCACCATCGCCATCCCTCCACGCACCTTCTCCGCCCCTTCGTTCAACCCAGCTCGCACAGGAGCTGGGGTTCGAGCTCCACCGTCCTCCGCTCGCCGGAGCTCGCTCGCTCCGACCCACAGCTCACCTTCACCCCACCTAACCGGGTCGAGGCACTTTGCCCTCGACCCGCAAAGCTTCTGGTTTACTTTGCAGGTCAAGAGGGGGCCATCTGAGGCCTCCCAACATCCGTCCAGGAGCTTCCCTCCGCCGACCTCGCCGGAGCCCCTCCAGGGCTCGGCTGGGCCATCGGAGGCCACCACCAGCTGCGGGACGACATCGCCGATCTTCTCCGATCTTCAGAGGCAGCTGAGGAGGACCACAGTACGCGCACGAGGCCGGCGAAGCTCGCCGGCTGAGTGTTCTTCCAGGGTCCTCGACCACCGTCCGATCGCCCTCAGAGCTCCAGTTCCCATCGTGACCATCCATTCATCAAGGAGCAGCCACCGCTTGATCATCTCGAGGGTTGATCGAGACCGTCAGAGCAGAGAGAGAGGCACCAGCACCCGCCAGCCGTTCGATCTTCCACGTGCCTCGCTCTCGGACGTCGATCGGCCCACGTGCGGAAGAAGAGAAGCGTCCGCCGTCCTCCGCCGTTAAATCAGCTACGTGGCGCTCATCCAGCCGTCGACGTAATAAAGGGGTAATTTACCTTAGGCCCCCTCGTAGTTTATGCTTTACGTTTCAGTCCTGTAAATATTTTGAGTACTTTATTTACGTTGGGTTAATTGCACATTGGACCTCATCCTTTAGTTTATTTGCATTTATGCCCCTGTTTGTGTGAGCCACGTGCATCGTCACGTGTATATTTGGTGTATTTGCGACATTAGCCCTGTAGTTCTGGATGTTCTTTAATGAATGAAAACTTTTTGATAATTGCATTTATGCCCCTGTGAGTGTCTTATTTGCACATGTACGTCTTTTAGTGGGATATTTGCACAACAGCCCCTGGACTTTTTGGTACAAGTTACCAAAAGGTCCTAGGACTTGTTTTTCTTACATATAGGTCCCTGAGTGCCCCAGGCACGCGCCTCGCGCGTGATTTCTTGGGTATTTTGCACCGGGACCCCCAGAACTTTGGGTATTTGCACTTAGGTCCCTATGCACAGTGCCCCCTTGTTATTTTTGAATAAAATATCAAATCACCTCCAAATCCAACGAAAATTTGACACATGGCTCCTGCCATGTTGTAGGATTTTTGAGAATTTTGGAGGACATTTTTGAGTTTATTTGTTATTTTTAAAAATTCAAAAACACCTATTTTTGGCACTGTTTCACTTGAAAAATCACAAAAAATATTAAAACCCTCTAAAAATTCTATAAAAAATTAGATACTGTTTCTTGTGTGTTGCTTGATTTTCTAGCCAATTTTGGCTATTTTTCATTGAGTAAAAACCCTAAAAATTTAAAAACACCTCAAAACTCATAAAAATCATAATAAATAATTTAAAAACCCAAAAACAATAATTTTGGTGCTCAAATTTTCCTTATTTTCTCTAGTATACAGGAAAATTACCTTCAGGCCCTCTTGAGATCCTTAGATATTTTATCTTTGGATTTTGGACCTGGCTGGACAGTACCTTGTATTTTTAGCACTGTTTGATTTTTAGAAAATAAAATACACTTCAGAAAATTATCAAAAATTCACCAAAAACACTTAAAAACCCAAAAAACATAAAAACATTTTTTCTTGAATTTTTGCTTGATTGTTGATGCTTTAAATAAATTGATAAAGTGTGTTTGTTTTTGTTTTCTTTTATTTTCTTCACATATTAAAAATCCAAAAAAATATAAAAATAATTAAAAACCACTAAAAATGTTTTCCCTTTTTCTCTGATTCTTCGACTACTTCGTAGGCTTTTTAAGCCAACCCGTGCTCCTTGTGTTCGACCCTGGGTGCTATACCAGGTTAATCTCCTAGCAGGACCGCTTTGTTTTGATTTTACGTATTTTTCGAGTGGTTCATCATTTTTCTTGATCGACTTAGTCTGAGTGATTGAGGTCGCAACGACCTATATTTCTGTACCTTTACCTTAGTCATTCGGACGTTATTGTCGCCCTTATTCATTTTGCGTGAGATGTGGTCCCTTGACTCACATCTTTTGCATCTCACGCCTGATTTTCACTGCTCTTCCGCCTGTATAGATCCAGATGTCCATATCATTCTATTCTTTAGTCCCACATCCATTTTCTCATCTTATGATTATGCTATACTTAGGGTGTACTTTACCCTAAGTATAGGGGGGATGTCGGACCTGCGAGTATTCTTTTCATTCGTTCTGCCCCTGTTTTGCTGCCTATACTTAGGGATATTTTACCCTAAGTATAGGGGGGGCAGACTCTGTATCTTCTTCACTCGGATTTCCCTTCATGTACAGCTTGCTATACTTAGGATTAGTTAATCCTAAGTATAGGGGGAAACCACCGAGTTCCTCCCCTTCTATTCATTTAGTCATTCCTGTACTTAGCCATTCCTTTTCACTTCCCTTTTACTAAGCACGAGTTATGTCTTCTTCATCGCTCTTGATCACTCTGAGGACATCGTTCGAGCTAAGTATAGGGGGGGTGTGTATATATTTCATATATACTTTAGCCATAACTCGTACTTTGTGTGAGTGTGTTAATAAATAAAATGGCTAAAAATCACAAAAATTTAAAAATTTTCATGTACATAAACCTCTTTTATCCTTGCACATACATAGCTAGTGTACAAAGTATTTTTATAAAAATAATTTCAAAAATCTTTTGTGTAAAGCTTGTGTAAATACTTTCGTATCAAAATTATGTACATAGTACAAAATTTTTCCAAAATGTTTTGAAAATCAAGAGTTTGCAAAAATCGTGTAAATGTTTGTAAATATCTTTTTGCAAAACCTGCACTTCATGCATCATCATCATCCATGATTTCAAAACATTTTTCAAAAATTTTGCATGATTGTAAAATATCTGTAAATAGCATCTTGTGTACATATATAGTTTTTCCTGGATGAGAGTTGACATTTAAACTAAGCCTAGAATTAAATTGAGAAATGGAGCTTGAATAAGATCTTAATCCACTTAACTTTAAGAGGAACCTTATAGGACTTAGGATTAAGGCTTTTCAGGTCTATAAGGACTTAATTCTTTGAGTCCACTAGGCTATGAGCATATGTCATCTTGATGAGCTTAAGTAGAACACTTAATAACACACGCATGACTCTTAGAGACAATGGCTTGACTTGCACCTGCACTTTACACATGGCTCTCCACGGATGAGGTGGTGAGGAGGCAGTTTCCTTTGGCTTGGGGTAGCATATGAGGGTAGTACTTCTAGGCGGAACCTCTCTTCTTCTTCTAGTGAAGGAAGTGCGCCTCAACTTGGTCTAGTGGTGATGAAGGCTAAAGACAGAAGCTGTGGGATAAAGCTTCAAAAGAGGGATAGTCTACTGGCTCAAGAGGAAATTTCTTGTATATATGCTGCACCATGTAGATATGTTGTACAGAAGTCCTTGAAAAAAAAAGCCAAAAGAACTCCAAAAAAGTGGTGGGTCGGATTGAAAATTTAATAACCCCACCGGAGTATACATAGTCAAATAAAGCAAAGCTTATGGTATCCATGTTACATCTCATGAAGCTTGCAGCGGGAGACTTAGCTACACTGGCTAAGCTTCCAAAACTCTATACTTCTACCCCCTCTTCTTGAGCCGGTTGCACTTGAACTTAGAAGGGAATACCCCGCTTCTCGAGGGAAGAGTTGCTAGACCGAGGCATTAGAGTTACCAGGTTGAGGGAGGTTGTTTCTTTGTTACTTCTGAGGTGGGGAGCCACATATCACTTACACTGCATGGAAAGACTCATGGTCATTAGAGTTTGTGTATGTAGACTTGTTCTGATCTGGTTTATTGAGAAGTCTTGTCCATAGATTGGTGGAACTTAGAGGCTGTTGAGTTTTAAGCCTAAGTCTAAATAAGGTTCCGACACATGAATAATCCAAAGATCTGATCAAGCTCCATATCCTAATTTAATGAAGGAAAGTTTAATAATTCAACCTTGATCCATGTACATCCTCTTTTTCTTTTTCTTTCTTTTTCACTTCTTTTATAAATAAGTGTTTGCTAAGGGACTAGCAAAGTTAAGTATAGGGGGGTGATGAATACCCATTCATCACGCTTTATTCTTATATTTTAGCTACAAAAACCTTTGCAAATACATGTAGATATGTGTAAATACAAACAATTACCAAAAGCATGCATTGTGTAAAAACTTATAATTAGCATGTTTTTGTGCAAAAATAAAAGAATAAAGATCAAAAAGAAAAAGAGGGAAATATTTAGAATAAATATTGAGCAACCTAACCCAAGGGAGGGCTCAGCATGGGCCTGACCGCATAAAAGCCACAGTAGAGAGAGATAGGAGCTCATGTGTAAATATTTATGTAAATAAATAAAATTATATTTTCCTCAACCAAAAATATTCTTGTAAATATTTGTATATATTTAGAAGCTATTAAAAACAAAATAAAAATCTAAAAATCAAAAATTCAAAAAAATACCCCTTCACCTTGTACATAAACCACACCTCCTTATTTATGTAACCCTATAAATAAATAAAATTATTTAGTAAACTTTTTGTAAATATTCTATGTTACATATTGTAAATAAATAAAATAAAAAGAATCAAAACAAAAATCAAATAAAAATAACAAAATTAAAAATACAAAAATACATTGTATATATATCATGTATCTGAATGTATATAACTATTTATTCCACCCATGTATATAAACAATAAAAATAAAATAAAAATACTCTTTTATTCCTAATTCTATACTATAAATAAATAAAATATAAAATGGGAATAAAAATGCACAAAAATAATAAATTAAAAATCAAAAAAATTAAAAAGAAACATTGTACAAATACCTATGTATAGCTATACTATGTAAATACCCTATTTTTATTTCCAAAAATTAATTAAAAATCACCAAAAAATAGAAAAAAATAAAATAAAAATATTTCATGTTGAAAGTTTTTGCAAAATCGGCCATTTGCTGCCTTATTTTTGAACTTCAAATCTTGTCCACGTGGCAGCGTCCCATTGGTCCACGGGGGATGTTGACCCCCGGTCAACTCCCTCCGCGGACCGCCTTCTCCTGCGGATCTCGCGCCCGACCCGGTTTCGCCTCTTTTTCCACGCTTGATCCGCTCGCCTTCTCCGCAAACCCCGGGTCCTATCGATTCCTCGTACATCCGACATGACCGCCGGGGTATTCGCATTGGGATCCGCGCTTCTCACAGCCCTACCCGACAAGCCCTAGTCGGGTCGGCACTCACGTATATAGCCGAGCTCCGCCTCTCATTTTCGCCATCTTTGGCTCTCCACTCTCATTCCCGTGACCTCCATTGCAATCCCTGAGGTGACAGCTCGCGATTGCCCTTGTAGCAGTGAGGAGGGGGTGGCCGGACCACTGATCCAGCGACTTTGCGCCGCCATGCTCCGCCCCGTGCAGGAGCTCGAGCCTCAGGCCTTGACAACCTTCGAGGCGACGACCAGGAGCTACCTTAGCTCCAGCACAGTCTTCCACTCCACCCAGGTAGCATTCTAGCTCGCCTATTTAGCTTAATTTCTTGTTTCCCCCAAATTTTAGTTCCGTCGAGTTCCTTTGATTCCGACCATATCGCGCATCTTCTCGATCATCGGAACCCACGCTCACCATCGCCATCCCTCCACGCACCTTCTCCGCCCCTTCGTTCAATCCAGCTCGCACAGGAGCTGGGGTTCGAGCTCCACCGTCCTCCGCTCGCCGGAGCTCGCTCGCTCCGACCCACAGCTCACCTTCACCCCACCTAACCGGGTCGAGGCACTTTGCCCTCGACCCGCGAAGCTTCTGGTTTACTTTGCAGGTCAAGAGGGGGCCATCTGAGGCCTCCCAACATCCGTCCAGGAGCTTCCCTCCGCCGACCTCGCCGGAGCCCCTCCAGGGCTCGGCTGGGCCATCGGAGGCCACCACCAGCTGCGGGACGACATCGCCGATCTTCTCCGATCTTCAGAGGCAGCTGAGGAGGACCACAGTACGCGCACGAGGCCGGCGAAGCTCGCCGGCTGAGTGTTCTTCCAGGGTCCTCGACCACCGTCCGATCGCCCTCAGAGCTCCAGTTCCCATCGTGACCGTCCATTCATCAAGGAGCAGCCACCGCTTGATCATCTCGAGGGTTGATCGAGACCGTCAGAGCAGAGAGAGAGGCACCAGCACCCGCCAGCCGTTCGATATTCCACGTGCCTCGCTCTCGGACGTCGATCGGCCCACGTGCGGAAGAAGAGAAGTGCCCGCCGTCCTCAGCCGTTAGATCAGCTACGTGGCGCTCATCCAGCCGTCGACGTAATAAAGGGGTAATTTACCTTAGGCCCCCTCGTAGTTTATGCTTTACGTTTCAGTCCTGTAAATATTTTGAGTACTTTATTTACGTTGGGTTAATTGCACATTGGACCTCATCCTTTAGTTTATTTGCATTTATGCCCCTGTTTGTGTGAGCCACGTGCATCGTCACGTGTATATTTGGTGTATTTGCGACATTAGCCCTGTAGTTCTGGATGTTCTTTAATGAATGAAAACTTTTTGATAATTGCATTTATGCCCCTGTGAGTGTCTTATTTGCATATGTGCGTCTTTTAGTGGGATATTTGCACAACAGCCCCTGGACTTTTTGGTACAAGTTACCAAAAGGTCCTAGGACTTGTTTTTCTTACATATAGGTCCCTGAGTGCCCCAGGCACGCGCCTCGCGCGTGATTTCTTGGGTATTTTGCACCGGGACCCCCAGAACTTTGGGTATTTGCACTTAGGTCCCTGTGCACAGTGCCCCCTTGTTATTTTTGAATAAAATATCAAATCACCTCCAAATCCAACGAAAATTTGACACATGGCTCCTGCCATGTTGTAGGATTTTTGAGAATTTTGGAGGACATTTTTGAGTTTATTTGTTATTTTTAAAAATTCAAAAAAACCTATTTTTGGCACTGTTTCACTTGAAAAATCACAAAAAATATTAAAACCCCCCTAAAAATTCTATAAAAAATTAGATACTGTTTCTTGTGTGTTGCTTGATTTTCTAGCCAATTTTGGCTATTTTTCATTGAGTAAAAACCCTAAAAATTTAAAAACACCTCAAAACTCATAAAAATCATAATAAATAATTTAAAAACCCAAAAACAATAATTTTGGTGCTCAAATTTTCCTTGTTTTCTCTAGTATACAGGAAAATTACCTCCAGGCCCTCTTGAGATCCTTAGATATTTTATCTTTGGATTTTGGACCTGGCTGGACAGTACCTTGTCTTTTTAGTACTGTTTGATTTTTAGAAAATAAAATACACTTCAGAAAATTATCAAAAATTCACCAAAAACACCTAAAAACCCAAAAAACATAAAAACATTTTTTCTTGAATTTTTGCTTGATTGTTGATGCTTTAAATAAATTGATAAAGTGTGTTTGTTTTTGTTTTCTTTTATTTTCTTCACATATTAAAAATCCAAAAAAATATAAAAATAATTAAAAACCACTAAAAATGTTTTCCCTTTTTCTCTGATTCTTCGACTACTTCGTAGGCTTTTAAAGCCAACCCGTGCTCCTTGTGTTAGACCCTGGGTGCTATACCAGGTTAATCTCCTAGCAGGACCGCTTTGTTTTGATTTTACGTATTTTTCGAGTGGTTCATCATTTTTCTTGATCGACTTAGTCTGAGTGATTGAGGTCGCAACAACCTATATTTCTGTACCTTTACCTTAGTCATTCGGACGGTCATCAATACTCTACAAGCCGATGCTCCCCGACAACGACTCCATTTGAAAAATGAAAAGACGGGAGTCGCTAAGTAATGGCCCGGCAAATCAGGCTCACTGTCGCTGAGGCGACTACTCAAACCTTCACGTTAATCAACAATTAACCCATACAAATAATCAAGCAATTAAGAGCAAGAGCCAAAATTTATTATACCCTACTAAGAATGTATAGTGGCAAGCAAGTAGGGGTCGAACACAGGAAGCAAGGCGTAGAGCAAGCTAGATAAAAATATCATACACCCAATATCCTTTCACACACTTAGCCAAATTGAAACTTTTTGTGGGTTTTAAATTTTATATTTTTTAATTTAATTTTGATTTTATATTTTTATATTATGATCTTTCATCTATTGATTTTGTATTTTCTTCTTATATTTTATATTTTTATATTTTCTTTTTCTTTTAAGAAGGATATAATACTATATATAAATATATATACAAGAGAGATGAGAGACAGATAAATAGGTAAACAATGTTCAAAATACAAGAAATAAATTGTTTTTGTACTTTTTATATTTCTAATATTTTTGTGATTTTATATTTATACTATTTTTTGGTATTTTTAAAGGCAAAAATACTGAAAACGTGAATAAAAATAATAATTTGAGATTAAAATGGGGATGAAAAGTTTCAAACAGAGTCAAAAATTCCTCAAGTTAATTTTCATATAAAGATAATAAAATAAGGAAAATTAAGAAGTAGAAATTATATTTTTATGATTTTTATGGATTTTTAATGTTTTTATAGATATTTTAGGAGTTTTGTAATTTTTAGGAGTTTTCTTTTGAATTTTTAGTGATTTTTTGTCTGAAGTTAAACGATGCAAAAACACACAAAATGTAATTTTTTAAGAATTTTTCAAAAACGTTTTATAATTTTTATGCATTTTCTAATGCAAACAGAGATGAAAATGTAAGTTTTTGATTTTTTAAATAATAAAATGATGCAAAAATGAAAAATAAAAAATATGGATTGTGCAATGAAATAAACACACAATGATATTTTTTAGGATTTTTTATGGTTTTATAGATGCTTGAAATAATTAGAGACAATAAAGAGAAACTACACTACTAGCACGGGTAGATTTGTAAATACGCAGAAGTCCTGGGGCACAGAAAAATTTTTCCACAAAATATATAACACAATATAAAACATTCTGACAAAAAGTTAAATTCAAAAGAGTGAGGGTGTTCCTGCGAAAATCCCAGATCTCACGTGCATAAGCACGCGCATTTGGGAGGGACGAATATGAAATTCTCAATAATCCAGGGGCTTACGTGCACAAAGTCCCAAAAGTTATAAATGTAATAAAATATTTTCGTACTGAATACGAATACTAAAATGCCCGAGGGGCCCAGGCTACAAAATGTCCCTCACATGGTCGCCCACGTGAGGTGACGTGGCATGGACTCGTTTGTAATAACTAAAAAGTGCAGGTGTTGGAATGCAAATATTACAAAATAAGTGAACAATAGAGGAAAGTTTAAGGTTTGATTATTAAATACAAAAAATACATGGGTTGATAAGCAAAATACTCACACTTGTGTGGATCGGACGGTTGAAGACCGTCACTTGGACACATGGCGCGCCCGTGACGCGCGATACCCGTTCGCGCTGACCGGCTAAGATTAGATCTCCTCCAATTATCGAACGTCAGACGTGTGTGGATATCGAACGACGATTGGGAACATGGGGCTGGTGTTCTTGATCTGACGACGAAGAGAGGTCGAGGAAGAATAGGGACGAAGGCCGGCGAGGGTGACCTGCTCCTCCTCCGATCTCGCTCCTCCGACGTCCAGGGAATCTCAAAATCATCGTGGAAGTTCCTGCAGGGATCTTCTACCGACTGGAGGCATCAGAAATTGCCGGAGGGCAACGGTGTCCACACCAAGGGGCGGCGGAGCTGGAGGCCCCAGGTATCTCCGGTGGGTGGTCAAAATCTCCCCTAGATGCTTGTTTGGCTCAGGACCTGCAGAAAAGAGGTGAAAGGGTCAAGGGAAAGTTTCCTCAACCCTGTGGAGAGGTGGGAATTATAGGATGAGTCGATCCTCGTCGGCCAGCGAACACGATGCACAGCCATGCGGAGATTCAGGGATTTTGCAATGATAAAGATCGATTTGGTGACGATGAATAGCTGGATCCAACTACTAGTGTCCTAAAGAATTCAAAGGTGCACAAAAGAAGGGGAAACACTCACCGAGGAAAGGCACTAGCAACAAGCTCTAGCGGTCCACTTCGGCGAGGTGGATCAGCTCGATTCAACACCTCTCCGGCCCGGTTCCTGGTGTCACCAGGAAGGTCGTCAATGTCCTACGTTTAGGTCGAGTGGTGGAAGAGTGATAAAAAGGTCAAGGAAGGTCAGCGGGGCTTTTTGAAGGAGTTGACGGAGCGACGAAAAGAACGATGAAGATTGGCCAAATTGATGGCCCAATCCCCAAGGAAGCACAAGGGTGTGAATCATCAATCTGTGGAGGCCAAAAGTTAAGAAGGCGCTATTGCGAATGGGTGAAAGACGCATCCTCCAAAAATCGGAGAAAACATCCAAAAACCACAGTCTGAAAGGGACCAGACCTCGGTCAGAGAGCAGACCGAGGTCAACCAATGGAGGTTTCTGGTTGGTCCACGTAGACCAACCAGAAAATTCTTTAGAAAAAAGTCTTGTAAATTTGTTTAAAAATAATAACGATTTTATCTTGTTATAAAATAAAAAATGCTAATTTTTTTATAAAGTATTATATTATGATTTTTATTTATTTTTTAGAGGTTTAAAAATACAAGTTACCATTTACGACCTATATATAGTTATACATATCTATATATTTTAATATTTTATTTTTGTTTTGTATATTTATTTTTTTTATTTTTGTTTATCATTTTATAAATTTGAAACTTATTTTATGGGCATATACATATTTTTATTTTATTTTTCTGATGTGTTTTGTACTCTTAAATAAATAGGTGTATTACGTATATAGGTATAGTTATAAGTATTTCATCTATATATTATATACAAGTATTTTATTTTTGTGTTTTCTTTGTATTTTTATTCCTATTTTAATATACAAATATATTATAAATAATATTATCATAATTATAAAAATATAAAATTACCAAAATAAAGAACAATAAATAAAATGAATATTTTAATATGTACAAGTATACAATAGGGGTCCAAAACTCAACTTTCAAACCGTAACTCCGAAAAATATGAAACCACCTTCATTAAATAATTAAAATTTATATACAATTAAAGTAAATTTGATACATTTTGAGTTTTTATTTGAGAGATATAGGTCTAGGAAGTTGGGATTTTGGAATCTTATTCAGATCATAACTTTTTAGCTGAATACTATTTTTGTATGAAATAAATTTTGTATCTTTCTTTATTCAGTTATCTACAACTTTTATGTACAAAGTTTCTTTATTTAAAGTATAAAAAGCGGAAACTAAAAATGGGTCCCAAAATGAATAAGGAATGAAATAAAAGGGATTTTTATTGGTAATTTGGCCCTTATCTCCCCTACTTTATTCCTTGTCAACCTAGTCATCGAGATGCGTAGGTCTCAGGGTTTCGGGTCATAAAATATTTGCAATATTTTATTCTTTTTCTTTTCTTTTCTTTATTCTATAATTTTGGCTTTAAAAACCACATTTTATACACTATTTACACAATGATGCATGAATGCTAAAATGCCTAAATTGCATTTACTATGGTTTTAAGACCAAAATGATAGAATAAAGATGATGAAATGTAGATTCATCACATATATCATACCTATAAATTCTGTCAAGCTTCCAAAGCAAGACGACCATGCATGGAATTTAATACATCCCAATACCTCATGAGTGAGCTCATGTCTTCCGGTTCGATAGTGAACCTGTATGATCCCTTTGAGAGATTGTATCATTCATATGCCCTTGCATGCACACCAGCTCGCCAATATATAGTCCTTGATTAGGCCATCAACCTATTGGTCTGCCAAATGTACATACTCAGACATATAGAAACACATATGTCTCAGGTCATAGGATGCATGCCTACATCATGATAGCATACGACGTAGGTCTTTAGTTATCTCGATCTCGTTAAGTCAACTCTTTGACCTAACTTATCTGAAACCTCCCACTCTCTATTCCCATGCAGAGGACCGGCAACAAGAGATCGATCAGATATCAACCTTTAGAGCTAGGATTGCCATCTCCCACTCAAGCTGGAGATTACATCTTGACAATCATTTAACGGTGCTTAATGCATCCTCAATCTAACTCTTTAGATATTCATCCAAGCACCCGCCTCTATGCTTAAACAATTGAATTAACAGCTTTATGATATCAAGACAGCCATGGTACATAACCCTACTTGTACTGAGGGACCTTATAAGTGCATTCATTCACTTAATTTCATACATGGAGTGAAATAAACAAATAACTTTTATTGATATATCAAACATTACAATAACACTTATTCTAGGAATGGTTCGCCCTGGGCTCACATGGCTAACAGTCCAAACCTCAAGTGCTTCGGAGGTGTGACGTGGCACTCTCTGAACCGTAAGTTCTCGCCAAATCGAGGAATCTAATGGTGGATGCTTCTCTTTTTTCCCCGATTCTCCTCCGCGGGTGGCAGAGAAGACTAGGCTCCAATGTACATTTGTTGCCTCCACCTTGCTTCCTCGTCAACGAGGGAGATCCTAAGAGGAAGCTGAAGGTTCGATGAATTCAAAAATGGTTTCAAGAGGATGACTTAATAAATATAAAGATGTCAATCATGGGCCACTGGTGAAGAAAGCGGAGCACGAAGCATCGTTGATTTCTCTGATCAATGAAGCAAATAGATGCATACTGATGAATCCATGATCCAATGTCTTTATTATTTTATTTTACCTTAAATCCTTGGCAAAAAAACTTATAAATAATAAGTAATCCCAATTAATTAACAATCTAACCTCATTTGTTAATATTTTATATTTATCACTTATTTACACAAAAATAAAAGAATAAAGAAGAAAAGAAAAAAAAGAAACAGAAGGCTGTCTATATGAAATAAATACAAACTAATCTGAACCACAAGACTGATAAATCCCCATTCATCACTCTTTATTCTTTTATTTTAGCTAGATATTTTGGCAAAACTCCATGTATATAATTGTAAATACAATAAGTTACCAAAAGCATGCATTTGTTAATACTCAATAATTAGCATGCCTTTGTGTAAAAATAAAAGAATAAAGGATAACAGAAAAATAGTAAAATATTTATAATAAATATTGAGTGAACTAATCCCAAGAGAGGGCTCAGCATGGGTCTGATCGCCAAATAAAATGAGTAGAGAGAGATAGGGCCACTCAATATTGTACATATGCCCTCTATGTATATGAATAATTTATTTTCACAAAAACAAAATAAAAATGTATTTATACTACCTTGTATATATTTCTAAAAATAAAATAAAAAATAGGGAATTAAAAATAAAAACAAAATAATTTTCTCTCTCCTCCTTGTATATACCATGTATATATGTATCTACTCCTATTTATTTAACACTTGTAAATAATTCATAAAAATAAAATAAAAATTATTTTATACTCCAAATTGTATGTTGTAAATAAATAAAATATAAAATTGAGGTATTTGTAATAAACAAAATAAAAATTTAAACAAAAATAAATAAGTATTATATACATACATATAATGTAATATAATGTATACCTTTATTTATTTTTCAAAAAAATAAATAAAAATCACAAAAAAATAGCTTGAAAATAAATAAACATTTTCATGTTAATAATATTTTTAAATAAAATCATTTTAGATTTTTAAATGATTTTACAAATAATTTTTACCTTCAATTTTTCTGATTGGTCCACGGGGGACTGTTGACCTCGGTCAACTGCCCCCTTGGACCGGTCTGCTTCGCGGATCTGGTTCTCGCCAAATATCTCCGATTTTTGCCGAATCCATTTGACCGCCTCTCGCTCCTATTTCTTCGCCCGACCTTCCCCTTGGATCCATGACCCACGCAGATCCCTAGGGAAGGTCGGATCTCTTTCGGTTCACGTGCCCATGCCTGTTCAACCTCACCACCTAGAGCATGCTATAAAACCTTCTCTCCATTACCCAACTCCCTAGCTCGCGTCGCAAGACTTTCTTTTGCCCTAGAGACCTTCCCATAGGTGACAACTACTGGAATCCTCCTTTGGTGATCGGAGAGAGCGCCTGTAGCCGCAGCTCAAGGCACGTGGCCGGAGCGCCGTCACGTTTGAGGCCATCCCCGTACGAACCGCAGATGCTAGGAATGTATGCCAATTTTTGAGGAAGAATATCATTTCATGGTTCTGGATAACTCGAGTGTTGATTTTGATGGGGGGGTCTCATTTCGTCAACGACAAGGTAAAGGCCCTTGCTAGTGAGTTCAACATAGACCATCGAGTAGCCACTCCATACCACCCTCAGACCAATGGTCTTGCTGAAGTGTCAAACAGGGAGATCAAGACTATATTACATATTGTCGTCCGCCCTGACCGAAAGGATTGGTCACAACTTTTGGACTCGGTCTTGTGGGCATATAGGACGTCCTTCAAGACTCCTTTGGGTACATCTCCCTTTTGCCTCGTTTATGGCAAGCCCTGCAATTTACCTATTGAGCTGAGACATAAGTCACTTTGGGCTGTGACATAGATACTTTTGGATCCAGTGAGTGTAGGAGACTAGAGAAGGGCAGAATTGGCAGCCCTGGAGGAGCATAGAGATGAAGCCTTTTCGAGCAGCCTACATTATAAGGAGAGAGTGAAGGAGTGACATGATTCTCATATCAACCACAAGTAGTTTGAGCCAGATTAGAGAGTATGGTTGTTTGATGCCAGGCTTCGATTATTTCCAAGGAAGTTGCAGAGCAAGTGGAAGGCACCATACCCGGTCCGAAAGGTACATGACAATGGAAGCATTGATATATCTGAGTTGTCTTCTGAATCTACCTTTCATGTTAACGGGAAGCGGCTCAAACCATATCTAGATCATGAGCCGCTGGTCGTTGACGTTGCCCCTATTCATTTTGCATGAGATGTAGTCTTTGATTCAGATCTATTGCATCTCATACCTGATTATCACTGTCTTCCGCATTGTATAGATCCAACTGTCCATATCATTCCATTCTTTTGTCCCACACCCCATCTTCATCTTATGATTCTGTTATACTTAGGGTGTACTTTGCCCTAAGTATACGGGGGTGTAGGACTCTTGGGTATCCTTTTGATTCTTTCTACCTATGTTTTGCTGCCTATACTTAGGGATATTTTACCCTAAGTATAGGGGAGGTAGACCCTGTACATTCTTCCACTCGGATTTCCCTTCATGTACAGCTTGCTATACTTAGGATTACTTGATCCTATGTATAGGGGGAAACACCGAGTCCTCTTCATTCTATTCTTTAATTCGTCATTGTAGTATACCATTTCTTTTCACTTCACTATACTAAGCACGAGTTATGTCTTCTTCATCGCTCTTGATTCACTCTGAGGACATCGTTCGAGCTAAGTATAGGAGTGTGTCGTATATATTTCATATATACTTTAGCCATAACTCGTACTTTGTGTAGTGTGTTAATAAATAAAATGGCTAAAATTCTTTCATCTAAAATCCAAAAAAAATTCCTTGTACATAAAATTCTTTATTGCACATACATTAGATATTTATAAAAATTATTTTTATACAAATGTTTGTAAAAATAATTTGTGTAAATAGTTTGTAAATATTTTGATATCAAAATTATGTATATAGTACAAAGTTTTTGTAAAATGTTTTGAAAAACAAAAAGTTTGCAAAAACCCTTGTGTAAATGTGTGTAAATATTTTGCAAAACTTTGCATTCATGCATACATCCATGTTTTCAAACATTTTCAAAAATTTTGTAGATTTCCAAAAACTTTGTAAAAATTCCATATTTGTAAATAGGTGTACAGTTTTTCTGAATCTTGATTTACATTTAAACTGGCTAGGAATTAAATTGGAAAATGGAGCTTGGTTAAGACCTTAATCCACCTAATTCTAAGATGAACCTTATAGGGCTTAGGATTAAGACTTTTCATGTCCATTTGGGACCTAATTCTTTGAGTCCACTAGGCTATGAGCATATGTCATCTTGATGAGCCTAAGTATAACACTTAAGAATGCACACATGACTCTCTGAGACAATAGCTTTACTTGCACAAGCACCTTACACATAGCTCTCCACGGATGAGGTGGTGTGGAGGCAGTTTCCTTTGGCTTGGGGTAGCATATGAGAGTAGTACTTCTAGGCGGAACCTCTTTTCTTTTAATAGTGAAGGAAGTGTGTCTCAACTTGTTCTAGTGGTGATGAAGTCTAAAGATAGGAGTTGTGGGTTGCAATAAAGCTTCAAAAGAGGGATAGTCTACTGGCTCAAGAGGAAAAACTCCTTATGCATATATGCTGCACCATGTAGATATGTTCTACATATGCACATCGAAAAAAAATGTGCAAAGAAAGAAAAACTCCAAAAAAGTGGAGGGTCTGATTGAAAATAAAATACCCATCAGAGTGTATATAGTCAAATAAAGCAAAGCTTATGTTACACACTCTCAACTCATGAAGCTTGCAGCGGGAGACTCAACTACTCTGGTTGGGCTCCCAAGGATACATGGCTACACATGTCATGGTCCATTCTCTTCTTTCCCTCTTCTTGAGCCAGTTGTACTTGAACTTAGAAGGGAATACTCCGCTCCTCGAGGAAAGAGTTGCTAGACTGAGGCATTAGAGTTACCTTGCTAAGGGGAGTTGTCGCTTTGCCATTTCTGAGGTGGGGAGCTACATATCACTTACACAATACAAGGAAAGATTCATGGTCATTAGAGTTTGTGTATGTACACTTGTTCTGATCTGGATTATTAAGGAGTCTTGACCATAGACTGGTGGAACTTAGAGGCTATTGAGTTTTAAGCTTAAATCCAAATAAGGTTCCGACAAATTAATAATCCAAAGGTCTGACTGAGCTCCATATTTCAATTTAATGAAGGAAAGTATAATAATCAACCTTAATTTCCCGTCCTTTTCTTTTTCTTTCTCTTTTTCACTTCTTTTTCAAATAAGTGTTTGCTAAGGGACTAGCAAAAGTAAAGTATAGGGGGGTGATGAATCCCCATTCATCACTCTTTATTCTTTTATTTTAACTAGATATTTTGGCAAAACACCATGTAGATAATTGTAAGTACAATAAGATACCAAAAAGCAAGCATTTGTTAATACTCAATAATTAGCATGCATTTGTGTAAAATAAACGAATAAAGAATAAAAGAAAAAGAGGGAAATATTTAGAACAAATATTAACATAATCCCAAGAGAGGGCCCAACTTGGGTCTGATCACCAAATAAAATGAGTAGAGAGATAGGGCCACTCAACCTTGTACATATGCCCTCTATGTATATGAATAATTTATTTTTCACAAAAACAAAATAAAAATGTATTTATACTACCTTGTATATATTTCTAAAAATAAAACAAAAATTATAAAATTAAAAATAAAAACAAAATAATTTTCTCTCTCCTCCTTGTATATACCATGTATATATGTATCTAGTCCTATTTATTTAACACTTGTAAATAACTCATAAAAATAAAATAAAATTTTCTTATACTCCAAATTGTATGTTGTAAATAAATAAAATATAAAATTGAGGTATTTGTACAAAAATAAATAAAATAAAAATTTAAACAAAAATAAATAAGTATTTTATACATACATATAATGTAATATAATGTATATACCTTTATTTATTTTTCAAAAAAAATAAATAAAAATCACAAAAAATTAGTTTGAAAATAAATAAACATTTTTCATGTTGAAAATATTTTTTTAAAAAAACATTTTTGATTTTTAAATGATTTTACAAATAATTTTGACCTTCAATTTTTATGATTGGTCCACGGGGGACTGTTGACGTCAGTAAACTGCCCCCTGGACCGGTCTGCTTCGCGGATCTGGTTCTCGCCTGACTTCTCCGATTTTTGTCGAATCCATCCGATCGCCTCTCGCCCCGATTTCTTTACCAGACCTTCCCCTTGGATCAACGTCCCTCGCGGATTCCTAGGGAACGACGGATCTCTTTCGGTTCGCGTGCCCATGCATGTTCAACCTCACCACCTAGAGCATGCTATAAAATCTTCTCTCCATTACATAGCTCCCTAGCTCGCACCGCAAGCCTTTCTTCTGCCCTAGAGACCTTCCCCTATGTGACAGCTACCGGAAGCCTTCTTTGGTGGTCGGAGAGAGCGCTTGTAGCCGCAGCTCAGGGCACGGGGCCGGAGCGCCGCCACGTTCGAGCATCCCCACCTGCCGCAACGTGGTCGAGGCGACGACCTATCTCGTCGCATTCCTCTGGAGCTCAGGATCGATTTCAGATCATCAGGTAGACCTTTCGTTCACCCTAGATTTATTTTATCGTAAACCCTTCATCGGACCTCCGTCGACTCCGACCCAGTGGTCGGAGCACCATCGATCATCTTCATCCGCTCAGATCGACTCCCCGTTCCATCGTCACCCTTCCCTCAGAGTCTGATCATCCCGGTCTTGGCTATCCGAGCCGAGATTGGGCTAGGTTCTCTCCGCCACCTTCGCCGAAACCTTCCTCCGCCTCCCACCATCGCTTCCCTTCGTGTTTCATCAAATAACCTTCGCCGGAGCAAGCCTCCGAGCAGTAGCGTTTGCAGGTCAGATCGTACGCGATTACCTCCCAGCTCGCCTACCATCCACCTCGTCGGAGTTATCCCAGGTCGTATCCCCCTCCCCAGAGATCTGACCGGCGGATGCTCCATCCGCCACCGCCACCCGACACAGAGGAGCATCGTAAGTCGAGCCCCTCCTCTTGATCGTCCATCAGCCGCCCGGAGCGACTCTAGTCCTTCGACGAACTTCGCTAGGGAGGAGTTCCTCCAGCTGCCTCCTCCACCGTCGGATCTCGCCTTTGTCCCAGTTGTCATCTGCACCGTCCAACACCCGCTCGTGCCAGGCCGTTAGATTTAACATTTAACGGCCACATATCCCCTACGTTCGAGATCTTATCAGAGCCGTTGGATGCGCCAGCCGTCAGCATCATCACCGTACGTTGCCAACCATTCACCGCCCGCTACCTGTCACCCGCGTGACCCGCACGCTTGGTCTGGGTAATTTGCACCCTCTTCCCTGCAAATCCTTTATGTCCTTATTTAGTCTGTTAAATAAATATAGCATTGTGGACCTTTTTGCACTATAGCCGCTACCGTTTGTGATATTTGCTGTTTAGTCCTTGCATGGATGCACATGCATCGTCATGTGCCTTTCTGTGGTATTTGCATATTATCTCCTGAATCTATGGATGCTATGTTTTGCTGAAATAGTTTCTATATTTACACCATACCCCTGTGTGTTGTTTATTTGGACATGTGTTGAATTAATTGTGAAAATTGCAATAGGCTCCTTGAAATTTTCACGCGTGTTACATTTTAGTCCTGGAACTTATTTTTCTTGCAATTTGGTCCTTGTGTGATGTGTCTCTTTAATTGCTTGAATAAAATATCAAATCTCATCCAAACTTCAAGAAATTAAGACACGTGGCGCCTGCCACTGTGTAAACCTTTTCGTGAATTTTTGGACATTTTTGTTTAATTTTCTATTTTTAAAAATTCAAAAACATCTAATTTTGCTTCTTTCTAATTTGAAAAATCAATTAAAAATATTAAAAAGCTTCTAAAAAATCAAAAAAATATTGTGTGTTTGTTTTGTCGTGTTTTTGGTTCGACCAATTTTCATCACATTTGAAGTTATAAACCCCTAAAAAATGAAAACACTAAAAAACTGAGAAAAATCATTAAAAATTCTAAAAAAATAAAAAATACAATTTCAGTTTTTGTAGCTAGTATTTTATTCCTAGTTTTTCATAAAATTGTTATTGGAATTTTATAGGCTCTTTAGGTATTTTTAAATAGCCTTTATATTCTGACTGCACAATACCCTTGATTTTTCGCCTTATTTCATTTTTATAAAATCCACTAAATAATCAGAAAATCCAAGAAAAATACCAAAAACATCTGAATATTTTTAAAACCCAAAATTTTTATTTGAATTTTCTGACTTGTTTTGGCGTGTTCAATAATTGTTGATTTGTGCCTATCTCCATTCTTTTACATATTTTCCTTAATTTGAAAATCACAAAAAAAATTAAAATAAAAAAATACACCAAAAAAATACTCGTTTTTTATTTCTGACTACTCCGTAGCCATCGCACTCCGTGCTCCTTGTGTTTAACACCGGTAATTATACCAGGTAAAATAAAATAGCGAGACCACTATTTTTGACCTGATTGTTTGATTTCATTTGGTGGTCTTCTTTTTCTTGTTGAGTCCGCCCCAAGGGTTTGAGGTCAGAGCGACCATTGATACCTCTTTACCTTAGTCACTCGGTTTTTGGCTCATCAGAGACCATGCCGAGCATTGGGATGATTGATAAGGAAGAAAGTAGGAGGAGATAGGGTCCATAATTTAGTATAATTACAGAAAACCTATGTCATAATTTACATAAACATATTTTCACCTTGTACATATGTTCAACTGATTTATTTATCAATAAAACAATCTCAAATAAAAATATTTTCTTTACAAAAGTTGTTTATAATAATATATATTAATTTATAAAACTATCAAAAAATTATTTAATGAATAAAAAATAATTATAGTGAACCAAAAATCTTACTTTCAAGGTTCATAACTATTTATAATAAACTCCAAATAGATCAAAATCACTTTTAAACTTCATTGTATAGTTAATACTATTTATTAAAAATATCAAAAAAAATGTAGAATAAGTCGTGTGAGTTTTATCATTTGAACTCCGTTGTATATATGCACTATATGTATATAAAACTTCTTTGTTTTTTATATAAAATTCATACGAACTCCAATTAACTTAATTCTTTTTTATTTTTATTTATTTATTATAAAAATCAGTACAAATTATAAAAATATATCTTCAAAATAATTTTGAATAAATACTAATAAATCTCAAAACCAAAATCCATAAAGCCTAATTTTTGAACCTCATAACTATCCTTAAAAACTCCAAATTGAGTGTACTCGCTTTTGAAGTTCATTTTATAAAAATATCTATCAAATAAAATTACTTTCACTAAAATCAGAGTTAATACGCAAAAAAGTAGATTTTGGGATCGTATTGGTATACTTGTTACATGTATATATTTTTATTTATTTCTTTCTTTATTTCATTTGTTTTGTACATATTATTTTTAAATGTTTTGTATATATTTTTATTAATTATTAAAAAAATAAAAATATTAAAATAAAAAAATAATAAAAAAATAAAATAAAGTATTTATTAGATATGCATAATATACCTATCTTGTATATATAACGATTTATATAACCAACCAAGTTATTGATGAATACCCATTCATCATTCTTTATTCTTTTATCTTAGCTACAAAACCTATGCAAAACACATGTATGTTCATGTAAATAACAATAATTGTCAAATATCATGCATTGTGTAAATAGGCTTATTTAGCATGTTTTTGTACATAAATAAAAGAATAAAAGAAAAAGAGGGAGATATTTAGAATAAATATTGAGCGACCTAATCCCAAGGGAGGGCTCAGCATGGGCCTGACCGCAAAAGAATCCAAGTAGAGGGAGATAGGGAAACTAAAATATGTGTACATATACCTATGTATGTAAATAAAAATTATTTTCCTCTTAATAAAAGTAAAAATGGGTGTGTATTTATTTGTATATATTTGTAAATACAAAATTAAGAAAAAATGGGAAAAATAAAAGAAGAATAAAAGAAATAAATTTCCTTCATCATTGTATATATATACCATGTACATAGAACCACACATCTATTTATTTTCCCTTGTAAATAAATAATTAAAATAAAATAAGAATATGTACACATTCCACAGTCCATGGTGTAAATAAATAAAATAAAAATCACAAAAATAAAAATAAAATAAAAAGTAATAAAATAAAATCAATTTCCAACCTTGTATATATACCATGTATATATGTATATAAAATTATTTGTTTCACCTATGTAAATAATTAATAAAAATGAAATAAAAATACACTTTTATTCCAAATTTTATTCTATAAATAAATAAAATACAAAAGTGGAATAAATTGTATAAAAATAAATAATTAAAAATTAAAAATAAAAAATACATATGTATATACCTATATATATCATAATAATATTTTGTAAATACCTTATCTATTTTTCAAAAAATAAATAAAAATCACTAAAAAAATTGAAAAATAAATAAGCATTTTTTATGTTTTAAGTTTTTCGAAATAAGGTCATTTATTATTTTTAATTGAATTTCCAAATATTTAATAATTGGCGGGCTCCCATTGGTCCACGGGGGATTGTTGACCCCCGGTCAACTCTCCCCCCAGGACCACTCTGGTCGGATCTGGCGCCCCGACCCGACTTCTCGAAATTTTAGCGCATCGATCCGATCTCCTAATCACCAAACCTCGGGCTCCGATTGAAGATCCCACATCTGTAATCCTCGCCCGACGTTGATCCTAGGGATCCGAGCTTCGCCGTGCCCTGCCTGACCTCTTCTTCTCGGACCCTGTCCACTATTTAGCCATTCCTTCGTCGCACTTTTCACGCCATCTTTGGCCCTTCCCCTTCGTCCCAGGACCTTCATTGTGCTCCCCATAGTCACAGCTGAGTGTGCGTAGTGTCGAAGAGAGGAGAGGACGCTTGCCGCCACTGATCCAGCGACATCTGCCGCCGTGCGCCGCCGCGAGCTGCGCCCGAGCCACGGGACCTGACGAACCCTCGAGGCGACGACACAGAGCTCTGGGAGCTCATTCCCGGTCGATTGCATTCATCAGGTAGACCCTATTCCCCTTAGTTTCCTGTAATTTCCGATTACGCCCAATTCGCTCCGCCACCTTCTCCGATCGATTCCGTCCACTCCGTTCATCGTCCCGACCATCCGACTTTCCTATCACGACCGCGAGACCCCTCTTCACGTTCTTCACCCACACATCCACCTTGGTTCACCCTGGAGCCAAGGCTCGACCTCCCTCGCCATCGCTTCGCCGGAGGTCCTCGCCGCGACCCATTCAGCCACCCACACCACCCCTAACCGGGTCAAGGCAGTTTTCCCTTGACCCAGGAATCCTCTCGTGCCATTTTCCAGGTCAAAGGGACCACACCTGGAGGTCCAAGGTCGAGCACAGAGGCCAAGCTCCGCCTTCGTCGTCGGAGCTCCTCGGAGCTTCCCGGCCTCATCGGAGGGGCTCATCAGCTGCGGAACGCCTTGGCGGAGCTCTTCCGCATCTCAGGAGCAGCAGAGGAGGACCCCAACGCGCACAGGAGGCCGGCAAACTTCGCCGGCGTCGAGTTCTTGGAGATCCTCCAGCCACCGTCCGATCAACGCCTCAGCCCCAGTTATGATCACGACTGTTCATCCACGCTAGTTCTCCATCGTCGGATCTATCAGAGGCTCGACCGTGACTGTTGATCCACTGAAGGGATGCCCTCGCGTAGCAGCCGTTGATCATCCACGTGGCACTCCCTCAGCCGTCCGTGTTAATAAAGTGTAAATTTCTTGTAGGCCCTTGTTTGTTTTGCTATTTCGATTAGGTCCTGTAAATATTTTAGTCAGTTGTTTTTAGTTTGGATAAATTGCATAGAGGACCTTTATGTTTAGCTTATTTTCATTATAGTCCCTATGAGTGTGGACCACGTGCTTCGACATGTGAGGACCTGGAATTTTTGCAATATTTACCCTGCAGTTTCTATGTGATATTGTTTGAATGTTTTAAAATAGGAATTGCATTTAAGTCCTTCCGTGCCTGGTTCATGTGCCCCTCGCGTGCAGTTTGGGCTTTTTGCATGTTTGGACCCGGATCTTCTTGCACGTGTTATTGTTTGGTCCTTCGAAATTGTTTTCTTTACATTTAGGTCCCTACGCACTGTGAGCCTTTGTTTGATTTAAATAAGATAGCAAACTTAACCCAAATTGTGTGAAATTTGGATACATGGCTCCTACAACTCTGTAAAAATTTCTCTAATTTTTGGGTACATTTTTGAGGCTTTTTGGTATTTTAAAAAAATTCAAAAACAGTTGTTTTTGTGTTTGTCCATATTAGAAAATCATAAAAAAATATAAAAGCTCTTTCAAAAATTCTAAAAAAAATAGGATTTGTTAATTCAGGTGTGTTTGATTTTCTTTGCATTTTTGGCTATTTTTTGGATTTATAAAAACCCTAAAAATTGAAAAACCCTTAAAAACTCATAAAAATTCTAAAAAATTGTTGGAAACTCCAAAAATAATAAACTCTTTTTCTGAATTTTCCTTGTGGTGTCTATTTCTCATAAAATTTACCTTCAGGCTTTTACAGATCAGTTTGATATTTTAAATTGATCTTTCAAGCCTGACTAAACATCTTGCTTGTGCTTCTGTCTTCTTTGATTTTTAGAAAATTACATAAAAATCATAAAAATCTCAAAAATTCACCAAAAACGGTAAAAAACCTATAAAACAAAAAAATTTTTGTTTCAATTTTTGGAGCTTTTTTGAGTGATTAAATAATTTGTTGATTGTGCTTGTATTTACCTTTTCCCCATTTTCCTTCATTATTAAAAATCCAAAAAAATATAAAAATAATTAAAAACCACCAAAAATACATTTTCTTTCCTCATTTTCAATTTGACTACTTCGTAGGTCGTGAGGCCAATTCGTGCTCCTTGAGTCCTACCCTGGGTGCTACACCAAGCTAATCTCATAGCCAGGGCCACTACTTTGGTTTTTATTGTTTTATCTTGTTGATTGGTGGTCTGCTCTTCATTTTTCTTGTTGAGCTGAGTCTTGAGTGACTGAGGTCGCAACGACCTAAGTATCATATTTACCTTAGTCTATCGATTTTTGGCTCATCAAAATGGCGCTGTTGCCGGGGAGCATGGCTTAGTAGTCATTTTTTATTTTTCTGCGGTTTTCTTTTTCGCGGTTTTTTGTAGAGATTTTTGTACATATTTTATCTGTCTTATTTTATTTCTATCATAATCTGGTTTGACACTCTGTTTGTTTACTTGCAAGGGCCCGAGGATCGAGGCAGCTTCTTCGGAAGCCGACGGAAGCGCGAGAGTCGGAGGCGGTTTTCTTCTCTATGAAATCGCAAGAGAGCACAAGGTGACGAGCAGGAGTGCGGGAGCCGCGGAATAGCCGCGTAGATTAGCCGTAGAATTAGTTTAGATTTATTTCCAGTCAGACTATTTGAGTTGTAATAATACAGGGATAGTCTGAGACACTTGTGACATTCCGGGGTTTGTTTCGCCGAGCATCGGTGTGCTCGGGGGACCTCACCGGTTTTTCACAGCTTTTCGCGATTTTCTAGAGTTTTGATCGTTTATTTACTGCTCATTTGATTTATGCGGATTTTAGCCCTAGCTTAGGAGTTTTTTTACTGTGACGTAATTAATTAAGGCCAAACCCTAATTATCTGCCTGTGCCTATAGATCGATAATTGGACTTAATTAATTAAATCACAAAGAAAAAGTCGGCTTATTTGAGCTCTGGTCCACGTTCCTTGAGGAGTCACATACAGCGCGTGCAGGATATGTTGTGGCAGACACTGAGTGGCTCCCAAGATAGGACTACGGACCTAGGCTCGAGTACCCTGTTCTTCACGAGTAGAACTGCTTTGTTTAGGACCAGTTTTTCCACGTGCATCATATAGGTAGTTTATATTCTTTCATTTATTTTATGCGCGGATCACCCTACATGTAGACTGCTGGAGTCAGGTACGCATCTCTTACTCTGCATGCATCATTGATTTCCGCGCATCGGTTTTTTCGTCTTCTCCCCCCTATTTTGGACTTAAAATAACCAGGAGAATCGAAAAATTCGTTAGGCATTGTTTATTATTGAAAAATACCTAAAAATTAAAACCATAAAATTGGGACTGCTAATTCAACTTGACCTTAAAAGACACTCACCATAAAAATTTGTCTTGGGGAGAGCAACCCCCTCATTATCTGGTTTGCATGTGCGAGAGAGTGACCCGCACACTAGGCTAGAGCCATATCTGAGCCTCGATCAGACTACCGTCCTTTTATATGGGACAGTCTTTTTGGCGGATTGGATTCCCAACAGGTCACGTAACCGCTCTGCTATCTTGACTTGATCACCTAAGAAAAGCTGACAAGATAATTAGCCGAACTCTTACGGTCTTCAGCTCGCGTTGAGTAGGTGAATCCGGGGTTTTGTTTGCTCATCATAGTTGTTTCTAGATCCCATCCGCCCGACTCGCCAGATCACGATAATGGGAAGGAGGTCCCTTAGGCAGCCTCTGGCTGCACCGCTTTTCAGCACCCCAGCCCATTCATCTAGGTCGGTTCATGAGAGCCCAGACCCGCTCTCCGAACCCGAGTTCGACTCCGCCATGTTCCCCCTTGACCACCCTTCTACCACTCCTGAGACACGAGTGCCAGATGCGAGACAGCAGACTGATGATTTATCGACACCTGAGTTTGGGTCTTTTGCCTTTGAAGAGACCATGGCTGGCAGCAGTGATGACTGCACCAGAGGTCCCTGAGGAGAGCAGACATTTATCCTGGACCAGGGTGCGATTAACAACACCCTGATCGCCTCCATGGAGACAGTACAACAACAGTTGAGGGTTGAAGGTGCCTTCATGATTAAGATGATGAGAGAGATGGAGCAGACGAGAGCCGACCGCGAGCAGCGCGGCCTAGACGACGGACCGAGGATCCCCGGTGATGCGACAGCAGCCGCAGCTGTAGCAGCTGCAGCAGCAGCAGAGCCTCCGAGACCAATGCGGGAGTTGCACAACCCCAGATCGACTTTGATGCATCATTGGGTTGTACTACCAGATATCGTGGGGGACTTCAAGTTCCCCCCCGAACACTCTTCAGCTTCTACCCCGGTTCCACGGGCTCGCCACTGAGGAGTCCCATCTTCATCTCCAGGAGTTCGAGATGATCTGCAGCACCGTCCACGACCGTCAGGTGGACGAGGATACCATCAAGATGATTGCTTTTCCTTTCTCCCTGGCAGACAGAGCAGCCAACTGGCCGAAGCACTTAGGGAGGTTTGTGTACACCTGGGAGCAGCTTCGTAGCGAGTACTTGAACAAGTACTATCCAATCAGGCGGACGAACGCAGCGAGGGCCCTGATCAGCAACTTCCCCATGCTCCCCAACGAGCAGTTTCACGAGGTATGGGAGAGGTTTAGAGAGCTTACCGACAGATGCCCGCACCATGATATCTCGAAGCCAAACCTTGTTCAGATCTTCTTTTGCGGGTTGACACCAGAGCTGCAGGGCCTGGTGAACGCTTCTTGTGGCGGGTCCTACTTCACCAAGGATCATGATCAGGTCTGGGCCATCTACGAGGAGATGGCCGAGAACTATACAGTGATGTCCCAGACCAGACTCTACACTCAGGGGCACCCCCAGCCACAGACCATGAAATACTAGAGGATAGCACGGGTTGACGCTGGTCCTTCTACTTCATCAGCGGCAGCCGCACAGGCCGAGTCCACTGCCGCCGACATGGGCATTATCAGCGAGAAGCTGGACCGAATGGAGATTATAGAGAAGAAGCAGTGCAAGAGCATATCGTATATAGAACAGATGGCACAGACGCTGAGTGACATGAAGACACAGATCATGTGTCTCCAGGAGGCACAGACGGCTTCTCAGCCCCGTCTTCAATCACGAGGAGATCCGCATGGCAGTGGCATCTCGTCCCAGCGCTCCAGCTCCAGTCAGCCTAGACAGGTCCACCTTGTACAGGCGGAGCCGTACCAGCAGCCACAGTCGTACTACCAGTCACCACCATCCCCAGACACTCAGATGGTGGTCTACCATCCGGATCAGCCTCTGGCAGTACTCCCGCCACCCTCCTACGAGCCCGAGCCGTTGATGGATGTCAACGGGATTTGGTACGACCAACCCCAGCCCGGGTATCCGACGAGACCATCCCGGATTCCGTTGGTCGCCCGAAGGTGCCAGCTCCCAGCAGCATCCTTCAGGTCAGGGTGGCCAGTACGACCATCAACGAGATCACCAGTAGCAGCAGCCCCCTGTGTACCACCACCAGCAGCAGCAGTCATCTCAGTATGGTCCTCGGCCCTATCAGCAGGGACATTATGGGAGGCGTGATCAGCCTCAGCAACATCATCAGCAGTACCCCTCTCACCATCCACAGCAGTACCCATACCATCAGCAACAGTCTTACTACTAGCGAGGTCACCCATCAGGTTCTCATGGGCCATCCTATAAGAACCATTCCTTGGATGACATAGCCCGACTCGTGACAGAGAAGCATGCTACCTTCCGACGGGAGATGGATGAGTTCCGCCAGGAAGTGCGGGAGATCGTGAGGGGGAAGGTCGCCATCCCTGCCCAGATTGAGCCGAACCCGAATAACCTGAATAGGAAATCTGAGCAGGTAGATTTCACAGAGTATGCTACTCCTAGTGATACATTTGGTGATATATCTGCATATCTGTTTGATACTGATTTTGTTACACTTAGGAGCGGTAGGACGCCAGCAGGCGACGCCTCGTCTGAGCGACGTTCCCACGCTACTTCAGGAGCGCCAGGCGAGGAGGAGCGCGGTACTGATGCCGCGAGAGATGATGATGGTGGTGCTGACGCCACCATGGATGTTGATGCACACGACGGTACTGAGGCCGTCACTTCACCAGATGGAGGAGGTGGTATTGATGCCACCATAGTTGCCGAGCCAGAGCGCGGTGCTGAGGCCGCAAGTCGACATGCCGAGGGTGGTGTTGAGGCCACCATTTCTACTTCTGCTAGTCCTATTGTTTTTCCATCTATACTTGTATCTCAGGACACTTCTGGAAATAAAGGAAAGGGTTTGTTTTATTCTGATCCACATGTGGTGCATGATGATGTATGTGTGGATTCTGCCGTTCTTGAGCAGCCTAGACCCTCTCCTAGTCCTTCATCTGAGAAGGACTCTGTAGTCCCCTTCCCTAGAGCACTCCATCTAGGCAAGGGGCAGAAAAATGAAAATCAGAAAAAGAACCATCAGGTAGAGTTCAACCAACACATGATCGACAGATTCCACATAGAGTTGACTCTCCAAGAGGCCTTGGAGCACATCTCTCTACTCCAGAGATCACTCAGAGACAGGACCATAGTTAGGAGGAAGAGGAGGAACCATCAGTCTAAGATCCATGTGCTTACCCGGGCCACATGTTTCACGATCCAGAACCGTCTGCTGGCCAAGAGGCCAGATTCCGGAGCCCCGTATGTCAGATGCCATATCCATGAGCAGAGGTTCGACCTCACTCTATTAGATAACGGTTCTTCTATCAACCTACTTCCGGCATCCCTTCTCGACTGCTTCGACTTGGGCACTCTACGGTAGAGCAGGATAGTCCTTCAGTTTGCTGATCGATCTGTCAAGAGGCCGAAGGGGTTGCTGAGGGACGTTGTCGTCACGATTCAGGGCCTGCAATTCCCCGTGGACTTTGTTGTGTTGGACATGGAGATCCCTGAGTCTGTGACCGATACCCCCATCATTCTAGGTCGCTCGTTCTTGGCCACAGCCAAGGCAGTGACTAGCCATGATAGCGGGAAGGTATACTTTTGCTTCGAGGGCGAGGGTCTACAAATAGAGACAGTTGAGGATATCAGAGCTAGAGATTTAGCTTGCTCAGCCTAGCACATATTCAGAGAAGATGGCAGATGCAGGGCCAGACATCCACCAAGACTGCGATTTTGTGATCATAGACGATGAGGCAGTTTGGGCAGATCCAGTCACACAAGCCATCCTCTCACCTTCAGAGTTCGCTGATGCAGAGACGCCAACAGAGGAGAGCTTGGAGAGCGCATTCCTGGTCCAGGATACTTCACAGACAGCAGAGCCAGTTCTTGACCGCGAGACCGATTTTTGTGAGTATGATACAGATCCCTCGAAGTCAGATGTTGATTGGGCAGAGTTTGATGATCTTATTCCATGTCTGACTTCCACTGAGCTTGCAGCTAGGGAGGAGGTAGATGCCATGCAGAGCAGAGACAGTCCAACAGAGTAGCCTTCTCCAGATCCAATTTGTGAGTGAGAGTTCTCTTTCTCCCGTGCAGATTTGGCTGCATACACTCGGATTCTTCAGAAGCCAGATTTGCCAGCACTGACTTGTCCAGAGCTGAAGCCACTACCTGTGTTGCTGAAGTATAGGTTCCTTGCAGGTGAGCATGAGATGTACCCAGTCATTATCTCCACTGATTTGACTGGAGAGAAAGAATCCAGTCTGATGGGGGTTCTCGAAAAGAACCGCAAGGCGATAGGATGGAGCGCAGCGGATCTCCAGGGGATCAGTCCGGCTCTGTGCTCTCACCACATCTATCTTCAGGATGAGGCAAAGTCGTCGCATGAGTTCCAGCAGCGGCTGAACCCGAATCTGAGAGAGGTTATCATGAAGGAGATCTCAAAGTGGTGGAGCACCGATTTTATCTACCCCATCTCCGACTCCAAGTGGGTCAGTCCGTTGCATGTGGTGCCCAAGAAGACGGGCATCACTACTGTTGTCACAAAGTTCGGAGAGGAGATCGCTACCCGGATACTGATGAATACCCATTCATCACTCTTTATTCTTATATTTTAGCTACAAAAACCTTTGCTAATACATGTAGATATATGTAAATATCAATAATTAGCAAAAGCATGCATCTTGTAAAAACATATAATTAGCATGTTTTTGTGCAAAAATAAAAGAATAAAGATGAAAAAGAAAAAGAGGGAAATATTTAGAATAAATATTGAGCAACCTAACCCAAGGGAGGGCTCAGCATGGGCCTGACCGCATAAAAACCAAAGTAGAGGGAGATAGGGGCTCTAGTGTAAATATTTATGTAAATAAATAAAACTATATTTTCCTCACCCAAAAATATGCTTGTACATATTTTTTATATATTTAGAAGCTCTTAAAAACAAAATAAAAATTTAAAAATCAAAAATGCAAAAATATCCCTCCACCATGTGCATAGACCATCATCCTTTATTTATTTAACCCTATAAATAAATGTATTTATTTTCAAAACTTTTTGTGAATATTCTATGGTATATTTTGTAAATAAAATAAATAAAAAGAAACACAACCAAAATCAAATAAAAATAACAAAAATTAAAATTACAAAAACATATTGTACATATGCCATGTACATAGTTGTATATATCTATTTATTTCACCTATGTGTATAAATAATAAAAAAAATAAAAATATCCTTTTATTCCTCATTTTATTCTATAAATAAATAAAATATAAAATAGGAATAAAATTGTACAAAAATAATAATTAAAAATTAAAAATCAAAAAACCTATATTGTACATATACCTATGTATAGCTATATATTGTAAATACCTTATTTTTATTTCTAAAAATTAATTAAAAATGACCAAAAAATAGAGAAAAATAAAATAAATATTTTTCATGTTTTAAGTTTTTATAAATTAAGTCATTTTCTAGGCTAAAATAAAGAAATAAAATCTCAATAAATGGCGGCTCCTGATTGGTCCACGGGGGTTTGTTGACCCCGGTCAACTTCCCCCGCGGACCCTTCCCTTTTGCGGATCTGGCGACCGACCCGTCTTCTCCAATTTTTACCCGCCTGACCCGACCGCCATTGACCCAAACCCCGGGCTCCGATTGATTACTGCATATCCAGGATCCTCGTCCGGGGTGGGTTTGGAGGATCCGAGCTTCGTTCCACCCGCCCGACCTCCTTCTTCTCGGATCTTCCACCATATTTAACGTCGTCACCGGCGACCTATTCACGCTATCTTTGGATTCCTGCTCGCCGCCAAGGAGCTCCTCCAGACCACCCGAGTGACAGGCGAGTGCTTTGGAGTGGAAGCGAGGCCCGAGTTGCAAGGAAACCATTGATCCGGTGGTTGACTCCGCCGTGCGCCGCCGCGAGCGCGCTGAGCCTCGGGGAACTCGACGACCCCTTGAGGCAACGACCAGGAGCTTCATCGGCTCCAGCCCAGTCGAATGCGTCCATCAGGTAGCGTAGTTAGCCAGTAGAATAGCGTAGCTTTAGATTCTTCGATTTCCGGTTGTTTAGCTCCGCCGCCTCCGCCGGCCGTCTCCATCCAAGCACTCGACCATCCGACACCACTACCACCTTCGCCTGACTCCTATCCACCTTCTCCGCCCCTTCATTCCCCCTGGCTCGCCCCGGAGCAGGGTATCAGCTCTCCTCCATCCGCCGCTCGCCGGAGAGCCGTCGCATCGCACCACCAGTCACTTTCCGCCCGCTCTGACGGGTCGAGGCACTTTACCCTCGACCCAGCTTCGTTTCCGTGCAGGTGTCCAGGCCTATCGACCTCATCTGGAGGTCGGAACTTCAGAGCACAGCCGCTCCAGGTCATCCACGTCGCCGGAGCTCTCTGGAGCTCTTCGCCTCCATCGGAGCAGAGCATCGGGTGCGGGACTTCACGGCGAAGCTCCCCAGCCCCTCAGAGGCAACAGACGAAGACCATCGTGCGCACGGAGGGCCGGCGAAAGTCGCTGGCGACCAGTTCTTGCAGCATCCTCGTCCGCCGTCAGATCGACCTTGGTGCTCCAGATTAGATCGTGTCCGTCCATCCTCGGAGCAGCATCCACCGCCAGATCTTACGAGAATCGATCTTCATCGTTGAGCCGCGAGGTTAAGCCACAACGCCTCTCAGCCATCCGATCGAGCACGTGGCTGCACCTCGCCCTTCCGATCCGAGTCAGGACTCCTTCGCAGCCCCACAACGCACCAGAGCCGTTGGATCTGCCACGTGGGAGCATTACAGCCATCGGATCGATTCGAGGGTCCCCTTTGGTGTGCGGCGCGTCAACTCAGCCGTTCGATCTGCCACGCGTCGCGCATCCGTCCCTCGACATTAATAAAAGGGTAATTTACCGTAGGCCCCCTCTTAGTTTATGCTTTACGTTTCAGTCCTGTAAATATTTTGCGTCTTTTATTCACGTAGGGTAAATTGCACATTGGACCTCGTGCTTGTTTATATTTGCATTTATGCCCCTGTATGTGTGAGCCACGTGCTTCGTCACGTGTAGTTTTGGTTTAATTGCAACTATTATCCTGTAGTTCTGGTTGCTTTATGATTGAATAGAAACTTTTTGGTAATTGCATATATGCCCCTGTGGACGTTTTATTTCCGCATGTGCGCCTTTTAGTGGGTTATTTGCATAACAGCCCCTGGACTTTTTGGTACGAGTTACCAAAAGGTCTTAGGACTTGTTTTTATTACCAAAAGGTCCCTGAGTGCCCCAGCCACGCGCCACGCGCGTGACTTACTGGGAAAATTGCACCTGGACCCCCAGATCTTCGGGTATTTGCACTTAAGTCCCTGTGCACAATGCCCTCTTGTGATTTTTGAATAAAATATCAACTCATCTCCAAATTCGATAAAAATTTGACACATGGCTCCTGCCATGTTGTAGGATTTTTGAGAATTTTGGAGGACATTTTTGATCTTATTTGCTATTTTTAAAAATTCAAAAACTCTCATTTTAGCTACTGTCTATATTCAAAAATCCCAAAAAAATATAAAAACACCCCCACAAATTCCATAAAAATTAGGTGTTGTTTCTGTTGTGTTTCTTGATTTTCTAGCCAATTTTGGCTATTTTTCATTGAGTAAAAACCCTAAAAATTTAAAAACACCTCAAAACCCATAAAAATTCTAATAAATACATTAAAAATCCAAAAACAATAATTTTGGTACTCAAATTTTCCTTGTTTTCTCTATTTTACAGGAAAATTACCTCCAAGCCCTTTTGAGTTCTTAGGTATTTTATTTAAGGACTTTAGGCTTGGCTGGACAGTACCCCTTGTTTTTCTCACTGTTTGATTTTTAGAAATTAAAATAAATATCATAAAAATCCCAAAAATTCACCAAAAACACTAAAAAACATAAAAAACATAAAAACATTTTTGTTTGAATTTTTGCTTGATTTTTGATGCATTAAATAAATTGTGAAAGTGTGCTTGTTTTTGTGTTTCCTTATTTTCTTTACATATTAAAAATCCAAAAAAATTTAAAAACAATTAAAAAACCACTAAAACTGTTTTCCCTTTTTCTCTGATTCTTTGACTACTTCGTAGGCTTTTTAGCCAATCCGTGCTCCTTGTGTTCGACCCTGGGTGCTATACCAGGTTAATCTCATAGCTAGACCGCTCTCTTTTGTGCTTGATTGATTTTACGTGTTTCGAGGGGTCTGATTTTTCTTGATACACCTATCCTCTGAGATCCGGGTCGCAACGACCCTTATCTTATTACCTTCACCCGGGTCTTCGAGAATTCTTTTAGGGTTATCAGAATGGCGCCGTTGCCGGGGAGCACGGCTTAGTAGTCACTTTTAGCTTTTTCCGCGGTTTTTGATTTTCGCGGCTTTTTGTATAGAATTTTTGTATATATATTTTTCTCATATTTCTGCCAATAATTTTTGGACTGACCACTTTTCTCTCTGTTTCTTGCGAGGGCCCGAGGAGCGAGGGCGGCATTCCTAGGAGCGCCGGTGCACCCGAGCGAAGCGGAGGCGGCTCGTTTCTTCATCGAGCCGCAGGAGAGAGCGAGAGAGAGAGAGCTGAGTGGGTGAGGATAGTTTAGGGATATTCTATTTTATTGTTGTAATAATACAGGTACACTCAGAGACTGTGCTTGACACTTAGCGGGTCTGTTTCGCCGAGCACCGGTGTGCTCGGGGGACCCTTAGGAGTTTTTCGCAGTTTTCGCGGTTTTTCTTCTTCTTCTTTTTACTGTCTTTTCCGGTGTTTACGCGGTTTTTGATCGAGCCCCTAGCCGTAGGATTTTCTGGTGCTTGTGACGCAATTAGTAGGATCCATACACCTAATTGCTTATCTGTTCCCATAGATCGTTAATTGGACCTACTAATAATAAATAATAAAAATAACTTAGTCGCTTTCCTGAGAGCCTACGCGCCGCGAGCCTGCTCCGTCAAGCGCTACTCCTGAACTCGACCTATCGAGAAGAGGAGGGGTGGGTCTAGACCGGACTCTTTGGATCGAGGGCGAGTAACTGAGTTAGATTGTTCTGCGCTAGAAATTGCTCATCTAGGACTCGGTTTTTCCCGTTGCATCATTTAGGTAGTTTTCTTTCTGTCTTTAAATTCTGCGCGGATCACTTGCATGTAGAGTGCTGGAGACAAGGTACGCATTTCTATCTCAGCATGCATCATTGATTTCTCGCGCATCGGCTTTTTCGTCTTCTCCCCCCTGTTTTCGGACTAAATAATCAGGAGAACCGAAAAATTCGTTAGGCGTTTGTTTTCTATTTTAAAGATATTAAAAAGAAAAACAATAAAATCGGGACTGCTAATCATACTTGACCTAAAAGACACTTCACGAAAAATCTGTCTTGGGGAGAGTAACCCCCTCCTTGTCTGGTTTGGATGAGCGAGAGAGTGATCCGCACATTAGGATAGAGCCTCCAATCTTTTCTTGACTGATTACCGGCTTTCAGTACGGGACAGTCGGTTGGGAAAGATCTGGATACCTATTGACCTCACGTAATCGCTCTGATAGACTGGATGATCACCTAAAATAAAATTGACAAGATAATTGACTGATCCCTTCGGTCTTCAGCTCTGTGTGCGTAGGTGAATTGGGGGTTTGCTTGTTCATCTTGTTTGGTTGCCAGATCCCTTCGATCCTTTCTCCTCCATCTATTCCCCTCCCTCACCTCCCTTCATTTCTCTTCTCCCTGATCCCTGGATGATGGATTCCTCTCAGTTTGAGCCGACTCTTACGGCTTCTTCTCCATCCTCTGACCATCACTCCAGTCCACCTTCCAGGGAGGTCGGATCTCCGATCAACCTCCCGCTCCCTCCCTCCCTTTCATCTCATCACTCTGGGCATGCTGTACGAGACGTCCGAGGATATCAGACAGAGCAGATGCGAGACCCGGATGATGTTGTTGCTGAGTTGAGAGCGCACTCTGTTAGTGACCCGAGAGAGCAGTGGAGATCAGCAGATAGATCCCATTCTAGAGGGATGGAGGAGCAGATACCACATGGAGCTCAGCCAGCTTCTACATTAGGCCCATTCGTCTTAGATTTGGATTACATTCAGCGACTGCCGACATTTTCAGGAGAGGCGCACGAGGAGCCTTATCTTCACCTGTCCGCTTTCGAGGAATTTTGTAAAGCACAGAGATATTCAGATGTCACTGCAGAGGAGCTGATGAGCAGGACCTTCCCCTTCACGCTTCACAATAGAGCCATGAGATGGCACCGACGATTGGGGAGGACATTTGCGATGTGGGGAGAGCTACGCCGAGAATTTCTACAGAGATACTTTCCCCCACGTAGAGCAGATTTCATGCGGTCTTTGATCAGTGACTTCTCAGTTGACCCCCAGGAGCCATTGCACGAGGCATGGCCGAGGTTTCTTGACCTCTTGAGGAGATTTCCAAACCATGGATTTCCACCGACAGATTTGATTGAGATCTCCATGCGGGGGATGACCGCAGAGCAGCTTGCACTGGTGATTACCACATGTGGCGGTTCACACCGCAGTTCCGACATTCACTTCCTGGATACCATCTCGAGGCTACTTTCACAGAGTTCTTCTTCACGAGATGCTTTGGTCGGCACAACACATGAGGACGATGCAGTACCAGTGCGGTGTGTCACTTCACATGGTGAGCCAGCTTCTACACACCAGCCCGAGGATTTGGATGATGCAGCACCACTAACAGAGGAGATGACTGTGATAGCAGAGGTTCGGACCCAGAGTCTACTCGAGTTCCCGTTGGCCTTCCAGTTGGAGTTCGAGTCAGCCCCAGAGTTCCCTGTTGATGAGTCTTGGATATCAGATCTTCTGATACTCCAGGAGCCGGAGGAGCCCCAGCTTTTACAGCCGTTGATTCAGACACTTCAGATTCCAGTCCCGGAGGAGTCAGTTCCCTTCCTGCAGAGACACTTCTTGGATGCAGACAGTCACCAGGACTCAGCTCAGCAGCCACAGCTTGATGAGGGACACCACTTTGAGAGTACAGACACAGACAGTCCCATCTTCGAGCCATTTGTCCTCCACTTTGTTGAGACAGATACACTTTCTGAGGACCAGCTGACAGCCAGCATAGCCGCAGAGCGAGGATCAGTCACAGACACTTTGCCAGCTTCCGCAATGTTGACTAGTACCTTCTCTTGTTTCCATATTGTCGAGAGCTACACTTCCGATGATGATGCAGCCTGGTGCACTGAGTGGATACTTGCTAGCAGCGCAGATGACCATCTAGATCCTGATCCTCTTCTAGTGACTTCTGATCTAGCATCTCTCCCCGAGGGTTATCTGCGGGAGGATGCCGCGCATGATGAGTACTCGGTTTCACCTGCTGAGAGTGTTTCCGATCTGGCGGAACACGAAACCGAGTCTTTAGATCACTCTGATTCTGAGTCTTCTCACCTCGACGACCCTCGCGAGGATGAGCCCATTTTGGAGATATTCGATGATTTGCCTGATCTGATTCTATTACATGCATCGGATATCATTCTGCTTAGAGAGTCTCCTGATCCTGATTGTCCACACCTGTTTGAGACACTGATTGACGTGGAGGATTCCATGACTGATCCATCTTTCTCCACGTTTGATTTCTTCGGCTCTATACTCTCACTCCAGTCTGATCCAGAGCCACTGATTTCTTTTGTACTACCGGATCCCGATTACTTATGCTCATATCATTGGCCGGTAGCAGACACCCGCCTGATTGCATACCTGGGTGTCTTACTTTACACTGTTGAGTTCGTCGTTGTTCTCACACAGAGACTGCGACGACAGTACGGCATTCGACTTACCGATGCCGTCCTGAACCTTGATACTGCGTTGTCCTAGCCTTTGCGCCCAGCTAGGGGCGTAAAACCTAGTGCTTGTTGAGAGGCACCTCAACATTGTACTCTTTTGTATATACGTGTTTCGTCTTGTTTGATCTTTCTTTCTTCCATTCTTGTTTTCACCCCAGGTCTCGCTTAGGATTATCTTTGCTATACTTAGGATATTGCTCATCCTAAGTATAGGGGGGGTGGAAACACCGGGCTGTTCATTCGTCTGTTTCATCACTTCTGTTTTGTTGCCTATACTTAAGGTTCTCCACCTTAAGTATAGGGGGAGTGATGTCCTCCTTCTTGTATATATTCGTGATTTTCTTCGTGTCTTTCTGCTCCTGTTTTGCTGCCTATACTTAGGGATATTTTACCCTAAGTATAGGGGGGGGGCAGACTCTGTATCTTCTTCACTCGGATTTCCTTTCATGTACAGCTTGCTATACTTAGGATTAGTTAATCCTAAGTATAGGGGGAAACCACCGAGCTCCTCTCATTCTATTCATTTATTCGTTCCTGTACTTAGCCATTCTTTTCACTTCCCTTTTACTAAGCACGAGTTATGTCTTCTTCATCGCTCTTGATCACTCTGAGGACATCGTTCGAGCTAAGTATAGGGGGGTGTGTATATATTTCATATATACTTTAGCCATAACTCGTACTTTGTGTGAGTATGTTAATAAATAAAATGGCTAAAAATCACAAAATTTAAAAATTTTTCATGTACATAAACTTCTTTTATCTTGCACATACATAGCTAGTGTACAAAGTATTTTTGTAAAAATGATTTCAAAAATCTTTTGTGTAAAGCTTGTGTAAATATTTTTTGTATCAAAATTATGTATATAGTACAAAATTTTTCCAAAATGTTTTGAAAATCAAGAGTTTGCAAAAATCTTGTGTAAATGTTTGTAAATATCTTTTTGCAAAACCTGCACTTCATGCATCATCATCATCCATGATTTCAAAACATTTTTCAAAAATTTTGCATGATTGTAAGATATTTGTAAATAGCATCTTGTGTACATATTTGTATATAGTTTTTCCTGGATGAGAGTTGACATTTAAACTAAGCTTGGAATTAAATTGAGAAATGGAGCTTGAAAAAGATCTTAATCCACCTAACTTTAAGAGGAACCTTATAGGACTTAGGGTTAAGGCTTTTCAGGTCCATAAGGACTTAATTCTTTGAGTCCACTAGGCTATGAGCATATGTCATCTTGATGAGCTTAAGTAGAACACTTAACAACACACGCATGACTCTTAGAGACAATGGCTTGACTTGCACCTGCACCTTACACATGGCTCTCCACGGATGAGGTGGTGAGGAGGCAGTTTCCTTTGGCTTGGGGTAGCATATGAGGGTAGTACTTCTAGGCGGAACCTCTCTTCTTCTTCTAGTGAAGGAAGTGCACCTCAACTTGGTCTAGTGGTGATGAAGGCTAAAGACAGAAGCTGTGGGTTGCAATAAAGCTTCAAAAGAGGGATAGTCTACTGGCTCAAGAGGAAAATTTCTTGTAAATATGCTGCACCATGTAGATATGTTGTACAGATGCCCCAAAAAAAATTGCAAAAATGCAAAAAGAACTCCAAAAAAAGTGGTGGGTCGGATTGAAAATTTAATAACCCCACCGGAGTGTACATAGTCAAATAAAGCAAAGCTTATGGTATCCATGTTACATCTCATGAAGCTTGCAGCGGGAGACTTAGCTACACTGGCTAAGCTTCCAAAACTCTATACTTCTTCCCCCTCTTCTTGAGCCGGTTGCACTTGAACTTAGAAGGGAATACCCCGCTTCTCGAGGAAAGAGTTGCTAGACCAAGGCATTAGAGTTACCAGGTTGAGGGAGGTTGTTTCTTTGTTACTTCTGAGGTGGGGAGCTACATATCACTTACACTGCATGGAAAGATTCATGGTCATTAGAGTTTGTGTATGTAGACTTGTTCTGATCTGGTTTATTGAGGAGTCTTGTCCATAGATTGGTGGAACTTAGAGGCTGTTGGGTTTTAAGCTTAAGTCCAAATAAGGTTCCGACACATTAATAATCCAAAGATCTGATCAAGCTCCATATCCCAATTTAATGAAGGAAAGTTTAATAATTCAACCTCGATCCATGTACATCCTCTTTTTCTTTTTCTTTCTTTCTTTTTCACTTCTTTTTCAAATAAGTGTTTGCTAAGGGACTAGCAAAGTTAAGTATAGGGGGGGTGATGAATACCCATTCATCACTCTTTATTCTTATATTTTAGCTACAAAAACCTTTGCTAATACATGTAGATATATGTAAATATCAATAATTAGCAAAAGCATGCATCTTGTAAAAACATATAATTAGCATGTTTTTGTGCAAAAATAAAAGAATAAAGATGAAAAAGAAAAAGAGGGAAATATTTAGAATAAATATTGAGCAACCTAACCCAAGGGAGGGCTCAGCATGGGCCTGACCGCATAAAAACCAAAGTAGAGGGAGATAGGGGCTCTAGTGTAAATATTTATGTAAATAAATAAAACTATATTTTCCTCACCCAAAAATATGCTTGTACATATTTTGTATATATTTAGAAGCTCTTAAAAACAAAATAAAAATTTAAAAATCAAAAATGCAAAAATATTCCTCCACCATGTGCATAGACCATCATCCTTTATTTATTTAACCCTATAAATAAATGTATTTATTTTCAAAACTTTTTGTGAATATTCTATGGTATATTTTGTAAATAAAATAAATAAAAAGAAACACAACCAAAATCAAATAAAAATAACAAAAATTAAAATTACAAAAACATATTGTACATATGCCATGTACATAGTTGTATATATCTATTTATTTCACCTATGTGTATAAATAATAAAAATAAAATAAAAATATACTTTTATTCCTCATTTTATTCTATAAATAAATAAAATATAAAATAGGAATAAAATTGTACAAAAATAATAATTAAAAATTAAAAATCAAAAAACCTATATTGTACATATACCTATGTATAGCTATATATTGTAAATACCTTATTTTTATTTCTAAAAATTAATTAAAAATCACCAAAAAATAGAGAAAAATAAAATAAATATTTTTCATGTTTTAAGTTTTTATAAATTAAGTCATTTTCTAGGCTAAAATAAAGAAACAAAATCTCAATAAATGGCGGCTCCTGATTGGTCCACGGGGGTTTGTTGACCCCGGTCAACTTCCCCCGCAGACCCTTCCCTTTTGCGGATCTGGCAACCGACCCGTCTTCTCCAATTTTTACCCGCCTGACCCGACCGCCATTGACCCAAACCCCGGGCTCCGATTGATTACTGCATATCCAGGATCCTCGTCCGGGGTGGGTTTGGAGGATCCGAGCTTCGTTCCACCCGCCCGACCTCCTTCTTCTCGGATCTTCCACCATATTTAACGTCGTCACCGGCGACCTATTCACGCTATCTTTGGATTCCTGCTCGCCGCCAAGGAGCTCCTCCAGACCACCCGAGTGACAGGCGAGTGCTTTGGAGTGGAAGCGAGGCCCGAGTTGCAAGGAAACCATTGATCTGGTGGTTGACTCCGCCGTGCGCCGCCGCGAGCGCGCTGAGCCTCGGGGAACTCGACGGCCCCTTGAGGCAATGACCAGGAGCTTCATCGGCTCCAGCCCAGTCGAATGCGTCCATCAGGTAGCGTAGTTAGCCAGTAGAATAGCGTAGCTTTAGATTCTTCGATTTCCGGTTGTTTAGCTCCGCCGCCTCCGCCCGCCGTCTCCGTCCAAGCACTCGACCATCCGACACCACCACCACCTTCGCCTGACTCCTATCCACCTTCTCCGCCCCTTCATTCCCCCTGGCTCGCCCCAGAGCAGGGTATCAGCTCTCCTCCATCCACCGCTCGCCGGAGAGCCGTCGCATCGCACCACCAGTCACTTTCCGCCCGCTCTGACGGGTCGAGGCACTTTACCCTCGACCCAGCTTCGTTTCCGTGCAGGTGTCCAGGCCTATCGACCTCATCTGGAGGTCGGAACTTCAGAGCACAGCCGCTCCAGGTCATCCACGTCGCCGGAGCTCTCTGGAGCTCTTCGCCTCCATCGGAGCAGAGCATCGGGTGCGGGACTTCACGGCGAAGCTCCCCAGCCCCTCAGAGGCAGCAGACGAAGACCATCGTGCGCACGGAGGGCCGGCGAAAGTCGCCGGCGACCAGTTCTTGCAGCATCCTCGTCCGCCGTCAGATCGACCTTGGTGCTCCAGATTAGATCGTGTCCGTCCATCCTCGGAGCAGCATCCACCGCCAGATCTTACGAGAATCGATCTTCACCGTTGAGCCGCGAGGTTAAGCCACAACGCCTCTCAGCCATCCGATCGAGCACGTGGCTGCACCTCGCCCATCCGATCCGAGTCAGGAGTCCTTCGCAGCCCCACAACGCACCAGAGCCGTTGGATCTGCCACGTGGGAGCATTACAGCCATCGGATCGATTCGAGGGTCCCCTTTGGTGTGCGGCGCGTCAACTCAGCCGTTCGATCTGCCACGCGTCGCGCATCCGTCCCTCGACATTAATAAAAGGGTAATTTACCGTAGGCCCCCTCTTAGTTTATGCTTTACGTTTCAGTCCTGTAAATATTTTGCATCTTTTATTCACGTAGGGTAAATTGCACATTGGACCTCGTGCTTGTTTATATTTGCATTTATGCCCCTGTATGTGTGAGCCACGTGCTTCGTCACGTGTAGTTTTGGTTTAATTGCAACTATTATCCTGTAGTTCTGGTTGCTTTATGATTGAATAGAAACTTTTTGGTAATTGCATATATGCCCCTGTGAACGTTTTATTTCCGCATGTGCGCCTTTTAGTGGGTTATTTGCATAACAGCCCCTGGACTTTTTGGTACGAGTTACCAAAAGGTCCTAGGACTTGTTTTTATTACCAAAAGGTCCCTGAGTGCCCCAGGCACGTGCCACGCGCGTGACTTGCTGGGAAAATTGCACCTGGACCCCCAGATCTTCGGGTATTTGCACTTAAGTCCTTGTGCACAGTGCCCTCTTGTGATTTTTGAATAAAATATCAACTCATCTCCAAATTCGATAAAAATTTGATACATGGCTCCTGCCATGTTGTAGGATTTTTGAGAATTTTGGAGGACATTTTTGATCTTATTTGCTATTTTTAAAAATTCAAAAACTCTCATTTTAGCTACTGTCTATATTCAAAAATCCCAAAAAGTATAAAAACACCCCCAAAAATTCCATAAAAATTAGGTGTTGTTTCTGTTGTGTTTCTTGATTTTCTAGCCAATTTTGGCTATTTTTCATTGAGTAAAAACCCTAAAAATTTAAAAACACCTCAAAACCCATAAAAATTCTAATAAATACATTAAAAATCCAAAAACAATAATTTTGGTACTCAAATTTTTCTTGTTTTCTCTATTTTACAGGAAAATTACCTCCAAGCCCTTTTGAGGTTCTTAGGTATTTTATTTAAGGACTTTAGGCTTGGCTGGACAGTACCCCTTGTTTTTCTCACTGTTTGATTTTTAGAAATTAAAATAAATATCATAAAAATCTCAAAAATTCACCAAAAACACTAAACAACATAAAAAACATAAAAACATTTTTGTTTGAATTTTTGCTTGATTTTTGATGCATTAAATAAATTGTGAAAGTGTGCTTGTTTTTGTGTTTCCTTATTTTCTTTACATATTAAAAATCCAATAAAATTTAAAAACAATTAAAAAACCACTAAAAATGTTTTCCCTTTTTCTCTGATTCTTTGACTACTTCGTAGGCTTTTTAGCCAATCCGTGCTCCTTGTGTTCGACCCTGGGTGCTATACCAGGTTAATCTCATAGCTAGACCGCTCTCTTTTGTGCTTGATTGATTTTACGTGTTTCGAGGGGTCTGATTTTTCTTGATACACCTATCCTCTGAGATCCGGGTCGCAACGACCCTTGTCTTATTACCTTCACCCGGGTCTTTGAGAATTCTTTTAGGGTTATCAGATACCCACTTCTTGGAGGGTTTATGTAGATTACAGACGATTCAACCAGGCCACCAAGAAGGATCATTTCCCCCTGCCCTTTATTGATCAGATCATTGAGAGACTGGCAGGGAAGAGCCATTACTTCTTTCTGGATAGGTACTCCGGCTATAATCAGGTGGCCATCACGCCCGAGGACCAAGACAAGACCACCTTCACCTGTCCCTTTGGGACATATGCCTTCAGACGCATGCCACTTGGGCTATGCAACGCCCCTGCGGAATTTCAGAGATGCATGCTGTCTATCTTTTCGAACATGATGGGGGAGTGCTTGGAGGTCTTCATGGATGATTTCTCGATCTACGACGACGGATTCGACTCCTGTCTTGACTGCCTAGACCAAGTCCTTCAGCGATGCATTGAGGTTCACCTAGTGTTGTCTTGGGAGAAAAGTCACTTCATGGTGACTCTAGGGACGGTGCTTGGCCACATCATCTCCAACAGGGGCATTGAGGTTGATCCGGCCAAGGTAGATGTCATTAGAAAACTCGATCCACCGTCCAACTTGCGGCAGTTACGGTCTTTTCTGGGGCACGTCGGTTTCTACCGACGCTTCATTCACGATTTCAGCAGGATTGCCCGATCGTTGACTGATCTGTTGACGAAAGACACCGAGTTCCTTATAGATGATAAGTGTCTATCGTCATTTGAGACTCTCAAGAGCTGTGTCATAGAGGCTCTTGTTCTCCAGCCACTCGATTGGTCTCTCCCATTCGAGATCATGACAGACGCCTCTGATTTTGCCGTGGGGGCCGTGCTGGGACAGAGGAGGGATGGAGTTCCATTTGCTATTCACTACGCTAGCCATACATTGGATGCCGCGCAACGGAACTACACTATCACTGAGAAGGAGATGCTAGCCGTAGTTTTTTCCCTAGATAAGTTCAGATCTTACATTATCGGATCTAGAGTGACCACATACACCGATCATATTGCCATCAGATACCTCATGGCAAAGAAGGATGCCAAAGCTAGATTGACAAGATGGATCCTTCTACTCCAGGAGTTTGACATAGAGAATAAGGATAAACCTAGAGTCAAGAATGTGGTGGCAGATCATCTCTCATGATTGGAGTATCTTGAGGATTCTGAGCAGATTGACCCTATTTGTGAGACCTTCCCAGATGAGGCGATCCTTGCTATCGCCTCACTCCCATGGTATGCCGATATTGTGAACTATTTTGTCGCCAAGAAAGTTCCACAAGATTGGCCCAGGCAGAAACTTGAGACCTTCCTCGCGAAGGCCAAGTTTTACCATTGGGAGGATCCCATCCTTTACCATGAGGGAGGGGATAGTATCTGGCGTAGGTGCATTCCTCAGGAGGAGCACCATAGTGTCCTTACTTACTGCCACAAGCTTGAGGCAGGAGGACATCACTCAGGGAGGAGAACGACGCAGAAAGTGCTCCAATCCGGCCTATGGTGGCCTACTCTCTTCAAGGACTCCGATGAGTTCGTGAAGAGGTGTACTAAATGTTAGAGGATGGGCACTTGTGGACAGCGTGATATGATGCCGATGCATCCCGTTCACTTCTGTGAGGTTTTTGACGCATGGGGCATCGATTTCATGGGTCCATTCCCTAGGAGACAGGGATTTGAGTACATTCTGTTGGCCATTGATTATGTGAGTCGTTGGGTTGAGGCCATCCCTGCCTAAACCGCAGATGCTAGGACTGTTTGCAGATTTTTGAGGAAGAATATCATTTCACGGTTCGGGGTGCCTAAAGTGTTGATATCAGATGGGGGGTCTCATTTCGTCAACGACAAGGTAAAGGCCCTTGCTAGCGAGTTCAGCATAGACCATCGAGTTGCCACTCCATACCACCCTCAGACGAATGGTCTTGATGAAGTGTCAAACAGGGAGATCAAGACTATATTGCAGAAAGTCGTCCGCCCTGACCGAAAGGATTGGTCACAGCTTTTGGACTCGGTCTTGTGGGCATATCGGACGTCTTTCAAGACTCCTTTGGGTACATCTCCCTTTCGCCTCGTTTATGGCAAGCCGTGCCATTTACCTGTTGAGCTGAGACATAGGTCACTTTGGGCAGCTACAGATATACTTTTGGATCCAGAGAGTATAGGAGATCAGAGGAGGGCAGAGTTAGCAGCCCTGGAGGAGCTTCATGATACCGCCTTTTCAAACAGCCTACATTATAAGGAGAGAGTGAAGGAGTGGCATGATTCTCATATCAGCCACAAGCAGTTTGAGGCAAGATAGAGAGTATGGCTATTTGATGCTAGGCTTCGTTTATTTCCAGGGAAGCTACAGAGCAAATGGAAGGGACCGTATTTGGTTAGAAAGGTGCATGATAATGGGAGTATTGATATATCTAAGTTGTCTTCTGATGCTACCTTTCAAGTGAACAGCCACGGCTCAAGCCATATCTAGATCATGAGCCGCGGGTCGTTGATGTTGCCCCTATTCACTTTGCGTGAGATGTGGTCTCTTGACTCACATCTATTGCATCTCACGCCTGATTATCACTGTTCTTCCGACTTGTATAGATCCAGTTGTCCATATCACTCTATTCTTTAGTCCCACATCCCTTCTCTCATCTTATGATTATGCTATACTTAGGATGTGCTTTACCTTAAGTATAGGTGGGATATCGGAATCTCGAGTATTCTTTTGATTCTTTCTACCCCTGTTTTGCTGCCTATACTTAGGGATATTTCACCCTAAGTATGGGGGGAAGAACCTGTACATCCTTCACTCGGATTTCCCTTCATGTACAACTTGCTATATTTAGGATTACTTGATCCTAAGTATAGGGGAAACACCGAGTTCTCTTCATTCTATTCTTTGATTCATCTTTGAATATAGCCATTCCTTTTCACTTCCCTATACTAAGCACGAGTTATGTCTGCTTCATCGCTCTTGATCACTCTGAGGACATCGTTCGAGCTAAGTATAGGGGGGTGTGTATATATTTCATATATACTTTAGCCATAACTCGTACTTTGTGTGAGTGTGTTAATAAATAAAAATGGCTAAAAACCTAAAACTCCATAAAATTTAAAAATTTTTCCCTTGTATATAAAATTCATTTTGCACATACCTATTTATTTATCAAATTATTTGTGTACAAATGATTGTAAAATCTTTTTATGTAAATAGCTTGTAAATATTTTCATATCAAAATTATGTATATAGTACAAAATTTTTGTAAAATGTTTTGAAAACAAAAAGTTTGCAAAAACCTTGTGTAAGTTTTTGTAAATATTTTGCAAAACTTCGCATTCATGCATACATCCATGTTTTCAAATATTTTTCAAAAAAATTTTGCACATTTGTAAACATTTGTAAATTGCATCTTTGTAAATACTTGTACAAGTTTTTCGAAATCATAGTTGACATTTAAACTAGCCTGAAATTAAATTGACAAATGAAGCTTGGTTAAGACCTTAATCCACCTAACAATAAGCGGAACCTTAGAGGGCTTAGGATGGAGACTTTTCAGGTCCATTGGGACTTAATTCTTTGAGTCCACTAGGCTATGAGCATATGTCATCTTGATGAGTCTAAGTAGAGCACTTAACAACACACGCATGATTCTCAGAGACAATGGCTTTACTTGCAACAACACCTTACACATAGCTCTCCACGGATGAGGTGGTGAGGAGGCAGTTTCCTTTGGCTTGGGGTATTATATGAGGGTAGTACTTCTAGGCGGAACCTCTCTTCTTCTTCTAGTGAAGGAAGTGTGTCTCAACTTGGTCTGGTGGTTATGAAGTCTAAAGACAGAAGCCGTGGGTTGCATTAAAGCTTCAAAAGAGGGATAGTCTACTGGCTCAAGAAGAAAAACTCCTTGTATTTATGCTGCACCATGTAGATATGTTGTACAGATGCACAAGAAAAAAATGTGCAAAAAGAAAAGAACTCCAAAAAAGTGGTGGATCGGATTGAAAATTTAATAATCCCACCGGAGTGTATATAGTGCAAATAAGCAAAGCTTATGGTATACATGTTCCATCTCATTAAGCTTGCAGCGGGAGACTCAGCTACACTGGTTAGAGCTCCCAAGGATACATGGCAACACTGGACATGGTCCATTCTCTTCTTCCCCCTCTTCTTGAGCCGGTTGCACTTGAACTTAGAAGGGAATACCCCGCTTCTCGAGGAAAGAGTTGCTAGACCGAGGCATTAGAGTTACCAGGTTGAGGGAGGTTGTTTCTTTGTTACTTCTGAGGTGGGGAGCTGCATATCACTTACACCGTACAATGAAAGATTCATGGTCATTAGAGTTTGTGTATGTAGACTTGTTTTGATGTGGTTTATTGAAGAGTCTTGCCCATAGATTGGTGGAACTTAGAGGTTGTTAAGTGTTAAGATTAAGTCCAAATAAGGGTCCGACAAATTAATAATCCAAAGGTCTGACCGAGCTCCATATTTCAATTTAATGAAGGAAAGTTTAATAATCAACCTTGATTTCTCCTCTTTTTCTTTTTCTTTTTCTTTTTCACTTCTTTTTCAAATAAGTGTTCGTTAAGGGACTAGCAAAGTTAAGTATAGGGGGGGTGATGAATACCCATTCATCACTCTTTATTCTTTTATCTTAGCTACAAAACCTATGCAAAACACATGTATATTCATGTAAATAGCAATAATTGTCAAATATCATGCATTGTGTTAATAGGCATATTTTGCATGTTTTTGTACATAAATAAAAGAATAAAGAAATAAAAGAAAAAGAGGGAGATATTTAGAATAAATATTGAGCGACCTAATCCCAAGGGCGGGCTCAGCATGGGCCTGACCGCAAAAGAATCCAAGTAGAGGGAGATAGGGAAACTCAAATATGTGTACATACACCTATGTATGTAAATAAAAATTATTTTCCTCTTAATAAAATTAAAAATGGGTGTGTATTTATTTGTATATATTTGTAAATACAAAATTAAAATAAAAATGGAAAAAATAAAAGAAAAATAAAAAGAAATAAATTTCCTTCATCATTGTATATATATACCATGTACATAGAACCACAC